>CM060255.1:55333261-55640761 GCA_030684275.1 Acipenser oxyrinchus oxyrinchus | reverse complement strand
TTGGTTTTCTTCTCTGTTTGAGATCTGTATATTTTTGTCCCTTTATATATGTGTGTTCATTTTTTAAACTTTTTTCGAAGTAGGTATTGTTTTGAGAATAAATAGTTGAATTTGATTTAATTATCAGATGGCTTCTAAAAAGATACCAATTGTATTTTGAAACGAATTAATAAAACCACAGGGCTGGACGTTGTTTCAATGCTTTTGATAGGGTGTGAAATGTTGTAACAAAAAAGGTGTCGTTCTGTTTGTTCCCCAACGCAAGCATTTTACTGTTCTGCAAGTGATTTCATGTGTCGTCAAAATGAAAAGAAGAAACTATTGGGTTTGTGCCTGTAAAAAATAAACTTCAGATTAAAACATTCTGCTGCAGGAAAAAGCATTCTTGCACAAATGTTTTCTAAAAAAAAAAAAAACAATTCAGTAGGATTGATTAATATCTAAATGTATATGTTATGATTTTAGTTGCCAGGACTGTCCTTGCTGTGAAATGGTGTAGGTCTTTTTTTTAAAAAATCAGAACACAAGCTTTTATTTGTGTCATTTGATACACTGCAATTAGACTTGGCAATTGCGGTTAACAAATTGAGAGTACGTTATCATAACAATATAGTTAAAGAGAAAATGTAAGTAACAGGTAGATGATGCCAGTTAAAAATGACAAATGAGGACCATGGCGTTAATGAGTTAACCTTTGAGAGGACGCGTAACCATGGACAGAATGCACACAAACAGAGCTGTGTGTGGCAGAGCCTTTCAACCCATTTAAACCATGTTTCCTCATGTAGATATATATATATAGAGAGAGAGAGAGAGAGAGAGAGAGAGTCTCAGTGCATGTGCTTCAGGATGAGAGCCTTGCAAGACCCACGCTTGCATTTTCATAAATCATTTGAATATCCTCGTGCAGTGTTTTTGAATGCCAAGGTTTTCTGCAGTGATTATAGATGACAATATCGTTTTAGAACAAAGCCACACTCGTACGGACGTGATGACAGTACAATTTACTGCAGACATGGAGATTTTAACCATTGTCTGCTATTGCTATTGTTCCATTTGGAAACATATTTCAAACAACTACAGAAAGCTGTGCTATGTATTTAAAAAAAATAATATTATTATTATTATTATTATTATTATTATTATTATTATTATTATTATTATTATTATTATCAGTAGTAGTAGTATTATTATTATTATTATTATTATTATTATTATTATTATTATTATTATTATTATTATTATTATCAGTAGTAGTAGTAGTAATAATATTATTATTATTATTATTATTATTATTATTATTATTATTATTATTATTATTTTATTTTCTAATTGTAGATAAAGGGAGATTATTATTATTATTATTATTATTATTATTATTATTATTATTATTATTATTATTATTATTATTATTATTTCTAATTGTAGATAAAGGGAGATGAAAGCGGGTCATTCCAGAAATGACTAAAAGTGTACAAGCATTTCATTTAAAGAGTGGCTTGTGGTATCGCTGTTATTTGAAATGCTGTTGTTTGCTTTTGTGGACGGCCGTTCTCTATTAAATTAAAATAAATTAAATACCTGCTAACCCTAAAATCAATCTTACATGTTACTGCTTCTGTTTATAGAATAGTATCAAATTTATTAATTTAGAAATAAATAAGGATCGTCTGCTTTAAATATGATACTCGTATTCATCTCTTTAAATGCACGTGTTTACTGCTAGCTGTTCAACCTGCATTAACCTTTATGTGAATCTTAATTGTATTTGAACACGTCTATCATGCACTGCGTTGCTTTCTCTTTTAAAGGGAGCCACTGCAAAAGAAGCAAGCTGTATTAAATTCAACAATTAATTAAATTAAATGATATATTTGTTCTTGATTTTTTATCATCAGTTTCCACACTGTAAAATGATGTCCTGCTACTTAAATATCGTAATACTTAATAATATGTTTATAATACACATCTAAATATTTAATCAGACTGCATGACAATTAAGCACACACGCAGTTCATGAACTGACATGAAAATGCAGGTTAAAATATTAGAGATTTTAATAGAAAAAAACAGTGTATACAGATGATATAAATATTAGAATATAACAAGCAGGGTAATAAAAATACACCATGAAAACGAATGCAGTAATATTTACAGATTGTAAATGTGGATGTATAATTTGTGCAACACAGAGTTAAAATATCTTGAATTTCTAGAAAACCAAGCACAGCCTAAGCTTTTATATCTTCATGCATTAAATGTGCAGATCCCAAGTTCTTCCTATATATGTGTGTGTGTGTGCCTGTGTGTGGAGAGCGAGGGAGAGGAAGTCCAGTGGATCTGTAGAGCAGCATGCTGAAGTCTGTATCCTCCCTTATTTTAATAAAGATCAGGTCATTCAGACTGCTGCCCGTAGCAATCCTCCTCCTGCTCCACTTTCAGGATGAAAAGTGCCCTCTCTGTTCTCCTCTGCGCCTCCCCCTCTGCCAATGGCAATTAAATAAAACAGCAATGCCTTGAAGTCTGAGATTAGGGTTTAGTGGAACCCGCTGCCGTGGACAGATATGTGTACAGCCTCCACTGATCAGCGCACACAAACACACACACACACACACACATATATATGGTACATCGTGTCTCAGCTATCAGTGTCCTGATGGTCTAGATATGTCTTGCATTGAGAAGTGCAGATGAACAGACAGAAGCTCATTGTTCTATTTTGTTGTATCAGTTCCAGTTATTTTGAAATGTTGTTTTACTGCCATGTTTTCTAGACATGTGTTTGGCTTTGAGGGTTCTTTCCAATGTTTTTGGTACGCGGTACACTTTTCATAAAGCTGACACAGATCATTATATTATAGCAGGCATTGGGGTTTATTAACTGTTCCGGGTGAACTTGGGCTTTCGTTCCAACATCCCTTTCCTGCTACCTGACCTCCCTGCTCACTAAACATGCTGAAATGGGGTTTGCTTTTTTGCAGTGGTTGTGTTTTTGTATTATGTGTCGTCTGGTATTATGTAAGTCCTATGTTTTGACATTTGCATTGTCTATCATTGTCTATAACTGGTAAATATATTGGGTTCTTTTTACAGGCTTGCTTTAAAAAAATGAATACTTTTTTTTAAGCAGGAATGTAAAATTCTAAGCTTTTTTTTTTTTTTTTAAGAACAATATTTTTTCAACGTATTTCTATCATATTTATAAAACACCGTACTTTACATAAACATGCTGTGATAATGAATCTCTGATTTATAGTAATTCATCTCTGACAGTCACTGCAATCCATGATTCATTCTCAGCATCCTTAGGGTCTTAAGCACTATTTATTGTGTTAAGTTTTAAGACTTGTTGCTTTACCAGTAGTGAGAAATGCTTTATAAAAGTATTTACCTTGACACTTGGTTTATAAAACATAATTAGGATGTGATAAATTTCACACAAAAAGTCACCCAAAAAATCTTTTAAAAGATTGCAATAATCCTTTAGCAAGTAGCAGCAGTGAAATCGTATTTTGCCATCAGGCTGTCAGTTTAAAAGAAGATTTTTTTGTTTGTTTGTTTGTTTGTCTTTAATCCAGTGAGGTGATTAACAAAAAAGAAAGAAAGAAATGAATAAACTGTAATGAAAATTGCTTACAAATAAAAAAAAATGTAAAAAGAGAGACGTTTTGGCCCACAACACAGGTTTAGGTGGAAAAGTGCTTGGTAAGCGATCTGTTTCACACATGCAACGACAGAAGGTTCGATATTCATTCGATCGATGACTGAAAAGGCACAATGGCAAAATCGGACGGACTTCCTTTCAAATCCAGATCTCCAATGTCCCCCACAGTCTGCAGTCGCGCGGCTGGTGATGTGGCTCAGACACAGCAAAGGGGCTTACTTCAGGGCTGCTCTCTGGACTGTGCAAGCAGTCTAGACCAGTGACCTGCTGCAGCGCTCCCTTTGAAGAGGAGGCAAGTTCGGTGACGATGAAGACAAGCCGAGGCGCGCCCTCTTTACAATGAGGAGGTAAGCAGGGGCGAGCAGAACAAGCATCTGCTTCCATGGTTACATCCGAGTATGAGGAGCGAGCTATTGAAGAGGTTCTGTTCTCATGCTCCCTCACAGCAATGTCATGCATCCTGAGCACAGGCAGCTTGGGACCCTACCCCCGGCAGACCGCTTCTTTCAGAGTGAGAGAGAGAGAGAGAGAGAGAGAGTCACATGACTGCTCCGAAACACACTGCTAGTTATTTCAGAACAACTTCTGTCATATTAGGTGTGGGGGCATTTTTATTAAAAAAAAAAAAAAAAAAAATTCAAATTGAGAGCGGCGCTGAATATTTTTGATTTGTTTGCTCTGCGAAACCCGCAACTATTTTTTGTCGGATAGAGAAAGGTCAGGGGTCAAGTTTTCTGTTGCAGGGCCAGAAAACCCTTTTGTTAAAAGTCACTTTGGTGGGAATGCCTTTTTAATTGGGATTTAGACTTGCTTTCAACTTTCAGGCCGTATTATTAGTTTGACAGAGCGTGAAAGAGCTTCATTTCTAGCTGCCTAACCTCTTTCTCCTCGCTTCTTTCTTGTTTTTTTTTTTTTAGGTACGCGCTGTGTTAACTACCCTTTTAAAATCTGTATCCTGTTCATTTTGTATTATTCTGTAAAGCTGTGGAAATACAAGAAAAGTCACTTCTATCTTTACGACAGCAAGAAAGAGTTCCTTCTTGCATCTGAATGACCAGAACATGGTCCGATCCAACCACCACATCGCAATTCAACATTATCACTTTACAGCGTGACAAAATGTTTGAAATCTAATTGTGTGAGGAAAAAAATATTTGTTGCAGTGATTTTTTAATTTTTTTTTTAACAGCTCTAGCAAATAGCATACTAAATCACATTGCATTTAGACTGCCAGTGAAAGATGAGTAAAGTATTATAATTATAGTAATTCTTGAAATGTATTTTTGTTTACGACTGTAAGTCGCCCTGGATAAGGGCATCTGCTAAGAAATAAATAATAATAATAATAATAATAATAATAATAATAATAATAATAATTGATGTTGTATTCACTGTGGTTTGCACATTTGCACCCATTCTGTTGGTGCAGTTAAGGGGCACTTTAAAGGTTTTTGTATTTATTAATTTTTTCGGTTATGGCTGTCACAGATGGGAAACAAGCGGGGTGTATGTCATACTTTAACCTTGCGAACAAAAGAATTTGCAGTGACCATTATATCAAATGCTTTCCCCAGTAAATGCGCATTGGCATTTCAATGGGCTGCAGTCCTGTGAGCAGAGAGTGAGGGTGTGTGCCGGGTACGGATTCGACTTGCTTACAGCGCTAACCTTGATATTGCTATAAAAAATAAAAAGGGGGGTTCGTCTTGACGATTAAACAATTTGCGCTGAGCACCGATTCATTAGAAAATGGTTTTGAGAGGTTTGGTTTTTTTTGTTTTTTTTTTTGATTGTGCTGGAATTTTTCATTTGTTGCCGCAGCTGATGCCTCTCCCCTGCACCGCAGAGAGAATCTCAAGCTAGCAGATGGCAGCAGGATAGCTCTGCACTAAAAGAGTGGCTTTCCTTAGGAGTCGTGGGAAAACCTTTGGCTGCACTCTCCTGCCTTCTGCTCTGGGTATTCAGAGAGCCGGGGGCCTGAGACGGGCTTCATAAAGACAAAGCAAAGACTCGAATACAAAGGGAACAGTGTGTAGTGAGGGGAGGGGGTAATAAGAATGCTTTATCAGTGAAAAGAACTGGGGTCATATAAGCTGCCTTCGCTAATAGCTTTGGTTTGATAAAATAGACACAACAACAAAAAGACCCCAAGCATGACACCATGAGTATCTGTTCATAAATAATCAGGGCTGGGGGTGTAAATCCAGGTTTATTTGTCACTCCAGTGAAGGAATGAATTTGTATTTTTATGTTTGTAATTACTGCATGTGAAAGTGCTAAAGGAGCGGGTTTGAACACATTTCCACGGCAACTTCAGAATCTGAGAATTTGTAATCAGAACCCGTGATCAGAACCTCCTGGGTGATTCCTGTAATGTGATTAGAAATTGATCGTAGCTCGAGACGTTTCTGGATATGTCATATATAGATATGAGGAGAAGAACGACGTGTCTTTAAAAAGACACACAGATAAAGCGTCTGGATGTGAAGAAGGGCTCTTCCTCCGATTTCATATTGTTTGAAGCAGCGAGGGTTGCATTTGACGTTCTCTTCAAATTAAAGTCAGATTTGTGTTTGTTAAACTATGCGTCTGCTGTATAGAGTTTGTTACAAATTAAACCAGAAAACCACAGACTAAGACGGAATTCGCTCTGTAATTGCAAATGCCAGTCTTCGGGGTGTCACTTTGTTAAAGAGACAGCAGGTTTCCTTATGGTCTTGTGAGAATACTTTATCCGGATGTTCACTAGAAAAAGAAAGCTTGTCATTTGTGTTATTTGGTGTTCGGTTAGTTAGATATGAAGCATATTGGCTCGTGCCATCAGAGGCCTTGAATGTACAAACAGTGTGACATGTTGTTAACGTGTCTGTCTCTCTGTCTGTCTGCCTGTCTGTCTGTCATATAGTTGCTGGATTTTTATTATTTCAGAACACACACATGTTTAGTTGCATTAAAAACCTGGAAGTAAATCTTTGAACACTATGCATATAATGACATTAAAGATAGGAAGGATTTTATTTTTTTGAATAGCTAATAGTTTTTTAACTTGATGAGCTGGTTTTATTTGCAGATTTCCTTTTTAATGGTAGCACTGCAGCCGTTTCAAGTGAGCGGTTGGTTGCCCTGTCTCAGGGGGTAAGTGATGGTTGGTTGCCCTGTCTCAGGGGGTAAGTGATGGTTGGTTGCCCTGTCTCAGGGGGTAAGTGATGGTTGGTTGCCCTGTCTCAGGGGGTAAGTGATGGTTGGTTGCCCTGTCTCAGGGGGTAAGTGATGGTTGGTTGCCCTGTCTCAGGGGTAAGTGATGGTTGGTTGCCCTGTCTCAGGGGTAAGTGATGGTTGGTTGCCCTGTCTCAGGGGTAAGTGATGGTTGGTTGCCCTGTCTCAGGGGTAAGTGATGGTTGGTTGCCCTGTCTCAGGGGTAAGTGATGGTTGGTTGCCCTGTCTCAGGGGTAAGTGATGGTTGGTTGCCCTGTCTCAGGGGTAAGTGATGGTTGGTTGCCCTGTCTCAGGGGTAAGTGATGGTTGGTTGCCCTGTCTCAGGGGTAAGTGATGGTTGGTTGCCCTGTCTCAGGGGTAAGTGATGGTTGGTTGCCCTGTCTCAGGGGGTAAGTGATGGTTGGTTGCCCTGTCTCAGGGGGTAAGTGATGGTTGGTTGCCCTGTCTCAGGGGGTAAGTGATGGTTGGTTGCCCTGTCTCAGGGGGTAAGTGATGGTTGGTTGCCCTGTCTCAGGGGGTAAGTGATGGTTGGTTGCCCTGTCTCAGGGGGTAAGTGATGGTTGGTTGCCCTGTCTCAGGGGGTAAGTGATGGTTGGTTGCCCTGTCTCAGGGGGTAAGTGATGGTTGGTTGCCCTGTCTCAGGGGGTAAGTGATGGTTGGTTGCCCTGTCTTTGGCTGTGGCCTCCGTTTTGCTCAGCTTTGTGATGTGTGGCAGTCTGGGTGTTATAAGAAGTTGTCTTGGCGGGTGTTAAGTGGTTCTTCAGCCTGTGTCAGTTTTGTTTTGTCCTTCTCCACTGACTGCTCTCCCTAAAGAGAACGTAAGCATTCTCAGTGGCCAGAGTGTAGATCCCAGGACTCGGATCAGGGAGGTCCTGTTTTTAATTGCCAGCTCAGCCGGTGACCTGCTCTGCAGCCCTGGGGCACTCCACTCCACTCCTCTCTCATGTGCCTCTGTCTTCCTTACAGGAGTCATAACCAAGCCTTTCACTTCATATTCACATGTTTTAATTTACCCTCTAGTCCCCTTAGCCCTGTTCTAAAGATCTTTTTTTTCACTGCTTGTTATTGTTTTTACTTTGGGATCTGCTTTTCTAAGCACCGTGCTAAAGCATTTAAGAAAGGTAGGCTGTTGGTACCTAGTGACTGTACTGTAGGTCAGATGGTCTGCCTGCACATATATAAAGCAACCTCCGAGCCGAGAATGGAGAGGATTGCTGTAAAGTACTGTAGTCTTGTTATCAGAGCTAGCTGTCAGTCCTCGCCATGCCCCTGACCTTGGACACTCTTATCACCCAAGAGGTCTCGTTCAGTTCACAATTCTGCAGTCTCTTACTGCAGACACCGCTGGTTTATACAGTAATACACAACTAGCAGCTCTCACCAGGAAAAACAATGCTGGTCACTGCTGGAATTTCAATTGTAATAAATACCTTCCTGCTTCTGATTTGAACAGCTTTTGTCAAATTTATATTCTTCCCCCAAATGTTTTTTTTTTTTTTAATTTTTTTTATTTATTGCATATTGCAATGTATTGCAGTGTTGTTAGCATTTCACAGCTACACTGCACAGTGGGGTGGGAGTTAGCATTTCACAGCTACACTGCACAGTGGGGTGGGGGCTTCATTCTCATGCTGTCGCACAACCTTTATGAATTTTCAACTTGACATTTCCAGTTGGTTTCCACTGTACTTGTGCACACAGTTTATATACAGTAGCAGCTACCCTTTTAAAAAACGTGTCCTGTTCATTTGTCCTGATATTTGACACAAGGGCACTGATCTTCACCAAGCCTTTACTCACACACTCCAAGCCTCCTACAGACATTTGCTTGCTTTTCACTAGAATACGATAATCTCTTGATTTTCTACATATCTTTTAGCATTTCAGGTACTGTGCGATTATTATGCGTTTATGAGGACCCTCTGCATGGATACTTCAATATATGTGACACTGGGAACATTGCTTTACCTGGGAAAGTTTGGGAGCAGTGGCCCAGTTAATAAATGGACTGTGTGACGAAAACCAGCAAAACAATGATAGATGTAGAGCGTGCGGCTATGTAGTGACAATTCCAAAAAATGAAATGCTGCTGTGAAATTGAAACTCTTGCAGAGCAGGCAGGATAGTATCACTCGAAGGCAGTGGCCAGCTTTTGCATGTCAGGGCAAAGACCTTCAATTAACTTCTGCTTTTGTTTTGCAGCTGGTAAAGAGCCCTTTTGATTTATTCAAACACAGCACTTACCCAACAAGGGGAACAGACCCAGCTATCAGCCCCTAGCGTCACAGGCTTGGTGGGGGGCAGTTTAACCCATTAGGACACACTTGCCTGTACAAAAGGATAGTCACACAAGCTTCAGCTGATGTGATTGTCCTGCTGGCATGAATAGGACAATGGGTGTTAAGAATAAAGGCGACACAGTTTTAAAACAATTTTGAAAGCATATGTAGAGCAGTGATCAGTGATAGTGGTAAACTAACAAAGAAGCCAGATAGGCAATTAGTCTGCTACCAGTTCAGATGGTCCTCAGTGTTGTGTATATATATATATATATATATATATATATATATATATATATATATATATATATATATATATATATATATAGACACACACACACACACACAGTATTACAAAGAGACAAGAAGCAACTCCCTGGCCAGACTCTCATGGGTAAAACATTACAGCCAGTGAGGCTCTAATCCCCCCGTCCCATACCGGGATCACTGTGCTCTCCTTGTTCAAAGTGTCTCAGCGAGTCGCTGCTTTGAGCTCTTTCAGTGCGGGGCTGACTGAAGGCTTGAGCTGATTATTAGCAATCCGCTGCAGTGTACTAAGCAACCCCCGGTGTGCTGCTGAAAAGACTGTTTGCATTTAGAGACTGGTTGATTGAGAGTGTGTGCCACAGCGCTAAAGCAAGTGAACAAAACAAGCAACAAAATAAACACTGCTACCCGTAATTTCACTTCTAACATCATCTTTTAACATTGAAGTCATTGAGTCAACCAATAATCCTCATTCATGACAGCTGTAAACAGCATGCAAAGACACAGAGTGTTGCAGCTGCACATACTGTATTGTAGCTGGTATTTGCTCAGATTTAGCCTTTTTATTTTTTTTGCTCCAGTAGTTTTCAGGGAGAGGCTGTGGTGATGTGTCGTGTGCAGAGATCCTCAGGGTGATGTAGAGAGACTTGCTGTGCCTTTCTACCAATGTAATATATTGTGCACGACCAATTGTTGCATTGTGTTGTCGCTTATAAAAGTAAACCACAGTAAATTTGCACTGTAATTTTGCAGTTTTCCCCCCATGCTTTTCCTATGTTGTAGTAAGCATTTCACTTACTAGCCAGGTTTGCCATATTTTTAACATGCTTTACCGTACCTCTCTGTGCATTACAATGCTTACCCTTGCTTTCACTATGTTTTATTACACTCTGCTATGCTTTCACTATAGGATTGCTTTGTATTTTTTTGAGTTTGTTTTAGTGTTGAGATCAATCAGTGAGACACAGCCTTAGGCTTACCAAAAGAAAATAACTAGACAATAATAAAGGAAAACAAATAGCCAGTCGTGTTTCAGTCATTCAAATAGCCAGTCGTGTTTCAGTCGTTTCTTTGGGTTCATGTAATGACAGATCTGCTTCTTTCAAATAGCCAGTCGTGTTTCAGTCGTTTCTTTGGGTTCATGTAATGACAGATCTGCTTCTTTCAAATAGCCAGTCGTGTTTCAGTCGTTTCTTTGGGTTCATGTAATGACAGATCTGCTTCTTTCAAATAGCCAGTCGTGTTTCAGTCGTTTCTTTGGGTTCATGTAATGACAGATCTGCTTCTTTCTTTCAGAAGGACAACACTGAGAAATTGACTGGATTCACCTGACCCTTGTACGGTAAGTGTAAACTTCTGGCTAAAGCCACCACATCCCTTAAAGTCCTTACCTTTTAATTCTAGTGTTTTTGCATAGCTAGCAGCATCCTTTTGTTGTAATTGTGTTCTTTTATGTTTCACATTAAGGAAAGTCAAGTGTTTTTTTTGTTTTTTTTTAAATTTATTTATTTATTTATTTTAAATGTAGTAGTCGCCAATGAGTTTTTTGTTGTTTTCTCCCCAATTTAGTAGTGTCCAATTATTTTGTTTAGCTCAGCTCACCGCTACCACCCCTGCACTGACTCGGGAGGGCAAAGACAAACACAGGCTGTCCTCCGAAGCGTGTGGCGTCAGCCAACCGCTTTTTTCACACTGTGAATTCACCATGCAGCCACCCAGAGCTACAGCGTCGGAGGGCAACGCAGCCCTGGGCAGCTTACAGGCAAGACCGCAGGCGCCCGGCCAGACCACAGGGGTCGCTGGTGCGCAGTGAGCCGAGGACACCCTGGCCGACCTAACCCTCCCTCCCCTCGGGCGACACTCGGCCAATTGTGCGCCGCCCCCTGGGAGCTCCCGTCCTCGGTCGGCAAAGGAATAGCCCGGACTCGAACTGGTGACGTCCAGGCTATAAGGCGCATCCTGAACTATACACGAGTGCTTTTACTGGATGCGCCACTCGGGAGCCCCCTGGGGTTTTTTTTTTAGTAGTCATCCCCATATTATCATACTTGGATTGTTGCATATCAATTCTTGTACACTGTGTGGATTGGCCAGCATCAGTGCGTTCCTGATTAGAGGGCTTTGCTGTCTGGTACTTGTTGGGGTTGGGAAGGCAAGGGCTTTACCTTACTGACAAGGTCAGCTACCCAGGTATCAGGGTTTTATTGTACTGACAAGGTCAGCTACCCAGGTATCAGGGTTTTATTGTACTGACAAGGTCAGCTACCCAGGTATCAGGGTTTTATTGTACTGACAAGGTCAGCTACCCAGGTATCAGGGTTTTATTGTACTGACAAGGTCAGCTACCCAGGTATCAGGGTTTTATTGTACTGACAAGGTCAGCTACCCAGGTATCAGGGTTTTATTGCCGTTAGAAACTGCTAAACTGCGACTTCGTAATGTTCTGTACGCTTTTCCAGCAGCCATCCTCTTAGGGGGTGAGGAAACAGTTCAGTCTCTTAAGGGGCTGAGAAAACAGTTTAGTTTTTGCTCATCAAAACACATGCTGTTCTGATCTGCTTGTTGTGTTGTGTGATGTGGGCTGCAGTTTGAAATCTCTTCAGTAGCGCAGCTCCTCTCCTATAGTTGGGCTTCGTGTATGCAGTTAGCTCTCTTCAGTAGTACAGCTCCTCTCCTATAAAAGAGGTGGTCAGAACGCAACAGCTTGATTTGCTGAATTATGTTCTTGCTTTAATTCTGTTGCTTAATAAAGCAATCCCCATTTAATCCTTTTTAATTTTCAAATAAGCTTAGTATCCAAGCAAATGCTGTATTAACCCATTAAGTGCCATTGTCCTTGTTTGTGGACAGGCTACTTTATAATTTCTTGGACCATTTTTACCTGCCATCTACCTGTTATTTTAATGTCCGCTTTAATTAGATTATTTGTTACGATAGCTAACTCTAATTTTGCTAACTGCAAAAGTGAAGTCTAAATTGAATATTTCAAATCACAAAAATGCAGCTTGTGTTCTGATTTATTTTCAAAGAAAAATGAATTTGGTCCTTACACTCTCATGGGTTAATTAGTTCTATGTCTTTCAGAAATGTCCTGTATGATTCCTGTCTTTCATTGTCATGAATAATAATGTGCAAGCAGGCCGGATTCCTGCAGGAAACAGGAATGTTTATATTGGGCTAGATTCTTAAAGGGTATTTACTGCAAATCTGTTGCATGTGTTTTTTGTTTTCTGTCTCTAGCTATAGCTATAGGTTTTGGTTGCAGGAACCTGTTTGCACAAACGGTTATGTTTAAGTAATTACCGGTAATTAACAAAGTATAAACAGCTCACCTTTAGACGTGGGTTTGTAATATGAAGAAGCGTGTTTGCAGAGTTTGGAAAGGATCCGAATCCCAGAGCCGCTGGAATGTGTGTTAACCCCTCGCAGTCTGAGTCAGTCTGGGTGCATTAACAGCACATTGAATGATTTGATAGGAACTTTGTGGAATGCACCTGCATCTCTCGTACAAACAAATTGCAGATATTAGATATTTATAAAATATACTAACTGATGAATGTGCCTCCTTTTTAAGTATGAATACAATGTGAGACACGGGGAAGTCAATTCAGTCAATCCCATGTTGTATATGGAAAGTGGAATTCAATCAAACTGCAGTAAATGTATTTGATTTGTTCTCCAGAGCTAATGCAGACCTATGACTATCCCAGCTGGCCTCCCTTTATGTAGAACAGCCCTCCAGGGTACAGAATGCAATGTTCTAACTTCTGAATTTACCTGAAAGTGGTTTTTACTGCCATCTACTGGGACAAATGTAGTAAAAGAAAACAAAATTAAACTTAAAAAAAAAAAAAAAGTCTGGTCAAACAAACCACAAAACATTATAAAGTGTGTGTGTGTGTGTGTGTGTCGGGGGGGGGTGTGTGTGCGTGCGTGCGTGTGTGTGTGTGTGTGTGTGGTGTGTGTGTGCGTGCGTGCGTGGGTGCGTGCGTGGGTGCGTGCGTGCGTGCGTGTGTGGGTGTGTGCGTGCGTGCGTGCGTGGGTGCGTGCGTGTGTGCGTGCGTGCGTGCGTGCGTGCGTGTGTGTGTGCGTGCGTGCGTGTGTGTGAACCCGTCCCGCTGCTGTTCTTACCCCATGGCATGGAATAAGGGTGTCCCGTGTAAACGTGTGCTGTACGCTACTTGTTTCGGTTTCGTTACTCATTGTTTAGCCGCTCCCAAACCCAGACACTCAATTTAATTAAGGAAGGTTTTATTTGTTTAGTTATTGCTTTCTTTTTTAAGTGCAAGAGACTGCAGTTACGGGACACATTTACAAAAATGTGAAAAGTAGCAGCCTTTATAAAATGGGTAACACTTTTAAATAACAGCCACAGGAATCCCACAGGAATACCACCGGAATATCTTCTGCACTTCCTCTGAGTTCTGAAGTCATTCATGTGGATTGAATTACCCGTATTCGTTCCATGTTTCTTTGTAACACATGATGTTGATCACAAGTATAAAGCATGCATCCATACATGAATTCACACGTCTCAAAATCCCCTGATGGGCGAGTAAGAGGGTATGAAACCGACATGAATTAACAGGGCTGAATTCAAAATGAATTACTTCAGAACTCAGAGGAAGTGCATACGATGTTCAGGTGCTGTTCCTGTAGTATTCAGCTGGGATTCATTATGAATTTCAAGAAAAGTGATTGCTGTCATGTCATGAATTTGGATGATAATGTTGTATTTTTTTTTTTTGAAAATACATGCAAACATGCCTATTCAATGTGCTGTTAAACAAAGACTTTCTCAGTAAAGTTATGATCACAATTTGTGGGGATACCAGTTGTTTCATCTCAGAATGAAAGCAATCAGATATAAACAGCTTCTCATTTGGTATTCTTCTAGTTCAAATCTATCGTCCGTCTCCATTGAGTCGGTTTGTTTGTCTGCTTCCTAACTGTGTTTTAACACATACTTTCATATTTTTAAGTGGGACACTTTTCCGCTAGTCTGGTTTGTTCCCCTAAAAGGCACCAGCTGTCTTTTCTTGTTAACAGGCAATGGCAGTGACCTGTGAAATCAGTGTGTTCTTGTGAAATGAAAGCGCTCCCAGCTGACATGTGCACACTGTACTGGAACATGGGATTGCACTTTGCAATAGCGCTGCAGATGGACCTTCCTAATCGCTGAAAGTGATCTGATCTCACCCACGATGCTCTTGGAAAAGAGTTGCTGTAAGTTCACCCTGCTGTGAAATGTCACATTTTGTATTATTTTACCACTGTATCTGTTGGTGCTAGAATGGACATGGGTTTATCCTTTCAAAATATTGTGGGTTTTTTTAATATCTGGTGCAGGTCTGTGCTGTGTGCTGATGTGAGGTGCAGGTCTGTGCTGTGTGCTGATGTGAGGTGTAGGTCTGTGCTGTATGTTGATGTGAGGTGCAGGTCTGTGCTGTGTGTTGATGTGAGGTGCAGGTGTGTGTTGATGTGAGGTGCAGGTCTGTGCTGTGTGTTGATGTGAGGTGCAGGTCTGCTGTGTGTTGATGTGAGGTGCAGGTCTGTGCTGTGTGTTGATGTGAGGTGCAGCTGTGTGCTGATGTGAGGTGCAGGTCTGTGCTGTGTGCTGATGTGAGGTGCAGGTCTGTGCTGTGTGCTGATGTGAGGTGCAGGTCTGTGCTGTGTTCTGATGTGAGGTGCAGGTCTGTGCTGTGTGCTGATGTGAGGTGCAGGTCTGTGCTGTGTGTTGATGTGAGGTGCAGGTCTGTGCTGTGTGTTGATGTGAGGTGCAGGTCTGTGCTGTGTGTTGATGTGAGGTGCAGGTCTGTGCTGTGTGTTGATGTGAGGTGCAGGTCTGTGCTGTGTGCTGATGTGAGGTGCAGGTCTGTGCTGTGTGTTGATGTGAGGTGCAGGTCTGTGCTGTGTGCTGATGTGAGGTGCAGGTCTGTGCTGTGTGTTGATGTGAGGTGCAGGTCTGTGCTGTGTGTTGATGTGAGGTGCAGGTCTGTGCTGTGTGTTGATGTGAGGTGCAGGTCTGTGCTGTGTGTTGATGTGAGGTGCAGGTCTGTGCTGTGTGTTGATGTGAGGTGCAGGTCTGCTGTGTGTTGATGTGAGGTGCAGGTCTGTGCTGTGTGTTGATGTGAGGTGCAGCTGTGTGCTGATGTGAGGTGCAGGTCTGTGCTGTGTGCTGATGTGAGGTGCAGGTCTGTGCTGTGTGCTGATGTGAGGTGCAGGTCTGTGCTGTGTCCTGATGTGAGGTGCAGGTCTGTGCTGTGTGCTGATGTGAGGTGCAGGTCTGTGCTGTGTGTTGATGTGAGGTGCAGGTCTGTGCTGTGTGTTGATGTGAGGTGCAGGTCTGTGCTGTGTGTTGATGTGAGGTGCAGGTCTGTGCTGTGTGTTGATGTGAGGTGCAGGTCTGTGCTGTGTGCTGATGTGAGGTGCAGGTCTGTGCTGTGTGTTGATGTGAGGTGCAGGTCTGTGCTGTGTGCTGATGTGAGGTGCAGGTCTGTGCTGTGTGTTGATGTGAGGTGCAGGTCTGTGCTGTGTGTTGATGTGAGGTGCAGGTCTGTGCAGATGTATCTTGCATGTTAGTGAACAGAACACGCCTTGTCTCCACACTGCTGCTTCTGTGACATGTAAACAGATATATTTTTGGCTTCTGTCTGTTTGTATTTCGGTAGCTCTGCATTATGCATAAATTACCCATAAGCCAACACAGAAGATTACAGATTGCTACAGTGGGCTTTAAGAGCAGTCTGATGTTTTTAATTTCGTAACTATATACTAATCCTAGGGTTAGTTTAGTTTACAGCATATTCATAAAAAATAAATAAATAAATAAATAAATAAAAACTCTGCATTTCAATTAGGGGGACATTTTAAAAATATATTTAAACAGTAACAGTTAATAATGTAAAACCTGAAAAATCGAAAGAAAAGCAAATGAGAAAACAAAATCCTTTAATTGATTAATTGATGTTTCCTTGTGAGTGGATCACAACTTCACCTCAATGTATGTGATCGACTCCGAGGCTACAGACATTAGGTTTACTGCTGAAATAATCAACCCATCGTCGATGATAAGGTAGCTGAATTTCAATTCACAATAATCAACTTCTCCTTCTCATTCCCCTGGAGTAGATGCATGTGCTGTTTCTACAAGCGTCACTAGTGATGTTCCACACTTCAGCAGTTAAACTGCTTTTCAGTGATGTATGCATGCTGTTAACCTTCATTAAAATATATTGCTTAGTCTGTAGCAGCACTCCAGTTTGATCTTGCCCATGAAATCAACTTGATGAGTGGAATATGTAGCTGGAACTCGATCAGTAAAGTTCAACTCGTATATAATGGTATCTGGGCAGCTGCACAAAAAGGTGTGGTTGCTGAAAGACGTGAATTATGATCCAAAGTTAAGAAGCACAGAATAAGAGAGATGTATCTTAAATGTTAAAGAGGGACGTTATAGTTAGAGTTGTTGGAGTTGTTTTAAATACACCGAAGTACAGAAGGTTTCGTACAGCTGGCTCCAATGTATAGAATTATGCGGAGAATCATGTGCAAGAAATCAACCAATCACGGTTATGGATTTTGTACAGCTCTCTCCCAGTGCATAGAACAGACTGCGCAATTCTAAAGTTCTATTCTGAAGTTCACAATTCTACAACTAAACCACAGCACTTCATTATGTCTAATAGCAGTTCCTGTGTACAAGCTGCGCTGTTGTGATTTTCTTTGAGACGTTCTTTCTCACAGTTTGAGCTGACAGTTCTCTTGCCCAAACTGAACACATCTCTTATACAGTAATAGAAACCTTGAATAACTTTCATACGGAAAGAGTTGATAGATCGCCTGTACGTTGAATACCTTTCATACAGAAAGAGTTGATAGATCGCCTGTACGTTGAATACCTTTCATACAGAAATAGTTGATAGATCGCCTGTACGTTGAATACCTTTCATACGGAAAGAGTTGATAGATCGCCTGTACGTTGAATACCTTTCATACAGAAAGAGTTGATAGATCGCCTGTAATTTGAACACCTTTCATACGGAAAGAGTTGATAGATCGCCTGTACGTTGAATACCTTTCATACAGAAAGAGTTGATAAATCGCCTGTAATTTGAATACCTTTCATACAGAAAGAGTTGATAGATCGCCTGTACGTTGAATACCTTTCATACAGAAAGAGTTGATAGATCGTCTGTACGTTGAATACCTTTCATACAGAAAGAGTTGATAGATCGTCTGTACGTTGGATTGCACTGTTCACAATCACGCCTCGTTGCCAAGCAGAAGCGGCTCTTGATTTAAAAAGTCATTCTCAGAATCGCGCTGTTTCATTCATTGTTTTTAAAATGTTATTTTACAGACGTTGTACTTGTTCTATACACAGAGTGCTCGTGAGGATGGCGGTGAGCAGCACACGTCCCCCTGGGGGGTCTTGTTGGTTAATCATCTCCTTGGTGGAATCACCACAGCACTCCGTGAAACCTCCTGATGTATCCTCCTGTATCCCCTCAGTCACTGGGAGCACAATTGTACCATGTTAGCTGTCCTGTCTGTCTATCCAGCTGGTTTAGAGTATGGTATCTACTGTACCGTGAAAGTGACGGATTTTTGGATCTCAGAGCTGTAATCTATGGTTCTACTGTTCTTTTCTCAGGACACCGACACCTGATACACTGAACTTTTTAAATATTGTCCAGGCTCTTGGTAAAAGCCCTTATTCCATATTCTGCTGTATCTTAGTAAGCCCTAAGGGTTGCGGTGCTTCATCTTAGTTTGTGTTTAATTGTAAAGGTTATCTAATTTTAAATGTTAAACAACACTTTCTGCAAAGATTACCGATCCATTTATTTATTTTTTGCTCCGCTTCTCTCCAGACACTGGTAAAATGAAGTAATTACGCTCAAATGCCATTGAATTCATTTCAAATTCTCAAGTCAATTGAAAGGATGCCATACTGAGCTTCAAGTAATGCCATAATTATTGATTTAGAGAGGAAGCTCCATGCATTCATGCATCTTTGTTTTTAAAAGCGCAACCATTTGAAATTCAAATTCAGAACGTATCGATCGCTTCTGTACCATTCGGAACGCAGTGCGTGACAGTGATGTTCCTGAATGCTGTTTTGCAATGTAATCAATACTCGTTATTTAAAGATTGGTGCAGAGACTCAATCCCCTGGATTAGTGACGGGCTTCACCTCTGCATTATGCTTAAATAAGCTGCATCCCAAGTCCAGCCAGTCTGAACTGAATTTGTTGTGCTTGCAGGGCTCCGGGGGTTCAAATATGTTTAGATGCAGCAGTAATGAATAGCCTGATTGAGTTTGTTAAAGAATTGAACTTGAAAAAATCCCTGTTTCAGTGGGGAAGAGATTATAGGAGCACACTCCTTTTTATACTGGCTTCATTAAGAAATGTCCACCTTGCTCAGAGACTGGATTGAAGGTAAAGCTACTTCATTAAACATGGCAAATATTCAAGAGTGCTGTGAGAAGTGATGATTAGGAACATGTACTACTAAACAGATCTGAAGTGGATGCACATTCAGAGGGCATGAACTATTCCTGAAAGCAGAAACCTCACTGGAGTTACCAATATTAGTATTCATCTACTTGTTAAGGGTTAGGTTGCAGGAGTTGCAGGGTTTTATTTTTCTGCAGTAATAAGTGGAGACATTCGCAGATAAACAAAGAATACAATAGCAAAGCCTACACTTTTTCCACAATGATTTCAATTGAACAAAAGACAGATTCTGCATCAGTAAAACATAGAAATGTGTGTGTGTGTGTGTGTCAGAACTGCACATTTACATTAAAACCTGCAGACCCGCGACAGTCATTGTACAACCCACAAAATCAAACGCACCTGTGAGATCAGTGTTTGGATGATGTAAATAACTGAAAGCTGTCATTATCAGCATATGATTGGATACACACCCCATTCATTGGTGGGCTCTTAATTCAAGTAAATGAGCCAATGTTGTTGTTTTCTTTTTCTTTTATTGATTCAAACTGTCATTTTAGTAATTGAAGTCAGATTAATCATTGGCCAAAATGTTCTCGAGGAAGATGATCTCATGCTTGCAGATTCTATCGTGTTTTCAGTGTACGCGCTGGAGTTGTTTTTAATGAAGTTGCAGATTCTATCGTGTTTTCAGTGTACGCGCTGGAGTTGTTTTTAATGAAGTTGCAGATTCTATTGTGTTTTCTGTGTACGCGCTGGAGTTGTTTTTAATGAAGTTGCAGATTCTATCGTGTTTTCAGTGTACACGCTGGAGTTGTTTTTAATGAAGTTGCAGATTCTATCGTGTTTTCAGTGTACGCGCTGGAGTTGTTTTTAATGAAGTTGCAGATTCTATCGTGTTTTCAGTGTACGCGCTGGAGTTGTTTTAATGAAGTTGCAGATTCTATCGTGTTTTCAGTGTACACGCTGGAGTTGTTTTAATGAAGTTGCAGATTCTATCGTGTTTTCAGTGTACGCGCTGGAGTTGTTTTAATGAAGTTGCAGATTCTATCGTGTTTTCTGTGTACGCGCTGGAGTTGTTTTTAATGAAGTTGCAGATTCTATCGTGTTTTCTGTGTACGCGCTGGAGTTGTTTTTAATGAAGTTGCAGATTCTATCGTGTTTTCAGTGTACGCGCTGGAGTTGTTTTTAATGAAGTTGCAGATTCTATCGTGTTTTCAGTGTACGCGCTGGAGTTGTTTTTAATGAAGTTGCAGATTCTATCGTGTTTTCAGTGTACGCGCTGGAGTTGTTTTTAATGAAGTTGCAGATTCTATCGTGTTTTCAGTGTACGCGCTGGAGTTGTTTTTAATGAAGTTGCAGATTCTATCATGTTTTCAGTGTACACGCTGGAGTTGTTTTTAATGAAGTTGCAGATTCTATCGTGTTTTCAGTGTACGCGCTGGAGTTGTTTTTAATGAAGTTGCAGATTCTATCGTGTTTTCAGTGTACGCGCTGGAGTTGTTTTTAATGAAGCTGCAAATTCTATCGTGTTTTCAGTGTACGTGCTGGAGTTGTTTTTAATGAAGTTGCAGATTCTATTGTGTTTTCTGTGTACGCGCTGGAGTTGTTTTTAATGAAGTTGCAGATTCTATCGTGTTTTCTGTGTACACGCTGGAGTTGTTTTTAATGAAGTTGCAGATTCTATCGTGTTTTCAGTATACGCACTGGAGTTGTTTTTAATGAAGGTGTTTGTTCGTCAGTCTTTCTTTGTTTGATTTGCAGTCAATGGATCCACTTATTTCTGAAAACCACACTGAGTGTAACTCATGAAAACGCACTTCGATCCTTCCGCGCATGGTGTACCCCTAAGTGAAGATTGAGATACAGACTGTGAGATAGTTAGATGAAGTCGAAAGGCTGAGCTGTAAGACTTGCGGATGGCTGGCAGATTTTCACAATTTGAAATAAATTGTTTGCATGTGTTCAATAATTCACCGAAAATAAGGGCTATTGTGATGAAAGGAAAGACAGCCATGCTGCCTACATCATGGAAAACGTTTTGGAAAAGTTTGTCATGTGAAATACTTTGATTTGATTACCAGTAGGCGTTTCATTAGAGTTATGGTTAAGTGATTAAACATATATATAATGTGCGTGAGCAGTATTATTTTGAGGTTTTATAATGGATTGTAAAACTACATCCAAGCGCGATATAAAATAAATACTGATCAGTCTAATTGTGAATGTACAGCCATGACAGGAGGATGAATGGCATTCACATGCTCGCATTAAAGGGGCTTTCTAAGATGAACCAGGCTTGAGGCATTCTGTTTTGAAGTGGTTATTACTGTAATTACCACACACTGTAGGGGCTGTGCAATGCGCTCCATTAAGCTAAAGTTGTTCTGTTAGCATTAACACTGTTATCACTGCCCTTCTGTTGAAGATCTTTTTTGGTCCTTTGCCTGTGTTTTATACTTGAATTTGGAATCTGCTGATGTATCACAGACAGCTCTATGGATGAAACGTGGCTGGTGCTTCCTGGTTACTTATCACCTCATGTGTTACATTTCACTCCAGTGGTCTCAAGGTCTAAAGGTACACGTGTAAGGGGCAGTGTTGTGTGATGCTCTGCCGTTACGGATTCTGGCCCCTGTGGGTGAGGTGAGAGGAGGTTAAAAGCTCTAAACGCCATGTGCATAGTGGGTAAGACACTCACAGGTGTGCGCTGGGTTCATACCCAGACTCCACCCTCTTACACAAGGCTGCAGAAGTATATACAGCACAGCGTTTCATCCATTGTTATTATTTATTTATTTAGCAGACGCCTTTATCCAAGGCGACTTACAGAGACTAGGGTGTCTGAACTATGCAGACTTGCTCAGGGTCACACAATGAGTCAGTGGCTGAGGTGGGATTTGAACCGGAGACCTCCTGGTTACAAGCCCTTTTCTTTAACCACTGGACCACACAGCCTCCTAAATTGGGAGTATAAACGCAGTAAGTTGGGATTATAAACGCATAGTGTTTATAATCCAACAGATAGTATAAACAGGTGCGTCGAACTTCAATGTTCACAGATAGTTGATGCATGGAAGAATCCGCACACTGAAAACCGTGAAGTGGCAACAAGAATCACAACCCATAAAGACTTTCCATTGAAACGCTTGCCATTGAATGTACTCTGTTTCACTACCTAGAGCAATGGCATTGTATTTGAAAGAGCTGCCTGTCCTGAATCAACGCACAGTTCACAATGAGAAGCGGGTGGAGGCAGTAATATAACAGTCGTAGACGTTGTTACAGCTCGGTGCTGTAGATGCAGTTGAAAACTTCGGTTAACACACCTGAAGGGTCAGGCACTGGGGAGATGTTTCCTGGCTGCTGTCTGTCGCTGTGCTCCTGCACTCTGCAGAGTCATCTCAGTGCTGAAGCTCAGCTCAGAGCCGAAAAGCAAGCAGCTGCTGCTGCGGCCTGATTTCACTTCAAATAGTGTCAGTGTTTAGTCTGGCGCACTGCTCCGGGATAGATTGGCAGCTGGGTCAAACAAAGTCATTTCTTTGGCTCCGTTCCCAGCGAGCTCCTACTAGTACTGAGGTATGTGCAGCCTAGGCCCCTTTTCTCAGGGGTAACTTAACATCTGACTGCACCCGCCATTTCACCATGCAGTCTCCCCAGGAAGAAAGCTCTAACTCCAGCTCCAGGTTTGCAAAATTGTATATTCGCCGTGCTTTTGTGTCCTGATAGTTGACGCCTCCAGCACTGTCTCAGTGTGCTGCAGAAACCCGTCTGTGAAAAGAGTTCAGTGTTGGATTGATGAAGAAGGGAGGCCTTTCTTTCTTTCTTTCTTTCTTTCTTTCTTTCTTTCTTTCTTTTGGTTTGCAAAGTGCACCCTGAGCCCTTTACTGAGCAGGATTCTTTCTGATCCATGTGAAAGACAGACGGCACACAGGTAAGGAAATCAGCTTTTGATTCAAAATTGCAAGGTGCGTTTAATTGTTACTTGGAGGATGTGTTGCAATGTGTGCTTAAGTGTGGAGCGCATTTCATTTATTATTATAATTTATAAAGTAGATTAGGCGGTGAGCAAAATACAGAAAGCATGACTTCTGCCAATTTAAAAATATTGATATTCAGAAGTTAAATAGGAAACAAGTGCAAACTGTCTGCAAAGCATCCAGTGATACCGTGTGTGTGTGTGCGTGTGTCTGTGTGTGTGTGTGTGTGTGTGTATGTGTCTGTGCATGTGTGTGAGTGTGTTTCTTTATTCATTTGAATCTGTAATAGTTCCAGACACATTGTGAATGTCAAAGTGTTGTGTTGAAATGCTGGCTTGCTAAATCAAGGGGTTGCTTTGAAAAGGAGTGTTCAGGGTGTAAGTTTATCTGGAGCTGCTTCATGGGTTTTTTTGCCTGTTGCTTCACATTTTTGTTATTGCTTTAAGCAGCCTTGAATTAGCAGCGAGGCCTCTTGCACAGAAAGCTGGAACCGGGCCAAAGTCAACTTCCCCACAACGAGCCTTCTAAAAAGGAACTGCAGCATTGTATCTGTGATTAAAAATCATGCAACAAGCTGCCATCATCAGTTGGGTGTGCTTGTCAAATTGACTTACACTGTGTGTACAAAGTTCATCATTTAACTGAGTTTATTTTCTCTTCTACGTGATAAGATCATTCATTTTAAAATGCCCTTATAATTGTTTCTGATACAGAGGCCGATAAATGTTACAGCACCAGGGATAAGATCATAGTTATTCTGTCCTGGGCCTCAAGTCTAATCTAATCTGGGTTTAACTGCATTTAAGCTAATTAAACGTTAACAAAGAGGGCCACTGCCATTCTTCTTGCTTTGCAAAAAGGAAAAATAAAAAGTTCTCAAACTCTTGAAACATTCTGTACTTCAACAGCAAGGTTTCTTTGGATGTACACAAAAGGTTTAAATGGTTAAGAAATCTTTTATTTCAGGACGTTGTGGACAAAAGCCCTTCGGCTGTGTAGAAAGAAAAGTAAACACATGATTATGTCAGAATAGAATGTTCATTCCAAGAGGTTCAAAAGTTCCTAGTTTGAGATAAACTCCTGGTCCCTTTGTATCCAAGCTGCATTGGTTTCATAGCGTGGACTGATCCCACATATTAATATCAATATCTGACAATAAGTATCAGTTTCATATGAATACTGGAGAGAAGGGTTGAATTCATCATGAACTCACTATATGGTATATTTAAATTTAAATTCAACTTGAAGTCCCTAAGAAATTACATTAGAATTCCTGCCATATATTGAAGAAAAAAAAAATTACGCTCTAAACAGCTGCCAGTCTAAATACAGCTTTGACCTGTTGCACACAAACATGCATTTGATTTAGACTTTTAATACCGGCACTGTTCAGATTATTAAAGTAGAGTCCCTCTAGCTTTTAAAGTTTGTAAAATAGGTGGCTGTTGTGTTCGGTTCACATTTGAACTCTGTCTCTGAAGTGTGAAGCTGTGTGGAAGTCATGAGCTATATGGTCATATGCTTGTAATTGTGCAATTGTAGCGACCCTGCTGGCAGCGAGCTTACCTCTAGGTCGTGCACCACTAAATGTGAAAAGCTGGGAGAGAGATGCACACAGATAGAGTTTCAAGGTATTCTCCTTGTGTGTCTGTAAGGACATGAGGACACAGCAGGGTCCTGGGCAGGGGAGGGAGTGCTAAGGTCACAGATTCCTTCCGCTCCGCTCCGGTCACGATGGAAATAGACTAAGTTTTTTTTTTTTTCCATATAGCATCTCTTTTGCAAAAAAAAGAAGTAAACATTTTTTGACGTGAATGAGAAATTGAAGTATATATATATAGCTCATGTTCCTTTTGAAAGCCTGCTCTGTTTTCTATGATAACAATGATTTGTTTGTTTATTGCTGGGTTAGATATCCATAACTTTAAAAATGAAATCATTAGATACATGCTGCAGTATTGCTAAAAGAAACTGTGGACATACTGGTCAGGAACTTTTATAGTCACAAGTGCATTGCTGACAAACACCAAGTCTGTAATAATAATAATAATAATAATAATAATAATAATAATAATAATAATAATGTTAAGGTTCCGATTCAGGGTTTTAAGGACTGCAGGTGATTTCCAGTAAACAGTCATAAAACAATAACCTATTTAAATTAGTACCATAAACTGGCGTTTTCATGTTTAAATTTGAGAGACCCTGCAGCTCTTGCAATGGGTGTACAGTAGAGCTCTGCTTCAACAGCCTGGCTCCCTTCCCTGGATGCGGCAGCAGCTGTAATAGAATTAACTAAAGATTCTAGAACAATGTGACCAAAAAAGAGAATCCCTTACAAGTTCTACTGCTTTCCAGAACCGCCCACTAGCTTTACAACCTCTGTAGCTGTTATAAAACCACCTTCTAATACCCAATCATATCAATGACATGTGGGTCATGCTTTACCTGAGTGAATACCTAATTCACTGCAATGGTAATTAGTTAACAATGCAGGCATTACTGAACGTGCTTGTATGGTGCTGCGTGTGTTAAATGGCCATGCTTGTATCACCTGTACTGATTTCCCTGTTCATGTCTGCTTTTACAGTGCAGACATTGTGTAATATTGAAACCCAAACCTCCCTGTATTATGTGATAGCAGGGAACCAGGCATGCTTCAGTATATTTGCTTACCAGACCTCATTTAGCTGGTTCCTAGGCAACGTTTTCAAATCTGGAACTAGAAATGGTTACATATTTATGATGCAAAATCATACATTAGCTCATGTTCGCTCTGGTGTACGAAACATAAGTACCGTTTAGCAAAGCTGAGCTGGTGACCACTTTCATAAAAACACATGCTAACATATATATAAGGGGCATCACTATCAAGCATACCTCTCTACATTGTTTCTCTCTTCAGGATATATAAGATGTGTTGTACTGTGAAATAGTACAATGTACTTAATGGGCCAAATATTTTTGCATGATAAATTGGAAGTACACAATTGTATCAGAAAAGGGTTGGGGTTAGGGTTAAATCGTGCAAAAAGAGTTACACATTGTAACCATACATAATAACATTGTAATTATGTGTAAGTACACCTGTGTTTACTAAGTAACTACTATGTAAATACACAGTCATTAGAGACACAATGTAAAGTGTGCCCTGAAACAACCCATTCAAAACCAATGCTCTGATCTAATGAAGCTGTTAATGGTAGTGAACGAATTGCCTTGCAATTTCAGGATATTTAATGCAATCAAACCACTGGGCTCTGCTCTTCAGGTATTTAATATACAGTTTCATATTGTTGCACCAACAGTATGTTTGCTTGTTCAAGTCATGGCCCTGTTTGATTCTTGCACAATAGCAGTATTAACAGTAATATAAACTGTATCGATTGTATTTGTGGTGAGCTGGTTTGTCACCCTTGGTTGCTCGTACAGTGTGCTTGGTTTCACACACTGTTGTCATGGTTGGCTTTGGGTGCTACTCTCGCTCTCCAGAGCAGAGGCTCTTCTGTAATTACGACAGCAGCAACGCTAAGCAGGAGTGATCCATTCCAGCAAGTGCTTGTGATCTCTGCAGAGTCCTCCGAACCCCCTTGATGCAGCTTAGTGGAGCCCGCTTTCTGAAACAATAGCAAAGGAATGAGAGATAGTGGAAAATGCAGATTTGAAACGCAGGTGGGTGTCTCAGCGTTTGTGTGGTCACATAGACAGTACACGATTCCCTGCCCTCGTAAGGAATGCGATATCAGGAGGGGATTCCAGATGTGCTGGCACTCATCAGATCCATGGGGTTTTAAAGAATGATCCCCTGTCTTATCACAACTAACAAGAACAGGAATGCACTGTTCAGCTTGCTAAATAAAAAACAGAAACTTAAGGGGTTTCATAAAGTAGCAATCGAGGCTTGTTTTTGTGTGTGTCGCCACATATTCTAGTTAATTGCACTCCTCCTAATGTTTGTTTTTTTAAAGTATGTGTTTGTTTGTTTAGTTATGTTTTATTCTCAGTGCTGGTGTTGTCATTAAAAAAAGAGCATGAAAATTTAAGTTTTAACACTGGCGTTAATTAGCTGTTTGAAATCGCGCATTGTAGTTGCTGACTGCCACCTGGTGGTAATAGATAGTAAGACAGCGATTTCTGCCCACACAGGAAGTGAAGCATCCATAGTCGTTTCTAGTTCAATGCCGTCTGTAACAGAATGTAAATGTCCTTGTTTGAACAAGTGCGTCGCCAGCGGGGACATTTTGTGAAAGGAGTTACTCACTTACAAATGTTATCTGGAAAACTGAATGCTGTCAGTGTATTTAAACATAAACTCTATGGTATGATATGAGATATATTGAACAGAATGCTGTCAGTGTATTTAAACATAAACTCTATGGTATGATATGAGATATATTGAACTGAATGCGGTCAGTGTACTTAAACCTAAAGTCTATGGTATGGTATGAGATATATTGAACTGAATGCTTTCAGTGTATTTAAACATAAACTCTATGGTATGATATGAGATATATTGAACTGAATGCTGTCAGTGTATTTAAATCTAAGCTCCGGGGCTCCTGAGTGGCGCATCCAGTAAAGGCGCTCTGCATGGAGTGCAGGATGTGCCCTATAGCCTGGAGGTCGCCGGTTCAAGTCCAGGCTATTCCACTACCGACCGTGGACGGGCGTTCCCAGGGGGCGGGGGCCTTAGGTCGGCCAGGGTGTCCTCAGCTCACCGCGCACCAGCGACCCCTGTAGTCTGGCCGGACGCCTGCGGGCTTGCCTGTAAGCTGCCCAGAGCTGCGTTGTCCTCCGACACTGTAACTCTGGATTGGCTACATGGCGGGCCTACAGAGTGAAAAAAAAAACGTCGGCTGACGGCATACACTTCGGAGGTCAGCGTGTGTTCATCTTCACCACTCCCGAATCAGCACAGGGGTGGTAGCGGTGAGCTGAGCTTAAAAATACAATTGGACATTTCAGATTGGGAGAAAAACGGGGTCAAATAAATTGCCGACTACTAAATTAAAAAAAAAAATTTTTAGCTCTATGGTTTGGTATGGTATATATATTGAACTGAATGCTGTCAGTGTATGTAAATCTAAGCTCTATGGTTTGGTATGGTATATATATTGAACTGAATGCTGTCAGTGTATGTAAATCTAAGCTCTATGGTTTGGTATGGTATATATATTGAACTGAATGCTGTCAGTGTATGTAAATCTAAGCTCTATGGTTTGGTATGGTATATATATTGAACTGAATGCTGTCAGTGTATGTAAATCTAAGCTCTATGGTTTGGTATGGTATATATATTGAACTGAATGCTGTCAGTGTATGTAAATCTAAGCTCTATGGTTTGGTATGGTATATATATTGAACTGAATGCTGTCAGTGTATGTAAATCTAAGCTCTATGGTTTGGTATGGTATATATATTGAACTGAATGCTGTCAGTGTATGTAAATCTAAGCTCTATGGTTTGGTATGGTATATATATTGAACTGAATGCTGTCAGTGTATGTAAATCTAAGCTCTATGGTTTGGTATGGTATGGTACGATACATATTGCTCACTTTGCACAGTATTATTTTTCTTCCAGGAAATGTTCTTCACTTGTGTCACATGTGTTTCTTTGCAGTTGTGTGAAACAAATAACTACTTTAATCATTCGTTTCCCTTTTGCCTGTCTTGGCGTTTCTAACGGCATGCAGCGTGTTAATCCACAGCTGTTTGGCTAGTCGCTGTCAGATTAAAACTATCAAATAATAATAAGATTTTCTTTTGAAGCTTAAAAAAAAGTGTTTCACTGGCAGTGAATGAATGATACAAGATCAATTAATCTCAGTGCACAGTACAGGGAGCCAGATATCAGTGAGTAAGAAGAAGCAGTTTGTGCAGTTTTATGCAACAACAGCAAAGTACCGTAATTTTATAAGTGAAGCATGCACTCTTTTACACATTTTAGAAGAATATGTGTATGTTATATATATATATATATATATATATATATATATATATATATATATATATATATATATATATATATATATAAGAGAGAGAGAGAGAGAGAGAGAGAGAGAGAGAGAGAGAGAGAGATTTCTACATGCACAGTATTCTGGGGTTATAGTATTCTGTACCACAAGGTTAGAATGACATCGGCAGTGATCCAGTCCAGGTCTTTGTTCTAACCACTTAACCCCCTGACCAGGTCCTAAAGCACTTCGCATTTCACTGTACCTGTTAGACCTGGGATGGAATTGCACTCCACTATAGTGTGTACTGTGGTGTTTTGTGTTATAGAAGAGCTGAAAGTCAGGACTGCTTGCTGAGTAATGCATGGTACAAACAGGGTGCGTGTTATACACAGGATGTGTGTTATATTGTAAACAGTACAGTACATTTCTTTTTTTGGTCTTAAATGTTGAAAATACTTTCATTATTAATCAGCATTGGTTGAATTCAGATTTTCCACCTGTAAGATGGTATCTAATGATGCATAGGCAAACTGTAACCACTTGCAATTGCGAAGCCGTCACTGAGCTCCACACAGTCATTGCACAGCTCTTGATTGGCTTCCTCGAACGCAAGCAAGCAAGCTAAGACTTGGAAAAGGTAGAGCTTTAGAGAAGAATGACGACCCAACTGCAATGCTGACACGCATGTCGTATTGTATTGTTCAAGCTCTGCTTTCATTATTCTGTACATGCCCCAGAGCCGGACTGCCTTCGAAGCAGCATTGCATTGCATGGTCATCATTCCCTGTGTGTGGAACGGTGGTTACAAGATCACGCTGGGTTACCCGCATACCTGACTGCTCTTAGTTTACTGGAGGAAGTAAGGTTTTAGTTTAGCACACAGGTTACTGACACTTGCTCTTGCAGAGGATTCCCATTGCTCTTGTCTTTACTTTCGGTCTTCTGAATGCCATGGACGTGATGCAGCAGATGTTTGCCATGGTCATTTTGCAGGAATATACCTGGAATATGCATTTACTGCAGTTTCCCTTTGTTTGCGTTTTTTTTAATCCGTGTGCTTTGTCGTGCACGTACATGCTCTCCAATGCCACAGAATGTTACAATACAGATCTCAAGCTGCAGTTCCACTAACTGAAGGAGTGATGTTTTTTAGTCATGCTTTGTTTGTACCAATCCATCACACTTTAACTGCACATATTTCTTATGCAGACTTGTTTCTGTTGTTAAGGTGGGTCACTTTCCAAACAAAGGGTGGTGTTGCATGTCCAAAAATGTATTACAGTAAAAAAAAAAGAAAATGTCCCCCTTGTTATTTTCAATAATCAAGAGCAATGGCTTTCGACAACACAAAATCTCCCCAGCATCTGTAGCCTTCAAGAGCGGTGGAAGCAGTTCATATTTTCAGAGTGACTTTGATCAGCTTTCTAATAGTACTGTATGACATGTTTCTACCTGTCCACATGACAACTTCTGGATCACAAGCTCACTCTAGACCAGCCAGACTTGGCTTGTGGAATGGAGAGCTTCTTTATCCTACGGTAAAACGTGATGAAAGCATTGCAAAGTGTAGTAAAGCACGGCAGAAACCAAGGAGAAAGCATGGGAAACCAAGGAGAAAGCATGGGAAACCAAGGAGAAAGCATGGGAAACCAAGGAGAAAGCATGGGAAACCAAGGAGAAAGCATGGGAAACCAAGGATACTCTCATTGCATTCAGCATGGTGAAGGCCATCTGTAACCATAGCAAAGCAGTGCAAACCCATGGAGTAAGCATGAGAAGAGCGTGGTCAGCTGCACAATCACTGCACTCGATTACCACAGTGAAATTTTAAAAGGCAGCCCGGGCTTGAAGCCTGTAGAACACAGTGGGGTTTCTGACTTGCTGCTTCTGTGGTGCTTCACTGGGTGTTAAACTACTGGAAGTGGAGGTTTTGTTAGGTGGTGTTTCATTTTGCTGCTGTGTTGGTATCTGTATGAATGAGACTGTGAATATTGAGAAGCCAGTCGTGGCTGGTGTAAAGGTAGTTAATCCAAGAGCTGGATATCTTGCTAAGCTCAAAGAGCTTTTGAGTTAGAAACACGCTAAACATATGCAAGGAATGTTGCATGGAAAACTGTTTAGCACATCTTTCTGACATGTCATGGGTGGTCAAATCACTACTATGTGTGGAAGAACAATGGGCTACCAAAAGCTAAACTATGGTAGCCCGCCACACATTTTGGTAGCCCACATTTTTCAGTAGATAAACATTTCCATTTAACGTTACGCACAATTAAAAAAATGTAGACAGATACAGTTGTAAGGTTCAGAAAAGAAATCCGACATCACTTCTGAGCGCCACTAATAAAACATGTTTTGTTTGCATTGCCGAGATCCTTATTGCACAGGGACCCCTTCTCAGGGATGGGAATAACACTCCCATTGCATAGCAGTCTGATCCATTCCTGCTTCTACAAGGAGGTTAATCAGACACACCTGAGCTTGTTACCTATACACTGTGCCTAATCAGGCACGTATTAAAACCTGGAATGGATGAAACTGCTATGCAGTAGGAGTCTTATTTCCAGCCCTGCTTTCTGGAGCAGTGCAGGTTTGCAGAGCTATGATTCCTGTTGCATCTGGATTGCAATCTCAGTGGGCGCGGGACTGCTGACAGTGCAAACAGCAAATAAAACGAGCGAGCGCTTGGAAGAGGCTCTTTGGAGTCCAAGACGTTAACAGCTTTGTGGAGTGGGCAGGAAGCAATGCAAACTATTGGGAGAATGTTTTTTATATATGGCTGTGTCTGTGCTCACTTCAATGGAAGGGCCAGAGGTGGCAAGTAGTTATGACTACTAATCAGGGGACCTGTCTGTGCGGTATTGTGTGTTGCAATGCAAGTACTCACACAACGCATTTTTACACCGAGCGTCATTAATGCACAGTAATCCACCCACCCAAGGACAGCACGGCCCGCACTGTTACTACATGATGAAGAAAAGATGTGCTGTTCAGTCTATGTTCTATAACCATGTGAACAATAATTACACATAGAGTGAAACTGTCTGTGTTTCCCACTGCACGAGGTATGCTGGCTGCCGCTTTCCATTGCTGGAAACCCTTTGCATGGTTTGCACAGTCTCATCTGAGATCAAACCCAAACGCTTTTATATATACAAAAAACTGAGCAAACAGAAATGTAGAAAACTGCCTTTCCTAACCCTCTTGTAACTGTAATGGTAATCCCTCAGGTAAAGGCAGCGCAGCCTGGGCTTACCCGTTGTGTTCAGTTTTGTTGGTTTTGGTGTCTGTTGCTGCCAGCAGCCCCAGGGAAAAATGAGATCTTTCCAAAATGTCAGCTCTAGTGCACTGGGGTTTGTGATCTGTCCTCTAAATCACTGCAGGAAGAGCGATTAAAAAATAAAAAAAAGCATAACAAGTGCTCTGGCTTTTCTGTTCCGTACCACATCATGGATCATTATTGCTGTTACCTGTTTGACAGTGTGGGCAGTAATCCTTACACTATCAGTGCACTAGAGTGGACATTTTGAAAAGAGCTTTGAAACAGGGTTTAAAATTGTAAGTGTAAAACATTGTCAGGGTGTTAACAATGAACAGAGAAATGACCGGCGCGTTATTGAAACAGTGTAGCAACACGTGGGGACGTGTGACGCTATATTTAAACAGTTGTAGCAGCACGTGTTGGACGTGTGACGCTATATTTAAACAGTTGTAGCGGGACGTGGGATGCTATATTTTTCTCGGAATCCCCTACTTATTCTTTAAGTGCTCAACGGTAGCCTGTTTTTAATTTTGTGACATTAAAATCAAGTTTTCCTCTTTTCAAAAAATACAGACTTGATGGAGTGGGCTCTTCAGCGCTCAGTGTGTGAGTGTGAGTGTGTGTCCTGTAATTATTCCTTCATATCCTCGCTCTTTTCAAGCAGCGCTGTGTTTTCATTAGCTTTGTCTGAACTGCATCTTTCACTCAGGAAATACATGAGAAGAAAGTAAAATGAAAGTAAAAACAAGCTCCCAAAAAGTGAAATGCCGCTGTGCCAGTGCTTGAAAGCTGTGAGGAAGTGCTTGTCACTTGAATTGTCTAGAAGCCGGTGGACAGGGTGGTCTGCGCCGCTCACACAATCCTCGTGGGTAAGAGGCCGCCCTCGCCCCACAGCCGCTTTATGACATTAAGAAGGGTGGGAGATGTGTTACACTGCAAACATACCTCAGCTTTCTACAATGTCACCCCGTTCTGTTAATACTGGACCAGTGGACTAACTCAACTAAACACATGTGGGAATACCCTTATAAGAGTTCACCACAGTAATGCACGGTCATTTAGCAGTTTTCCGTAATGCTTTTGTCATGGTTATACAGTGCATTTACCATAGTTTACCATGTTTCTTTATTAAGGTTTGCCATGCCTCTCTGTGCTTTACAATGCTAACCCATGCTTTACCATGCTTTCACTGTGCTTTATTACACTTTGCTGTGCTTTTATAAGGGAGGGCACATTGTGTTTCTGTTCCAGTTGTTGTTCTGTTGCAGTTGTGGGAATAATTACGGATTGAGCTGAACCATCGTACTGTAAATAGAAAGAGAATAAAGAAGCTATTCTGCCATGGCTGCTTATTGATTTAAACATGTGGAAAGAATAGGTTGCCAACTGAGACTGCTTGAGGCCCCTGGCAACAATGTAGAGTAAAATGTAATTGTGTCAATATGAGGGTTTGCTTTTTCACCGTGTCTGTGTAAGTGTGAAAGAATCATGACAGACTTACGCTTGTAAAAATCACTCGCTACTTGATTGGCAAATAAGCGTTCTCATGTGTTGCAAACAAAGCCGTGGTGTTTTGTTCAGGGAACACAAAGACACTTTGTGGCTTCGAACGTGGTTTCAGGAGACTAGGCTTCAGGCCACTGCATGGCACACCAAACTAGGTCTCCCTACTCCTGAAAACGTGCCTTCGTGTTCCCTCAGCTTCAGTCCAAGATGCAATGGTAACTCTGTTTTATCATCACACCACTTGTAAGAAAATGGTATGACCCAGTACGCTGTTGCTGCGTTTCCATGTCTAAGGAATCAATCCTTCCCATGCTTCTGAACTCCCTGCATGCATCTGAATTAATAAAACTCAGATTTCAGGAGGAATCTGACTCGCATGCTGGATATTTGCTGGATTTAAGTATCGACTCCCAAAATCAGTAGCTGGAAACAAAGGAATGTAGAACATCATCCACAAGATTAGAAACGCAAAAAATACCAGGATTTTTTTTTTGAGTGTCTTCTTTAAGTCATGTTCATTTTGTTTGCACATAACATGTGCTTGTTTTCCATGCTTTTAAAATGGAATCTGTCAGTGCAATAACATATCACCTCAATTTACCAAAGACCTGTCAGCAAGCGGATTACATGGCCCGTGTACCAGCAGAGCTCTATTAGTCAAGGTAGTTGTGGTGCCCAGTCTAGTCAACTCCTTGGGAAACGTCTCTGTTTCAAAGACGCTAAACATGTCAAGTGTGTGCACTGATCACTTTAATTACAATGCTGCCAGTCAGACATTCCTACCATAGCACATCGATACACGCTCATGATATTGACGCTTGGTTTGGGAAGGGCTCATACAATAGTGGATGATAAGACACATCAATAATTAGCTTCAAGGTGTTGGCACTCCTGTGATGTACAGGAATCCGAGGCTCTGCCATGCTGACTCGCAGCTGTGTTCAGCTTTTGGGTTGGGATTCTCTTCAGCTGCATTGGTTTTGGGTTGGGATTCTCTTCAGCTGCATTGGTTTTGGGTTGGGATTCTCTTCAGCTGCATTGGTTTTGGGTTGGGATTCTCTTCAGCTGCATTGGTTTTGGGTTGGGATTCTCTTCAGCTGCATTGGTTTTGGGTTGGGATTCTCTTCAGCTGCATTGGTTTTGGGTTGGGATTCTCTTCAGCTGCATTGGTTTTGGGTTGGGATTCCCTTCAGCTGCATTGGTTTTGGGTTGGGATTCTCTTCAGCTGCATTGGTTTTGGGTTGGGATTCCCTTCAGCTGCATTGGTTTTGGGTTGGGATTCCCTTCAGCTGCATTGGTTTTGGGTTGGGATTCTCTTCAGCTGCATTGGTTTTGGGTTGGGATTCTCTTCAGCTGCATTGGTTTTGGGTTGGGATTCTCTTCAGCTGCATTGGTTTTGGGTTGGGATTCTCTTCAGCTGCATTGGTTTTGGGTTGGGATTCCCTTCAGCTGCATTGGTTTTGGGTTGGGATTCCCTTCAGCTGCATTGGTTTTGGGTTGGGATTCCCTTCAGCTGCATTGGTTTTGGGTTGGGATTCTCTTCAGCTGCATTGGTTTTGGGTTGGGATTCTCTTCAGCTGCATTGGTTTTGGGTTGGGATTCTCTTCAGCTGCATTGGTTTTGGGTTGGGATTCTCTTCAGCTGCATTGGTTTTGGGTTGGGATTCCCTTCAGCTGCATTGGTTTTGGGTTGGGATTCCCTTCAGCTGCATTGGTTTTGGGTTGGGATTCCCTTCAGCTGCATTGGTTTTGGGTTGGGATTCCCTTCAGCTGCATTGGTTTTGGGTTGGGATTCCCTTCAGCTGCATTGGTTTTGGGTTGGGATTCTCTTCAGCTGCATTGGTTTTGGGTTGGGATTCTCTTCAGCTGCATTGGTTTTGGGTTGGGATTCTCGTTTTCGCGGCAGTAGCACTCGGCTGGCTGTTTTCTGCAGATCTGTATCTTCAAGACTGCTGGCTCAGATTGGGTTCAGCTTTGTTGGGACCTTTGTTATAAGAAGTTATTGCACGGTATAATTGCACTGTGCAAATCAGCTCAGTGACAATAAGGAAAGATGTAGTCCAGTAGTTTGCTACAGGACTACAACCCCCAGAATACCTTGGGGGGGGCTGATTGGACAGTGAGCCTATAATGAGACGCACCTGCCTGTGATTAAGCAGGCAGGTGTATATATGGCTGGTCAGGACAGCTTGATTGCTGCCTGTGTGAAGGCTAAGGCTTGGGTGAAACCTGGGGGTTTTCAGACCTAAAAGGTACGGTAATACTTTTATGGTATTTAGTCGCTGGTAAACAGCGTAGCCGTCCGGTTTATACTGGAGTTAAAAATAGTTAAAAGTTTAGTTAGGACTCCTGGGTGGAGTTAAGGTTTGTGTTTGTTTGTTTTATTTTGTGTTTTGAAAATAAATATACAGGCACTGCCCTGTTTTTAACGTATCTGTGGTCCAGAGTGTTTCTTTTACACAAGAAGACCGTGAAAAGGTCCCGGAAGTGGCAGAACGATCCCCGATGCACTCCACAAGCAGGAAGGCATGATGTTATTGTTCAACGTGCCAGTGCTCCCTGAACTGGGCTGTGATTCCGCTGGTCTGCTAACAAGCAATGTTAGACTGCCTGCATGTGTTGCATTGGACACTGTGACTATGTCTGACATCTCGCTTGTCATTTAAACACATGGGGACACTTTGGATGAGTGTTTAAAATATGAAAACTATGCAGCCTGAAGTGGTTGGGTTCAGTGGGACTGAGCTGTGGAAGAAATGCCCTGCCTTGCACAGAGATTCCTGGCTATCATTTGGAGTCGATGGGCGTGTTGTAAGATAAAGATTCAGATGAGGCAGTTTAAAAACATTTTACTGCTGTAGCTGGAAGGAAAAGGAGAGGTTTTTTTTTCTTCTTCATAATGAAAAGAAGCCAGTGTTTGCAGTGAAAGCGAAGCATGCAATACGAGCATCAGATTTACTTTGGACTACTCCACACATTCCTATTCATCATTACGTTAGGCAATGCAATTCCGTCTCTTCTTGATGGGCAGGGGAAGTGGGCAGCCTGCCAGGTAGATGTTGCCATGGCACCCAGCCCCCTGAAGGTGATGCATTTTCTTTTTCTTTTTTTTTTTCGAGCTGGGCTGAGCTTAGGTTCTGAATCAGACAATAGACTCCTTCGCAATGTCAGCAGAATGGTTTATGGGAATGCACTCTGCTGCTGCCAGGGAGTCACGTGACCTTACGGCTGAGATTTTGCTCTGGTGCCAGGAGAGCGAGAGAGAGGGGGAGAGAGAGAGGGAGAGAGAGAGAGAGGAACTTGGAAAGCAATGCCTGTGAAAGACTTCTTAATTCTTTTTTTTTCCCCTCGCATTGCTCAGAAAATGGCGGATCATACAGCAGTGACTTTGCCCCGACTCAGCAAGCAGTAGAGCTCAAACTCGACTACGCCTTTATTGTGGCTTTTTTTTTTTTTTTTTTTTTGGCAAGCCACCAGGACTCTGGCCCTTTTCACGCCTGATAAACCCTGCTGCTTAGCAAATACAAAAAAAAGAAAGGTTATAAAGGATATTTAGACTACAAGAAAAAAAAAAACTGAATATCCGGGCTCCTGTTTATCGATAACTCGGTTCCAAAACTGTCTTTTGTGAGGCAGAAGAACAAAAAGTTTTAAAGTGTCTCATGGCACAGGCATTTGCGTTGGGCAACTGGGGCAACTGGACTGAACATGAGCTCCTCGCAGCACATTGAAGCCAACTGGCACCCGTCTTGCTCACACCCTTGCTTCAGCACATTTGTGCACGCCATGTTTTCCAACAATCAGCGCTGCTTTGGTTAGCGGCGGCCGTTTGTCTCACCAGCACTCCTGTGCAGGCACTTGCGGTGAGGATTGGTGCAGCTTTTGCGCAGTGGTTTGTGCTCAGAATTCTGACTAGGTAATTTTTTATTAATTTATTTTTTTCCACAAGACAAAAAAGTGGCACGCATACTGGTTGCGTTCTGGGATTCATGGAGCCGTCATGAAAGCAAAGCAGGCTGTTGCCTGGTATGAAACAGTGTCCTAAAGCCTGCAAAAATAATAATAATAATAGTAATAATAATAATAATAATAATAAAACAACTGCTGGGCCAAAAATACACAACAAACCAAACTTGTGGCTTCTGAAACAGAACAGAAAACGAGACATGCTTGACCTTCCTCAAAGAGCGGGCTTTTTTTTTTTCACACCAAACAGAACTTTACTCTTTCTTTTTAATTATTTTTTTTTTTTTTTACATTTCACCTTTTTTGTTGGCATCCGCTTGTTTGTGGCGTTCATAGTGGCTGAAAAAAAAAAAGTTTGAATTCAGGTATACCATATTTTATTTTTCTTATGCTTGAATATTATTATTGCATTAATGAATACATCATTATACTCGTCTCTTTATTGTGATACACTGGGCATCTTTCAGACTGACCTGTTACTTTCGTGCTTTTTGTATAAACGTTGCAGACAAGTCAAAAAAATCTTTGTAGCGTAAAGCGAAATGTTTTTATTTGTTCTTGTTTTATTTGTGGTTTTTGGATTTTTTTTTCTTAATATCGGATTGGAGTGTTGCACACTAAGGCTGTATTATTGGACTCACACACACATATCTGCATCTAAAGACAATACAGCACTGTGTGTTAAAAACCCAGTGAATACTTTTTCATTGCAGAAAGTTACTTTGCCCTTCTTTAAACCGCAGAGGCTGAAACAATACGTTTCCGTTGCAGTGCCATGTGTTTAACAACGCTGAGCACCAGGATTGCTTTTCTTTTACCATCTGAAGTGTTCAGAGCAGCTGGCTAAGGCAAGTACAGGGTGATCTGGGTACTAAAGCACGTAGATGCAGCTTTGAGAACAACAGGCCACAGTACGGATTCATGTGTTTAAGAAGCATGGAAGAATTGCTTTTGTTTTGTACGTTTACCTGTGCAGAATTCATTTGAGATGTGTTCCTGACCTTGGTGTTCTAAATGATTCAGTAAACCTTTTTTTTTTTTTTTTTTTTTTTTTTTTTTAAAAAGGAACTGATTATCTTGGGGGAAACTTCTTAAAGGATAGCGCAGTCTTTTTGGGGTGGAATTTGCCCGCTTGTAAACATGCACTTCAATGGAGACGTTCAGAGAAAGCAGCAACAGTTATCAAGCTACAATTGGAAACCTTGCATCCTAAGATTTGTAATACATTAGCAGCAAATCATAGTCCTCGTTCCTACATCTCCTTATTTCATATCTATATATATATATATATATATATATATAGAGAGATATAGATATAGATAGATAGATAAAGATATAGATATTGATTTAGATAGATACAGCTATGTCGTTTTTTCTTTAGAAAACTAACTAATGACGTGGATATAAAGAAAGGCGCTGATGAATAACGTACTTTTGTATCTTTTTTTCGGCTTCCACAATCAAATGAGACGCTGTTTACAAATGGGATGCATTTCTCTGTACAAAAATAAACCAATAGTTGTGCATTTCTTGTATTGTTTCAGTGAAGAAAAGCGGGAGGAGAGTGCTGGAGAAAGTGAGAGAATACCCCTGATTCCTCAAATCCCTGATGAGGTAAATCTGAACGTTTTTACTGTATAACCTGGGTTATCTAGACTGTGTAATATATATATACAAAATAAATAACATCTGATCTTCTAATAAAGTCTTCATTCATTCACTCAGAATCAGTACCAGCGAATCAATAGATCATATTGCCTGCCCTGAATCCTGTCATTCACTTTTACCATCATGATATTGTCACTTTGTGAAGGCTAATGTATAGCAATATAAAGAAATATATATGTAAAGAAAAAGGCTTGAATATTTCTGCACAAGTGTATTTTCTATCTACATTAAGATATCAGTTTAGAAGGTGTTTTATTCTGTTAATGTTTTACAGCACTTTTTCAGCACGTGTATTTAAATAGCTGTATCTATTGCTTCTGTAATTGTGCACAAGATGACTATATATCAGTGGTATAGGATAAGAATAACAAAACACTGGGTGAAAAGCACATGTATAAAAAAGAAACAATAGAAGCTGGAATGGAGAAATAAAAATGACCGTGGCAAAGGAAACGTTTTGCCAGAGAGGTCTTAAGAAAATAACAGTGAAAATGAAGTTAAAGTATCACTATCTACAGTCCCCTTATTTCATAACACAGGATTGATTTAGTTTCTTCTTAGTATATTATCCATTTCAGCATTGTGGCATCCTTATTAGATATATATTATTAGATATACATACATATTAGGGGTGGGCACCAATATCGATATTTTGATACGATATCGTTCGATATCGATTATAATTTCCATATCGCGATATCGTGGGATTTGAAAATAAATCACATACGCTCGCAGAGACACACTTTTTATCGCTAATACTGGTAAAGTTTATTTTATATTAAGATACAACAAACCCTGTACCAATTATTGTTAGTCTCGCAGGCAAACACCACACATACATTATTATGTAACCATTTTATTCTATTGATTGGCGTTCTTCTTTTTCTAAGAACCCGATTAATAAATGTATTTCAAACATTCATTAGCTACAGATCAAGAAAAACAACAAATCCACAACCTGTGTACCCTCTCTGGTATGCTCTACTCACCTTTCTTCACCTGTTTCCTCTCACCAGCCAAACTATATCCTGTTTTCAATAAGTGCGTGCATCAACTAATTAAGAAACAGGACCGTCTTTTTTAAAGGGATACACACCTAAAAACAAACAACACAAAAAAACATGATAAACAGGAACATCGGGCTAAATAATTTGATATGTGAATATATCATTTTTTTCTTCCATTCAGAACGTGCTCGCAAGGTACCAAACTCTATTGCATGCTGCGTTAAGCACTATTGGGATTATTGTGAGATATGTGCATGCGTCAGTGTGGTGCATTTTTTCCATGCGATTACTTGCACTGTTTTTAATGTATTTTTAAAATGTGAACTTTCGGCATTATAAATGAGATGTACTTTTAAAACATCAAGACACAACTCAAAATAATGCACCATTCAGCATGACACCGTACTTAATACTTTTAGATGTGTCGTGCATTTACACGCAGGGTAGATTCAATCACTTCCGGATTCGTTAGCCTGCGCAGTGAGGTATATATTTCGGTTTTGAGGTGGCTGATGATGGCATGGAATAGTAAAACAATATAACTTGACCTTGTTTTTCTCCATGGATATTGTGAAGCAAAGCTAAGTTCAAGTAAGTTATTGCTTTTCTAATGTAAATATCTGTTAATGTCTATATGTTTCTTATTGCAAAGTGTTATTATATTTTTCTGTGTTTTGGAAGAATTCGATATTATCGATAGCGATATTGAAATACGTGCACGATATCGATGTATATATATCTATGTATTTCAGTATGTTGAACATGCCTTTGTCAAGGGAAGGTGTGTTTGAAAACAGTCGAGGTATTTATAGGGTTTTGATGCCAAATGTATTTCTCTTTGAATTGAATGTCTTTGTGATGTCATTCACTATACAGCTAATGATGGAACGATCTGCTGTTCCTTTCAATGTAACCCTTATTTTAATTTTTTCTTAAACCACACACTTGAGGTCCTCCGTGGCGTGTCTGTTCCTTGTGAAGTGCTGCACTATTGCTTCATTTACTTTTTTATTTCTTATATTTGATTGGTGGTTCTGTATTCTCATATATAATGGTGGACATATTTTATTTTATTACATTTTATGCAAAGTATACCGTATACAAGATTTCACTTTTATCTTTACCAATATATTTGCACACTTTACATGTGCTTTTACAGGTTTCACTGTCTCTTAATGTATCTATGATCCCTTTGTGTTTACTGTGGACTGAAATGTCATTCAAATTTGCATCCGTCCTAAAAGCTACGATCGGTGCTTTGGGAATTGCTTTTTTTTTCATTTTTTCTGAATTATGAAGTCGACGTAAATGCTTCCACACTGCTTTTGAAATGCTGGGTAATAATATGTCATTATTAATGGTACTCTCTTAACCCTCTCTTCTCTTTTCTTTTCTTATAATCAAGTAGTTCATTCCTATTGAGTTTGTCAACTTTTCTCAATTCTCTTTCAATAATTTGTTTTTTACGGCCTCTTAAGATTTATTTTGAATTTCTTTCTCTGTCATTTTCATCAGCACAGATTATTTTTTATCCTTATACCCAGTCCTTTACGAATTGCTCTTTTACTATAGATAGGATGTGTAGATGACATACAAATAAAAAAATATGAACATAATTTAGATGTTTTATTTAACATCATGTAATCGAGAAACTACAAAATAATAACGCAAAAGTCTTTCGTTTTGTTTTTAGTTTTGTCTTTGCAGTAAGTCGGATGTTCTGTTTTTAGTTTTGTCTTTGCAGTAAGTCGGATGATTTGTTTTTAGTTTTGTCTTTGCAGTAAGTCGGATGCTTTGTTTTTAGTTTTATGTTTGCAGTAAGTCGGATGATTTGTTTTTAGTTTTATGTTTGCAGTAAGTCGGATGATTTGTTTTTAGTTTTGTCTTTGCAGTAAGTCGGATGATTTGTTTTTAGTTTTATGTTTGCAGTAAGTCCGATGCTTTGTTTTTAGTTTTGTGTTTGCAGTAAGTCGGATGATTTGTTTTTAGTTTTGTGTTTGCAGTAAGTCGGATGCTTTGTTTTTAGTTTTGTGTTTGCAGTAAATCGGATGCTTTGTTTTTAGTTTTGTGTTTGCAGTAATCGGATGTTCTGTTTTTAGTTTTGTGTTTGCAGTAAGTCGGATGCTTTGTTTTTAATTTTGTCTTTGCAGTAAGTCGGATGCTTTGTTTTTAGTTTTGTCTTTGCAGTAAGTCGGATGCTTTGTTTTTAGTTTTGTCTTTGCAGTAAGTCGGATGATTTGTTTTTAGTTTTGTCTTTGCAGTAAGTCGGATGCTTTGTTTTTAGTTTTGTGTTTGCAGTAAGTCGGATGATTTGTTTTTAGTTTTGTCTTTGCAGTAAGTCGGATGCTTTGTTTTTAGTTTTGTCTTTGCAGTAAGTCGGATGATTTGTTTTTAGTTTTGTGTTTGCAGTAAGTCGGATGATTTGTTTTTAGTTTTGTGTTTGCAGTAAGTCGGATGATTTGTTTTTAGTTTTGTGTTTGCAGTAAGTCGGACGCTTTGTTTTTAGTTTTGTGTTTGCAATAAGTCGGATGCTTTGTTTTTAGTTTTGTGTTTGCAGTAATCGGATGTTCTGTTTTTAGTTTTGTGTTTGCAGTAAGTCGGATGCTTTGTTTTTAATTTTGTCTTTGCAGTAAGTCGGATGCTTTGTTTTTAGTTTTGTCTTTGCAGTAAGTCGGATGCTTTGTTTTTAGTTTTGTCTTTGCAGTAAGTCGGATGATTTGTTTTTAGTTTTGTCTTTGCAGTAAGTCGGTTGCTTTGTTTTTGGTTTTGTCTTTGCAGTAAGTCGGATGCTTTGTTTTTAGTTTTGTCTTTGCAGTAAGTCGGATGCTTTGTTTTTCGTTTTGTCTTTGCAGTAAGTCGGATGATTTGTTTTTAGTTTTGTGTTTGCAGTAAGTCGGATGCTTTGTTTTTAGTTTTGTGTTTGCAGTAAGTCGGATGCTCAGTTTTTAGTTTTGTCTTTGCAGTAAGTCGGATGATTTGTTTTTAGTTTTGTCTTTGCAGTAAGTCGGATGCTTTGTTTTTAGTTTTGTGTTTGCAGTAAGTCGGATGCTTTGTTTTTGATTTTGTGTTTGCAGTAAGTCGGATGCTCAGTTTTTAGTTTTGTGTTTGCAGTAAGTCGGATGCTTTGTTTTTAGTTTTGTGTTTGCAGTAAGTCGGATGCTTTGTTTTTAGTTTTGTGTTTGCAGTAAGTCGGATGCTTTGTTTTTAGTTTTGTCTTTGCAGTAAGTCGGATGCTTTGTTTTTAGTTTTGTCTTTGCAGTAAGTCGGTTGCTTTGTTTTTGGTTTTGTCTTTGCAGTAAGTCGGATGCTTTGTTTTTGGTTTTGTGTTTGCAGTAAGTCAGATGCTTTGTTTTTGGTTTTGTGTTTGCAGTAAGTCGGATGCTTTGTTTTTGGTTTTGTGTTTGCAGTAAGTCGGATGCTTTGTTTTTGGTTTTGTGTTTGCAGTAAGTCAGATGCTTTGTTTTTGGTTTTGTGTTTGCAGTAAGTCGGATGCTTTGTTTTTGGTTTTGTGTTTGCAGTAAGTCGGATGCTTTGTTTTTAGTTTTGTGTTTGCAGTAAGTCGGATGCTTTGTTTTTGGTTTTGTGTTTGCAGTAAGTCGGATGCTTTGTTTTTGGTTTTGTGTTTGCAGTAAGTCGGATGCTTTGTTTTTAGTTTTGTGTTTGCAGTAAGTCGGATGCTTTGTTTTTAGTTTTGTCTTTGCAGTAAGTCGGATGCTTTGTTTTTGGTTTTGTGTTTGCAGTAAGTCGGATGCTTTGTTTTTGGTTTTGTGTTTGCAGTAAGTCGGATGCTTTGTTTTTAGTTTTGTGTTTGCAGTAAGTCGGATGCTTTGTTTTTAGTTTTGTGTTTGCAGTAAGTCGGATGCTTTGTTTTTGGTTTTGTGTTTGCAGTAAGTCGGATGCTTTGTTTTTGGTTTTGTGTTTGCAGTAAGTCGGATGCTTTGTTTTTGGTTTTGTGTTTGCAGTAAGTCGGATGCTTTGTTTTTGGTTTTGTGTTTGCAGTAAGTCGGATGCTTTGTTTTTGGTTTTGTGTTTGCAGTAAGTCGGATGCTTTGTTTTTAGTTTTGTGTTTGCAGTAAGTCGGATGCTTTGTTTTTAGTTTTGTCTTTGCAGTAAGTCGGATGCTTTGTTTTTAGTTTTGTCTTTGCAGTAAGTCGGATGCTTTGTTTTTAGTTTTGTCTTTGCAGTAAGTCAGATACTGTTTATTGCTGTTTCAAGTTTTTATCTGTTCCTTTTGTGTGGTCCTTTTATTTGTTCATTTCATCATTTATTGGTTTATTTTATTTGCTTTGAATTCAATTTTAAGCTGTTAAATCTTCACACTAGTCCATAGTGTTGATGCTGGCCATCGCTTGTAGATGTCGATTATATTTGCTGGCTGATGACATCACAACACACATTTTGTATAACAAAGCCGTGTATTAGTTTAGTGCGAGGTAGTTATTTTGTCCATGGAAATCCCGGAGCGTGTTGTAGTTTTTCCTTAACCTTTAATTGCCAGGACCCCCTTGGAAAATGAGATATATATCTCAAGAGTTCTACCCTTATTTGTTTCGTTTTTTAAGTTATGAATAATAATAATAATAATAATAATAATAATAATAATAATAATAATAATAATAATAATAATAAACCTTTATTTATATAGCGCAATTCATGTACAATACAATTCAAAGCGCTTTACATACAGAAAAAAAAATACAAAAATACAATAATAAACAGTAAGAAAAGAGTACAGTTATTAAAAACAGAAGTAACAATAAAACATAAAAATGTTATGGCAAAGCTATATTAAAAAGGTATGTTTTTAATGGAGATTTGAAGATTGCAATTGAAGGTGAATCTCTGATAAAAGGGAGTAAGGAGTTCCAGAGTGTGGGGGCATTAAAACAGAAAGCAGCCTCTCCCATTCTTTTACCATTCGCCCTCGGAATACATAAAAGGCCAGCATTTGCAGATCTCAGAGTGCGTTCAGGCTGATAAGGAATTAGCATGTCATTTAGATATTGTGGAGATAGTCCATCCAGTGCTTTAAAAACTAGTAATAGAGTTTTAAAATCAATTCTGTAATGCACAGGAAGCCAATGCAATGATGCCAACACAGGCGTAATGTGAGCCCTTTTTTTTGTTCTAGTTAGCATTCTAGCAGCAGCATTTTGCACTAGTTGTAGAAGTGATATAACATGACTTAAACATGACAGAATAAAGCGTTACAGTAATCTAACCTAGAGAATATAAAAGCATGTACTAATTTATTTGCATCATCCAAGGACAAGAATGATCTAACTTTCACAATGTTTCTTAAATGATAGAAGCACACTCTAATAATGTATTTTATATGTGGGTCAAAGGAAAGTGCAGAATCAGAAATAACCCCCAGGTTTTTCACTTCAGATTTTCATATGTTTGTAAAATGAATAAACTGTGCCGTGTTACATGATGGCATGCCTCATTTAAAACTACTTCTGTGCTTCTGTGCTGCTGTTCTTTTCTTTCATGGGGTTTGATATTAGTCTGTGTGGTACTGTAATCCACACAGGTAGTTTGTGGTACTGTAATCCACACAGGTAGTTTGTGGTACTGTAATCCACGCAGGTGGTTTGTTGAACTGTAATCCACACAGGTAGTTTGTTGTACTGTAATCCACACAGGTGGTTTGTTGTACTGTAATCCACACAGGTGGTTTGTTGTACTGTAATCCACACAGGGAGTTTGTGGTACTGTAATCCACGCAGGTGGTTTGTTAAACTGTAATCCACACAGGTAGTTTGTTGTACTGTAATCCACACAGGTAGTTTGTGGTACTGTAATCCACGCAGGTGGTTTGTTGTACTGTAATCCACACAGGTAGTTTGTGGTACTGTAATCCACGCAGGTGGTTTGTTGAACTGTAATCCACACAGGTAGTTTGTTGTACTGTAATCCACACAGGTAGTTTGTTGTACTGTAATCCACACAGGTAGTTTGTTGTTCTGTAATCCACACAGGTAGTTTGTTGTACTGTAATCCACACAGGTAGTTTGTTGTACTGTAATCCACACAGGTGGTTTGTGGTACTGTTTACTTATTTGCTGCTTTTTTATTTACGCAAGAGTCTTACTAAGAGTAACTTGGCTGCTTATTTGTCTATTAAATGCACTGTGCTCCCGAAAGAAAAGAGAGGGAGCTGTCAGAAAGCAAGTGAAACGTTATACATTCTGAATCTTAATAACATTTCTGAAAACTTAGCAAGGCACTTCCTGCAGTCCGTGTTACTGTCATGACATTATCCTTCGGTCTGTGTGAGCTCCTGACTTTTCTTTCATTGCATGCCACTTGCCATAAACCCGTAGATCCGATCTTGTGGTGATCTGGACCTCACAAGCTCGCTTCGATGGGTCTGTGTCAGCGTGGTAATCAAGCCAAAGCATTTCATTGTTAATACCGTTGTTACTTTTTATTGTGTCATTTCTGTTTGAAACATGGTTTCTGTGACTCCTTAATGTATGTATTTGTATTTTTGGAAATGATTGTATAATGTTGTTTCTGTTTGTTTTGTTTTGTATTATATATATATAGTTGTCATATATGGATTGTTGTTATATATGGATTGTTTTTGCAATGTTCTCTTTTCCTTGTAACACATACTTTTTTGTATTTTTTATTTAATGTCACTTTTTACCCAATCAGGTATGATGGCCCAGCAAACGCTATAAATGCTGCCTACCTCAAAGGGCAGGACCCTTTCTGCCTTGTATCTGTGTTGGGAGGATACGCATTACTCACTGTATCTGGAACTCATACATGTGACTCGCTGTATCTAGAACTCATACATGTGACTCACTGTATCTGGAACTCATACATGTGACTCACTGTATCTGGAACTCATACATGTGACTCACTGTATCTAGAACTCATACATGTGACTCACTGTATCTCGAACTCATACATGTGACTCACTGTATCTCGAACTCATACATGTGACTCACTGTATCTGGGACTCCTCTGCATGTGTTAAGCTATTCCTGCCTAAAATAAAATACAATATTTACAAGAATATCGATTTTTCATCACCTGGTTACAGCATGAAGGTGAACTAGAAAGAACTATGTCTATAAAAAAAAAAAAGGCAAGGAAATGCATCTAAAGATTGAAACATGATTCCAAAAGGCTGCATTCCGACTCACTGGTGTGAGGTGTGGAGGCTGCTTTACAATGCAGACACGCTTGTGCTTCCCTCCACAAGTAAACTCTTAATGCTGTTCTTATGAAGCGCAGAGGTGTGATGGGGACCCCGGCTGCAGAGTGGATATTTCTGCAGGGTTTTCATAGTAACAGCTGCCCCAGCCCGTGTGGGAATGTTGCTGTGCCGCTGTGTCCTTGGTAAGATTGCGGGTTCTCTGCAGCTGTCCCGATCGCGTCTGCTACAGCTGGATGTGCAACGAGCGTTTGTTCAGGGGAAATCGTACAATTGTTCTCCTTCAACCCATTCACTCCAAGGATCCTCTCAAAAGGGCTTTGAGGACAGTGATAACATCTAGTCTTAGTCAACATGCTGCATTGACCTGGCAGCCATCTTGAAACGACACGGCGATGATAAAGACTCTTCATGGCAGCAGCCGCGTGCACAGTGCCTGTCCTGGCATCTGATAGCATTATTTAAATGCAGTTGTTTTGGTTGCCTTCATGCACTTTGCAACATGCTAGACATTTCATTAGCCCTTGTTTGGCAGCAGTGGAAGAAAGAGATGTTTTTTTTTTTGTTTTTTTTTATTGGCACTAGCCGTTTGAAAACAAAATCATGTTTTAAATTAGACTTCAATAAATAAACACAAAATAGTCTCTCTCTGTACTTTGTTGTTGAAGGGAGTTATATTTAGAAGATATAGAAAATAAAAGCAAACACTCAGTCCTGGAGAAGGACAACCTTCTTTTTGTACTTTTTTTTAAGATGTTTTATATTAGTTTGTGTGGTTCCATAGACTAATATATCTATAATAGTATTTTTACCATAGGACTAATATATCCATAATAGTATTTTTACCATAGACTAATATATCCATAATAGTATTTTTACCATAGACTAATATATCCATAATAGTATTTTTACCATAGACTAATATATCCATAATGGTACTTTTATCATAGACTAATATATCCTTGATGGTATTTTTTACCATAGACTAATATATCCATAATGGTATTTTTACCATAGATTAATATATCCATAATGGTACTTTTATCATAGACTAACATATCCATAATGGTATTTTTATCATAGACTAATATATCCATAATGGTATTTTTGATTCACTTGTTTGCTACATTTTTAACACAGAAATCTTACTTGCGCGTCTTACTTTCTTGTCTACTTAATGCACTATTCTCCCAAAAGAAGAGAGAGAGAGCTGTCAGAAAACAAGTCAAATATTAAACATTTTAAATCTTAATAACATTTTTGGAAACTTAGCAAGTGAATTACTGCATTGCCCTTTTCTGTGGGAAAAAAAAACAACATTTTTTAAGCTATAATTCTTTAACTATACAAAACATGGATATTCATGTTGTGCAATTAGTTCTCATCAATTTTGTTTAATTTAACTTTGAAACGCTCAACTGAAATTGAGCAAAATGTATCATATTCATCAAGTGTGTTTGTGGTAATTTCCATTGAATAAAAACTCGTGATATAAGGGAGGGAGGGGGGAAGTGAAGTAGATTTTAACAAAGTGCTCGTTGTTCTATCATTCTTCAGGCTTGCCAGAAGATACTGCATACCAAATAAAGGAAAAGTTCATTATACCTTCATCTAGATTCTGGAGAGACACTGAACTACCAGCGCCTGCAAAGTATTCAGAGTGATCCCTGCGACAACAAAGCATTGCCGAAGTTTATAAAGGGTTGGTATAGTTAGACACCGCGTCTTTATAGGCGTTCCTTATATAATCTGACACATCAGTTAGCATCACTTAATCTTGCAAGTCCTTAGTGAGGCCGTTCTATGTATCAAATACTGCTTGGATGAACATTTGTGTTTTATTTTTATGTTTGAATGTCTGTACAATCTAAGGAAATATTCAGATATTTTTCGTTTTGAATTACCAGCAAAAAAAAAAGTAAAAGTTCTCACATTAAAAAAACAAACTCAGGAGTAAAATGAACCAGGTACCAACAAGTATGTGAGAGTGGCAAAGCACTGATCCTTCAGTCCTGGAGTCCTGCTGAAAACTCTTCATTCTCATATGCTTACGTTACAGCGTGCCGGACCGCTTGTCTGCTGCTTCTCCTGTAGTTTTGCCTTGTAATGATGGAGTAGTTGTTGGTTGAGTGCACTCACATTTCCCTTATATCCAGTGACTGTTTATTAACATATAAAAGCTCATCAATAAGGTGTTCATCAACTGTCAATAAAATACCTATTGAAGCCACTGGAAATCAAGCATGATCCTTCTAGATTACACATTTCATGTGTGCTGGGGTGATTTGCATGCTTGTCTTGTTGCTGCATTTGAAGCAGTGTGTGTGTGTGTGTGTGTGTGTGTGTGTGTGTTTGTGTGTATATATATATGTATATATATGTATTGTCTTTGTACATGTGAATATTGTTCACAGCACCGATGTTCAGAGTTGCAGTGGGGTGGACTCACTGCCCTGGCTGTGCTCAGTTGAAGATATGAAGAGATGTGTCCACACCAGGATCTGTGTGCATCCAGGTTGAGGTAGTAGGTTGTATGGTTTAGAATTACACCGTGGGAGTTAACTGTACAACCTTCTAGCTTTCCTTGGAGTACACTCAAGCCATCGAGGAAGGATCGCATCTCTCTCACTCTCTGGATGTCTGGAAATAACACGCTTCCTGCGCACTGCACAACTCTGGCTGTTCAGAAGCATAGAAGTCTCAAAGCCCACGTTCCTGTGGCAAACACCTTCACTCCTCCACCATCAATACTGTGCATTCTAATCTCTATCATAATCAATGCTGTGCGTTCTAATCTCTATCATAATCAATGCTGTGCATTCTAATCTCTATCATAATCAATGCTGTGTATTCTAATCTCTATCATATTCTTTTACTTTGTGTTGCTTTCTTCTCCTAGACCCCTCGCAGCTTTGCTCAGAATCCAGTGACCTGGGGGTGGAGAAAAGAGCAGATCTATGGTTGTATTGTTGCTATACAGTGCAAACAATGTAATACAATAATGCTCATTAAAGTAGTGTGACAAAGAATAGGCTTTTGAAATATCTATCTATCTATCTCTGTATGTGTATATATATATATATATATATATATATATATATATATATATATATATATACTGTATATATGTCTCATACAAGCTCTGTTGAGTATTGCTATAACTATTGCTTTTGGTTGGCTTTGTTTCATTAAGGAAATATAGTATGCTATGTGAAGTTATGATGATAATGATAATAATAATCATCATCATCATCATCATGGTGTATGTTTTGGTTTGTTTTCTTATATATGATCATATGTTTGAAAAGGCAAGTTTACGACTCCACCATTAGACAGCTAAGCGCAATGATATGAAAGCACATTATAGTCTGGCACAGATGTCTTTAGTCCAGGAGTGATTGTGCTGGCTGTCAGAATAAAGTTGCTTGACTAGACAGGTCAGGCCGTTTACAGGTTTGTTACATTCAAAGTAGCAACACAGCACTGTGTCAGCCCTGAAACAGTAAAAACTGATCAAGCATATTTGATGAAATTCAGTGCAGTGATTGTGGGGGCATGTTTACAGGCAAATTAAGGGGCTATGAATGTGACTATGAGCTTCCAACGGATAATTGGATAATTAACAAAACAAACTTGATTTCCTGGCACTGTTGTTGCTAATTGTGTTGATGAAATAATTCTCAAATTCTTTATTATCTAGAAAAAGAAGTGTTCTTAAATAATGTATTAATAAAACGGAACCCCCCTCAGAGCGCTGAGAAGGCCTTAGGGAAGCCTGGCAGTCTGGTAATGTGTTGAAGTAGCATGAGTGAGCCGAGGGCCTGCCCAATAAACACAATCTCAGAAACAGAGTACAAAGCAGCCACAAACATGGGGCTCTATTTCATCAGGATGCTATATAAAACCAGGACAGTATCTCGCTCATCATGTCTACCATGACAGCTGTACGAGTCACACATGGCTGTCAAATCAGGGAGCCTGGAGGTGCAGTTTTGGGGTATGTAACCAGGGGGGTTTGTTACACACGGGTCGTCACTGGATAATACTGAGGAACCTGGAACCTGCTACTCTATGTAAACCATCTCTATGCACTGTTTGGGATCTAAACTACTTCTGGGCTCCCAGCCTCACGGCGACTCCTGCCTCTTCACACAGTCTTTGCTGGGCAATGCCTTCACGAGCACCGTCTTGCAGTGGAAGGGTTTCATGTAGTTAATCCCTCGGAGCGGACACTCTCCTGGGTTGTGGTCATGTGCTGGGGTAGATGCTCCCAGGGTTTGTGCTGGCTCCTGCCTCTTCACACAGTCTCGGCTGGGCAATGCCTTCACGAGCACCGTCTTGCAGTGGTAGGGTTTCATGTAGTTAATCCCTCGGAGCGGACGCTCTCCTGGGTTGTGGTCGTGTGCTGGGGTAGATGCTCCCAGGGTTTGTGCTGGCTCCTGCCTCTTCACACAGTCTCGGCTGGGCAATGCCTTCACAAGCACCGATTTGCAGTGGTAGGGTTTCGTGTAGTTAATCCCTCGGAGCGGACGCTCTCCTGGGTTGTGGTCGTGTGCTGGGGTAGATGCTCCCAGGGTTTGTGCTGGCTCCTGCCTCTTCACACAGTCTCGGCTGGGCAATGCCTTCACGAGCACCGATTTGCAGTGGTAGGGTTTCGTGTAGTTAATCCCTCGGAGCGGACGCTCTCCTGGGTTGTGGTCGTGTGCTGGGGTAGATGCTCCCGGGATTAGTGCTGGCCCTGTAGCTTCAGCTACCGGGTTGATACGAGTCTGCAATTCAACATGAACCAAAACACAGCAATCTTCTCTCAGCGCCCACCTGTATGGCTATGACTGTGCAGTAGCCTTCAGTGTAGCGCAGGCGCTTTTTTTTTTAATTCTGCGCAGCTTTCCCGGGCTCGCCCCCAGCCTGTTGCACATTCCAGCTGCTTCCCTAAAGGCACACATGCACGCCAAGAACCAGCGACATGATCTCCCTGTCACAGGGTTCCTTAGTGGAAATGTGGGACCCCAGTGTAGTTTAACCTCTTGGTGTAGAGTAGAGATTCAGTGGAACAGGTGCTCAGTGAAAGCCTGCTTCACACAGGTCTAGTTAGCTATGTAGCTCTTTCTTGCTTTGTCTGGAGTGATTGCAAGTGGCCTTTACTATGCTTTGGGGATTAAGGTTTTAGTTGAAGCACCTGGCAGTGTGACCATACCAGCGAATGTGATTTAAGATGAAAAGGACAATGTGAAAGAGGTGTAATTCCTTCACAGACATCAATCAAGTGCCAAAAAATATTTGACAGCCCTTGAAGATTGTACTCAATGTTACCGTTAAACATTAAAAGGGTTGTTTTTTCATCTTTAGAGTCGTCCCTTATATTCCATGCACAGGATTACACACAAATATGCAACAGTGATTGGTTTCTTGAACAGGATTTTATATCAAGTCTTCTTGTGGACCATTTGGTTGACAGAACCTCTTGAAGACACTACAAGACGGTGCATCTTACTTTATAGTTTCAAACACATATATAGCCGTGTGCACGTGTATCACAACTCCCCCCTGCTTCTGTAGCTTTGATTTGTTGTGCACATGAAATCAAACCACTGGAACTGAAACTCTGGGAAAAGTGTCAAAATAGTGATGGTGTAATTAAATTGATGACTTTAATAGGGCACACTTGCAGTTCATTTAAAGTGAAGAGCTTTGTCTGTGTGGTCACTTGACAGAATGGAAGCAATGAAGAAATGCAGCTTTCCGAGGGCCACTGGGAGGGGGTGAAGGTTGAATGTGGTCTTGGGTAGCTGCCACTAGTCCTGTGCAGTACCCTAGGTCCTGTTTTTAACTGAGCGAATTTTAGCCAAGAGCATGGGCTCAAATTCTCAGGAACCAGGAGGCACGAGTAATTGAACTGCATTGGCTTTAAGTCATTGGGACTTTTTCTTAGGTTTGGGCCGCAGTGACGGCTTGAATAAAAGGATCAATTAAAACCTGTCCGTCAATGAGAGCCATCAGCGGTGTCTCCCAGCATGAGCGTGACTGTCTGTTCCTCCTAATGGTAATTAAAGCACACTGTTCTGCTGGAAGGCGGGGAATCGTTTCAGGTGGGTCTGAGCTAACAGCTCTGCTGCTGCCGTGCCAGGTCCAGAAATCTTGTTTTATGGTCCATTAATGGATGGCTGTGCCACTGTTACCAACCTGGCCCAGCTACTCCAGACCCATGCTGCCTGGTGCTGGTACTGTCTGGCCTCCTGGTTAGCAATGGACGACCGGCACATCACAGTGTAATCAATCAATTGACCGAGCATGTTTTGGGTTCAACAAACCATTAGCGATGATGGAAAAACTAGACACTTGGTAATTTTCTACCGCTAGATTTTACATGCAAGGGGGAACTGTCTGAACAAAATGCTAAAGGGCATTGCAGAATGTTTTTAACCTGGTGCTTTCATACTGAGAAACTGTTTAAGAATACGTGGAGAATGGGGAGAATGGATCATCTGTCGTTAAGGAAGCTGTGATTATTGATGCTGGTTCCGCCCATCACATCAATTCAGCTCACTCTGTGAGGAGGTGGACATTGTTGAGGGCTGTTACAAGTTCACTCAGAATGTAGAGACCAATTTATTGGACTCAGTTTTAGCAACATTAATGGTACAGAGATCTCTGGGAAGAGGCAGCCATACTGTGCTGTTGTTAGAGTTTATTCAAAGAGCTTTTCTTTCACCTCTGAACCCGAATGGCTTCTCCAGATGTACTGAAATGAACAATGTTAAAAATCTTGCTGCTTCAGCAAAACTCAATCCAGCTGGCAAGGAACTGGGGCTGCAAGTCATTGGGAACAGCTGTGTTTCGATTTATGTGATGGTTGAAAAAATAAATGAACAGATTAGATGGGGGGTAAGAAGACTCTTTGTTTAGCAGTGCAGCAGCCCTGTGAGTGAGTGGGACTCAAAGTGTTTATGTTGCTGTTTTCTGCACAGCCTTTGTAATGCAAGTCAGGGAAGAAAAAAAGAGAGCCATTCAAGACTCTGGTGAAGTCACAAAATAACACATGCTCAGCTGCTTTTATTCCTCTTGTACAGAATTCTCTTACAGTTTTTAAATGTTGCAGTCCTGGACTTGCTCAGAGTTTCAAAACCCTTTTTTCCAGTTAATTAATTACGGTACCAAGGAGGAGCGTGACATGTATCTGATACTGCAAATATACAGTAAAAATGCTGAACCTCATTGAAACTTGGGAATTAAAAAAGAAAGATAGGATTTATAATGTCTTAAAAAAATCCATTGTTACATCGGAAAATAATGTCACTATATTTACAATAAGAGCAGGTCTTTATCCTAGATAGGCACCAATTATCAGATGACTAGATGCTTTCATTTGGAATTGCTATTAGAATGAAATATGTGCAGGACAGCCTAGGGGGCTTTATCTCCGTCGTTTCCAACAGCCAGGATTCAGGACCAGGAGAAAACGAGAAGGGCTGGTTTATAGTGACAAGCAATAGGGAGGGGGGAAAGTAAATAAAAAGTATTACATTAGCACAAAGCCTCTGGGGCATCAGTCTTATCCTGGCTTTAATGGAAATTGTATTCAGACTTTGCTGTGGGTAATTATGCAATAAAGTGATCCGTTTTGTGCCCAATAAATAACCCTGATATACAGAGCGCAGGCAGAGGTGCCATTGATTGCTGTGGAATTGGCACGCGGCTCGCTGCGGCAGGGAGATTCGAATATCGATCAAGCTGCACCCTTTGACCCTTCAGAGAGATCAATGGGATAATTTGAAAGGGCGAGAAGAGGAGCGTGAATCTGGCAGCCCAGGTTCTCACCGAGCTTGTCACTGTGTTACAGAGATTCATATTGTGATGCTGTTGTTAACCCTGTACTTGCAAGGTTCCTGGTAGCCTGAAGTGTGTCCATAATCCTTTTGATTATGGGGTGTACATAACAATGTAATAACATGATAATAATGATGTGTAACTACCCGTGTTTGCTGCTCTTACATGACCACTACTGTAATAATATGTACCGTGGTTTATCAGGTAACACAATGTGCTTCACAAGGCCATGTCCATGTAATTACAAAGCAGTAAGCGTGTAAAAGCAGGATCCATTGGTAATTACCCGGTGATTGCAGTGTAATTACATGGCTATTCATGCCAGGTCATCTGAAGTGCTACTGAAATAGGCAACGTCATTGACAGTTAAATAGCACCACTGCATTTAGACACTTAAAAGGTTGCAGCTCTGCAGAATGAGTAATCCTCTAGTTCTTTTTTAAACAGCTGTGTCTGCTGTTGAAATGCACAGAATCTCTCAGATTTACATTGTTAAAGGGAAGGAGCAGCTAGGTTTGTTTTCTCTGTTGGAGAAAAAAAGTTTACAAAAAGAAACATTAAGTATGTTTAATTATTTAAAAGATGATCTTGTTGTCGTTGGTAAGACCTCACACACCTCTTAACCATCTCCCGGTCCTGTTCCCTGCACCTTTATCAAAGTGAAGGTGGGTGTTTTGCATTGCTTAAATATATTCAGTGGGTAACACTTTACATTAAGTGTCTATAATTACTGTGTATTTACATAGCAGTTATTGAGTAAATGCATGTGTACTTACACGTAATTACAATGTTATGCATCGTTACACTGTACTTAATGTGTAAATCTTTTAGAATAACTGTGCTGTGCGTTTCTGAACCAAAGCCTCAGTTAGCATCTATTTTCTTACCTGTTCTTCGAACTTGCAACCCAGTATTTCAAATACAACACTATAGAATTATAAATGTCTGCCACTTCCAGCTGCTTATTCACTTCCTCAGTCAGACCATGTGACCTTCAGCACAGGAAATTATTTTTGTTTTTCTCTGTTGCATCATACTTGAAAAATCTGCATTCAAGTGAAAAAGCACCAAATTGGCACAAGGTGTTCACTCTAAGGATGTTGAAGCCTTGGTTAGCCTCCTGGTTCTGTAAGTCTATCGATGGCCTTTTATCAGCATGTAATAGAAGGGTGGTGTCCTGCTAGTGCATTTTGAAGTCGTGTCTCTTTAATAGAACTCAGTGAAGAACAAGTGTGCGCATCGCCAAGCATGGGATTTGTGATCCGTGTCAGGAGTTCAAGGAGGATGTGGAGAGCCATTGTAAACACGGTGCCAGTTCTGTTTACACTCTGTAGACTGGTAGGACTGTGCCAGGGCACGCCCATCTTCAAGCTGAAGTATCGGCTGTCTGAGAGAACCATCTCCCTGACTTCTCTTAAGAGCCACAATGCTGTGCCTTGCACTGAACAAACACACTCCCACTGGAGAGTCCTTGCAGAAACTCGGAACAGTTTGCAGAAGCAGGTGTCCTTCTGTTGCATTGCTGTTGAGGCCTGACATTGCTGTTGTTTCACTGGGCAGCAAAAAAATGAATAGAGACCAGATCATTTCCAGAAGTACCGGATGGTAAGCGATATATACGGAAATGCGTTGCTACTGTCTTGCTGTCAGACAGGTTGGGGTGAGAATTTCCCCAATAATGCAGTTGGGTTTTGATCTCAGAATCGCTCATTGAAAGTAAGAGCCCAAAGTTCATGATTGGCTAGCCAGCTGGAACGGAGAACAGCCATTGGTTTCTGTAAAGAAAAAGTGCCATTTACAATTCTAAAACATCATTTAGTAAGTAGTCTTCTTCTGGTTTGTTAGTTTTATTGTGCTAATGCCGTTTTGGAGTAAATAGCTTTCAGAATCTAGAATCCAGCCCACAATATTTACAGCGCCAGTGACGGTCAATGAGTGTCATCTTGCAGCCATCATAATGCGAGATTAATGAGCGGATTGAGCTCTGAACTGACTGTGAAAAGCCTGTTCAATGTGCTTCTTATATCAAGAATGATAGCACTTTACAAGACTGCATTGTATAAGGAGCATATAGCATTGTGTATGGTTGGATCCTATTTTCAAGGCTGTGCCGTTATTGCATCAGTAACTGCCGCAAGCATTTGTCAGTGTAGGCTGTAGTTCTGTACCTTGCCTTGAAACAAGCCTGATTTAAAGTGCAGCAGAGCCTGGCGGAGGCAAAGTAAAAGCAGAGGCAGGCAGAGTACAGCAGGAGAAGAAAGTGCTGGAAGGAAGCATCAATCAGTAAGTGGCGGCGCTGTGCGGCTGTGGCTGGCTGGTGTCAGTGCGTGCCCCAGAGAGAAGCAGCCAGGAGCCTTGGCTAGCCTCTGCCCTGTAAAGAGTTAAGCATCGGTGAGACTGAGTGAGTCAGGCAGAGCTTCTGTATGACAGCAGGGGTATAAGTGATTGATTATGCTCACTAGTCTAGAGCTACTATTGATTTAAGTTAGTGTGAGATCCCCTAGGGCTGCCAGATCCCCAGTCCGGGGGACTATGCACTTGACCCTGGTCACTGATGTGGGATATTTAGGAATGGAATTCTGTGTGAGGGTCCTGGTTTGTTTGTAATAACCCAAGTGTCTCTGTGACTGAGATCTACCCCCCCCGGTACACGCCGCACAGAGTTTAGGAGAAGAAAACTCCTAGAGCAGACACGGAGTCGCATTTGCATGGGTTGCTTGTGATTGGCAGAGCTGGGCAGGGTCTGCTATTGGAGGCAGGCTGTGGAGCAGACACATCAGTAGGCAGTTTGCTAGAAGCGTACAATCAATGATTCAAATAAGAGACTTGTTTTTTTTCGTCTGATAGCCACGGCGGGGTCGTGACACTAATATATCCAGGGCATTGTGGGTAACTGTAAAGATAAAGGAGCAGGAAGGGCAGCGGTGCTGGAGGAGTGAAACGATGGGGCTGAACTCAGACTGATAAAGAACCGCTGACCAGGGCTAGTGTGTGCGGCTGCAGGGAGCTCAAGCTATAGGTGGCAATATGTATTCTATGTAGAAGAGAAGTGGTACAGTGGGTGCTGTGCATGTAGTGTGTGTAACTTACACTGATGGTATGGTAATAGATATTTGCCGTGGTGTGTGTGTGTTTTTTCCTCTTCTTTTTCTTCTTCTTGACGGTGTGCTTGCTCGTGTCTGCCGATGCTGCATTAGACATCTAAACTGGGCTGCTTACTGCTGTTCCAGCTCACGTATCCACTTCTGTGTTTCTTCAGCTTCTTTTTATTTTATTTATTTATTTATTTTATGTCTAGACCGTAAGTAAAACTTTTAAGGTGTTGTGTATTGCTGCTTAGCTGTTCTGTGTGATACCGGCTGTGGTTGCACAGTGATTTCATTGCAAATTACCTGCATGAACGGAATTATTTCTGGATATCGTTCCCAAACAGCTACCTTACTTGGTATTGCAGTTCTGCACTGCACCCTGGGATGGTGGGTAAGCTGAGAAATTTTTTTTTTATAGCACAAAGGAGCTCTTGCTTTTTTGCTTGACACAGATAGCTTATTTCCCTTTGTCTTATCTGTGGAGATAAGTGACTTCTGCTGCTTGACGCCTTTGCAAATGTTAAACGTACCGTTCTTCCATTAGGAATGTGCAAGGTACAGCTGTCAAGCCAGTCCTGTGTGTTCAAATAAAACCAGCAAGCAACAGGGCAGAAGTGAGTCCAGTGAATCTGTTCTCATGTTCGAATGCACAGCACTAGATAGCGATTGTCTGTGAATTTGACTCGTATCCATTTGCCTTGAACTGCAGTGAAGGATTTGCACACGCTTTCAAATGCACAAAATATCATTTACAGTTCTTGTATTTCTTGGGGGAGAATAAGATTAATTACAATGTGTGTCGCTTCATAATTTATCGCTTTGTTTTCGAGATTTTTTTTTTTCCTGTACCAGTGCAGATGTCTGCATGCTTTCAGGCTGAGAAATTACACCAAATATGCATTTAACAGTTTACAAAACTCGCCTACCGGGGACAATCCTCACCCAATAAATATAAAAATAGCACATTGGTTTAATTGCAATTGGATCCAAAGTACTGCTATTTTGTTATAAAAAAAAGGGTATCAAAGATGGTATTTTGGAAATGTGTGTGTGTGTGTGTGTGTCTGTCTGTGTGTATGTGTCTGTCTGTCTGTCTGTCTGTCTGTCTGTCTGTGTGTGTGTGTGTGTGTGTCTGTCTGTCTGTGCAGGTGGGTGGGTGGGAGTGTGAGTGTGTGTGTGTGTGTGTGTGTGTGTGTGTGTGTCTCCCTGTCAGGTTTCATGGCTGCATTTAAAGATTTGTCGTATTGTTTAGCCTGGGGGGTCAGAGGGGAGGACCAGTGCTGGATACCAGCTTATTGCAGCACAATGATTTCCTTCTCTGTGTCAACATAGAACCAACTACTGGGACAAAGGGGGGAGGGAGGGAGGGAGGAGGGAGACTCAAAGGAAAATGGAGGACAGCAGCAAGACGCCTTCTTGTTCTTCTTCTTCCTCTTCTTCTTCTCTTCAGTGTTGCAGTCTCTGCAATGGCAGTGTCATGCAGTGCTGCAGTCCCGGCGGGTGGCGCGGGTGATGGATGTCGGTGAGCTAGTTAATGATGAGAGCAGTGGAAATGCCAGCCGGTTCCTCCCCCAAGCACACAGCCTCTGAGTCAGCATTCACAGCTTCTTGCCCTGTTTTTTTTTTTAAATATGGACGGTAACACTTCAGCCATTCAAACGCCAGAGGTATGTCTGCAGCCTAAAATGGTTGTCACTGATTTGCATTCGTCAGAGCATCAGCTATTGATTCCCTGAGGAGGAGGAGGAGGAATCGGAGTGTGTCTGGGAGACCTTCTTGGGCGTGGGAGGGGGGGGCATGGCGGGGGGTAGACAGGGTTTGCCAATGTACAATTTTTGGCAAGAACAAAAAGCAAAACTATATTTTTTCCATTTGTTCTATTTAGTTTTTTTTTTTTTTTTTTTAGCAAAAAGGCACGGAACTCGACTTGCGTGAAATAACCCTTTGTGTAATGAATGTGTGAGCAGAGCGCTCGACTGTCTCCACTTGCTTTTAAAAGGCAAGGCTGCACAAGCTCCTGAAAACAGGATGATAACTCTTAGTCATTGTTCTGTTGCTTTGCATGTCGTTATCGGGTAGGGGGAGGAAAGGGACTGGAAGATACTTCGAGGTGGAAGCACATTTGAAGATGCACTCCTTTAATTCTTTCTTTCTTTCTTTCTTTCTTTCTTTTTCTTTCGTTCTTGTTTTGTGTTGTTTGTTTTCTCTTGGTCAGCTGTTACATGTTTAGCACCACAGTTTATTATTGAAATCCTGAGTCAGAAAACGGACGTTCTGCATTTTTATTTTCATAAGGCTGAAGCGCAGTAAAGAACGGATTTCAGATCTCCTGTCAGGCAGCTCTCCGTGTGGGTAAGACGAGAGGCGAGGGGGCTCGTGCCTTGTCCTCATGGGCAGGGGGGTTATTTGGACCCCGGAGATTTGGGACATCGATTTGAATTAGCAGTAAGGACAAAGGGGCAAAGACCGTGGATCTGAAACACTTTGAACACAAAGGGCAGTTTACAGTTTTGGACAAACCTTGCCTTCTCTGAAAAAGGGGAAGAAACAAAAGGTTCAGCCTGAAGCAGCAATCAGGGTTCTTCACATTTTTTTTTTTTTTTTTTTTTTTTGCTTCTTCTGCTGCTAAAAATGATTTTAAAAAAGCTAGAAATTGCATTGGAGTATATATATATATATATATATATATATATATATATATATATATATATATATATATATATATCCTGATCAATAGATAGATAGATAGATAGGCAGATTTATATAGATAAAACCTGTAAGGGCAGCAAACCGTTGTGTTTGCAGACGAGGATAGTTTGTGTGTAATACATGTGCACAGGTTGGAATCATTCGGAGTGAACCTCCCTGAACCCTGTAAAGCTGTCAGTCGGCAATTCAGTCCAGGCGTTTTTGTTTATTTCCTAATACGGCATGCAAATGCTGCTTGCTAGGACCAAGGCTTTGTGTGCAGGGGAAATCTATCCGCATTAGAGGAATGTGGAGAAGAAGAAATGTGTCACTCAGGGAGAGCAAGAGCGTGATAGAGTGGAAGCAGACAGTGCCTGGCCCACACCGCAGTGTCGAGAAAGGAAGCACACATACACAGAGGACCGTGGCTGGTTCTGTAAGCCAGCAGGACTGGGTTTGTTCCTGCAGCAGAGCAGAGCAGCAGGAGGACGGAGGGAGGGACGGAGGGAGGGAGGGTTCTGATGGTTCCTCTCGGGACTCCTCTAGTGGACATTGCTGTACTTCTCCTAGTCCCTGAGACCCTAACTTGTGAGCTCATTCGATTAAAATCACGGGTTAGGCTCTTGGGACCTGGGCGGAGGGCAAAAGCGGCTTGGGACAACAGCCATTTATAAGGGTGGAGTTTGGACAGGATAGCTGCAGCCCTGGGAAAAAAATAATAAGAAAGAATGACGGGTTTTAGCATTATCAGTGCAGTTATAAAGTCTGTGTTAAGTGCATAAAAAAAGGAAAACGTTTAAAATGGCAACAGAAATGTTTTACCAGCATCGCATTTATTATGTTTTGGACGTTCCTGTGTTGTTGAAAGCTGTCTACAGAGTTGTTTTGTTTGCACGGTAAATTTGTTCTTCAGCCTTTAAAGTGAACTGTAAACTTCAATTGCCCTGATTCTCTCATGTTTGATGACTGTGACGAACAAAACGCTTTCTTTGTTTTTCTGTTGTTTTTTGTTTTTTTTTGGTCTGTGTGCATTCGGTCTCATGTTTGAATTATTTGTTTGTCAGCTCCAGTTGGGAGCCTCGTAAATGAAAAAAAAAATTATAATAATGAATTAACCCCATCGGTATTGCAGTAATATCTCATACTGGCAAATTATCAGTGAGGCTTGGCAGCGTTCTCATCGACTTACAATAAATAATAATAATAATAATGTTGTTTCCCAAAGTGTATCTAATGACGTTCAGAACAAAAGTGGAATTCAAAACCCATTGAATACCAGACTGCTGCCGTATTCACAAATATAGTCATGAGGGATCTGTGTCTTTAAATCTGGCATAATTCCTTTATGACAAAGCGTTTCTCGTACAATGAGGTCAGCAATGATGCAATACCTTGCCAGACGCATGGATATTCATCAGGATCTTATCAAAACAAGCACTGTTAATGAGAATTACTTTGGCTTGTCCCTCCTGATCCCTTTAGACCTTGTGTGAACAATTGCTGTTTTCAGCTTTAGTTGGTGTTGTGTCACAGCCCTCTTCTATCACATTAAACACACCGTGCACAGTTACACTGTTTCACTTGACAGTACCAAAATTATTATTGCTATTCTAGAACCAATTTTTCTCTTGAGGTGAAACACATTTTATTTGAACCCACAAGGCCCCTCTTTTTGATGGAGTCGTTTATTCAGGATACTTTTAAATTCATAGAATTTTTTTTTGTAATGCTTTCATTCATGAATTATTGAAAATAGCTGAAAATAAGCATTTGAAGTACTTTTGTACACATAATAAATTTATTTTTCATTTCTGCATCTGAAAGTTTCCCTTTCACAGCTTCACGTTCCAGTAATGTCTAATGAACTTACAGTGATGTAGCTGCGTGAACCAGAGCGCCGATCATAAAGGTGCAGCATTCTTCTGAAAAATAAACGAGCTGCACACTGCAGCGGAACCTGTAATAAAGACACCTGCACTAACCTGTAATAAAGACACCTGCACTAACCTGTAATAAAGACACCTGCACTAACCTGTAATAAAGACACCTGCACTAACCTGTAATAAAGACACCTGCACTAACCTGTAATAAAGACACCTGCACTAACCTGTAATAAAGACACCTGCACTAACCTGTAATAAAGACACCTGCACTAACCTGTAATAAAGACACCTGCACTAACCTGTAATAAAGACACCTGCACTAACCTGTAATAAAGACACCTGCACTAACCTGTAATAAAGACACCTGCACTAACCTGTAATAAAGACACCTGCACTAACCTGTAATAAAGACACACACACACATACACTTATTTGACCGTATTTCACCATAAAACTGAAAAACGATGCTTTCGAAATAAAATTGTATTAAAAGCTCACAACAATTTAAATACATGCCTTTTAAAAAACTACCATAACTATCACTAACAGCACCCCTTTCACTGGAAGAAAGACCTTGTTTGAAATTGAGATTTAAAAAGAGTATTTTTGATTTCTTCTGGAAGGTACACAGCACTCTGTAAAGTTGTTGACTAGGTATCCTCCCATTCAATAATGTACTTTTCATTAAACTCTGCTTGGTCATCTCATGATAATGGAAATAAAACACGCTCTTGCTATCTATTTCTCTGATATCATAATACCACATTTCTATCCAGTCCTCCTCCCTCAAATTATAAAGAGCCACAGCATCCCAAAGAGAGACACATCTATTGAGGAGTCTGAACACTTTATCAGAGCCACAGAAATGCTGATTCAAAGCAAGCCTGCTGGTCACTTTTTCTATGGCTCTGAGGGTTGACCAAAGCATTCCTCCAATTCCTCAATTGATTTTCAATCTGCTGCTCCTAATCAGTTTCTCAGAAACTTATTCAACTTTTTAAAAGTAATCTTTAAAGGAAAAAGGTTTTGAAAGTTTGAATCCTTGATGCTGTAATCTGAACAGTTTATTAGACTGCATTGCGCACTGGCTACCTGTCAAATTCAGGATTACTTTCAAAATTCTCCTGCTTGCCTCCAAAGCCCTTCATCACACAGGTCCAGTGTATCTCTCCAACCTGCTGACCCGCTATGTCCCTTCACACAAGCTGAGGTCCTCTGACTCAGGTCTGCTTGTTATCTCCAAGCAAAAGTGCACCACACTGGGAGAACGCTCTTTTAGCTTCATGGCTCCGACTCTCTGGAACTCTCTCCCAGCTTTGGTGCATGATGCTCCCACCGTCTTTCACTTCAAATCAACTCTCAAGACCCACCTGTTCTCTCTTGCTTTCAGTTCTCTTTAAGCCTGATATCTGTTATTAGCTGTAGTCTAAATTGCTATTTCAGGCTTTTCGCTCCATCTTATTCATCTGATTCTGTATGACACACACATCCATAATGTTTAGAATTCACATCCTAGCCATGTATTTAATGTATCATGCCTGTATTTAATGTATTTGCATTTTTTATTTTTTTTATTTTACTGTTTGTATTTAATGTGCTATGCCCTGTATTTCACTATTTAATGTATTATGCATTGTTCCTCACTGTCTTGTAAAGCGCTTTCTGATGGTGGTCCACTATGAAAGGCGCTACATAAAATAAATATTTATTGATTGATTGATTAAGAAATCTCAGATTATTAATTTGATTCATAAGTACAGAGTATTCCAAGTAACTATATTGTTTTAGCCTCTGCTACTGTTACATTGTATCAGGGAGCTGAATGCACTGTAGTCTTTAAGCTGTGCAGCAGAAAGGGGTTAATTAGCTAATAGTGCAGCGCTCAGAAAAATACTAGATATGAAATTGATTGGAATGAAAGGATTTTATGACCAGCTGGTTATCTTGAAGTGCCCCTGAAATAAAAGGATTGAAACATCGGGTCACATGGAATTGCATATTAATTCCGTCAAATAAAATACAAAAGATTTCACACCTTTGCAATGCATTCCATATAATATTAAGAGCATTTAACATGGTAATGTAGGCAGGACAAAGGAGACTCAGCCCCTTAAAGACATCATGGTGAATTAACCCTCCGAAAAGAGCTAACACGTCTTTAAAACATTTGAATCAACAGCGGTTAAAATCCACTTTGTTGCACAATACTGACACGCTCCCTTCACTGCTCCCCAGAGCAATTTTGTTTACTAACTAAACCCAGATTTGTGCTAGAATGCTGCGGCTTCCAGTAATGCCTACGTAGGCATGCAATCTCAGTGTTTTTTTAATTGTATCAATTTCTTTATTTTAATTACACTTATATTGTTGCTCTTTTTATTTATTTATTTATTTTGAACGCAGAACAATGCATGATTCCAGCTAATCAGATCACAGTTCGACTGCAAAGCCTCTAGCAACAACAGTAGAGCTGCAACGCTCTGTGTATACAAAGCAGGGGAGATTAGCGGGGGTGTATGGTATGATTTCCAAGCAGTCTTCATGAATATGTATTTCAAAGGGACATGGTTTTGCTTATTTCCTGTGAGCATATTATTGTGGACCAGGTGATTTCAGTTCATTTGAAAAGAAGATACTTTACATGCATACGTACATACATACATACATACATACATACATACATACATACATACATACATACATACATACATTAACTGTCTTATTTTTCAAACATTACAGGTTTTTCACAATGTGAAATGATGTAGCCTGTGGGGTGTCTGTGTTTCTTCACTATTTTAGTTTGCAGCGCAGCAGTTTTGTTTTTTATTGTTCTGTGAAGCAGCACTGGCTTTTTCTAAATTGCTCTCGTGGTTTCTTTAATCAGTCTGTCTGCTTATTTATCTCCCTTTCTGCAGCCTTGTTATTTTTTCCCTTTTGAACACACACACACACACACACACACACATACAGTACACAGTATAGGAAGCATATATTTTTCATGGCAGGGTATTTCTATATAGTAGAAGTAATCTGCTATTTGCAGCACACACAACTTGTTTGATTGTGTATCACTGAACTCTTGTTTTCAATTGAATGCAGTAATGTGTATCTGTTTGTGTCACAGAGAGATCACCTCTAAAGCTGAGAGAACAGATGAATAGCTTTCAGAATGGCAGGCAGTACCAAACACTACCAAGCTAGGTGAAAAGTATGTACCTGTCTGTCATCACTGCTAAATGAACCACCAACAGTCCACATGCCACGAACCATCCCTTGTGGTTTCATTAATAGCAGGTTCAGTTTAGGGATCAGAGCGAACGCCACGACGTCTGGAATTACCATTGGAATGCGTTCGGTACTCCATTGGAATGCGTTTGGTACTCCATTGGAATGCGTTCGGTATTCCATTGGAATGCGTTTGGTACTCCATTGGAATGCGTTCGGTATTCCATTGGAATGCGTTCGGTACTCCATTGGAATGCGTTCGGTACTCCATTGGAATGCGTTCGGTACTCCATTGGAATGCGTTCGGTACTCCATTGGAATGCGTTCGGTATTCCATTGGAATGCGTTCGGTACTCCATTGGAATGCGTTCGGTATTCCATTGGAATGCGTTCGGTACTCCATTGGAATGTGTTCGGCTGTAAATTGTCACAAGGTATGTTATTATTGATTCAGATTTTCTAACGCCAATTTAATTCTTTTTTAATGAAAAAAACATAACAACACCAAAGTAAGTAACTGAATAATATCAGGACAAGAGGCTGGTTTCATCTCAGCGATGAATTCAGAAGACCCGATGCATAACCGATGTACCTATGTAAAACGAAAATAACTACTCAGAACTGATTTATGACCAGGGAGATGTTAAGAAAAAAAATATCAAAACAATTAGCAACCTATACTACAGGAATACGTACAACAAAGCAGAAAGTTAGGAAAACGAATGCGATGCGTTTTAAACCTACAGCCTGTTCACTAACACTTAAATTACCCGGTGCTGTACGAACCAATGTAGAAAGCATGACATCACTGTGTCTGCTTCGTGTCTCCCCAGCTTTTAAAGCGGTCCTACTTCAGAATGAATAATAATGAAAGCGTTTCTGTTTCCGTTTCTGGAAGTGAAATTGTAGCCCTGGCATTATCTCAAAGGGACTAGTATAAAGATGAGCAAAGCCTTGCTTGTAAAATCATCAAACTGGTAACCGCACTGGAAACACTGGGAGTGCTCCTGCCCTTTCAGTTCCAGTCCCGTGAATTATGACTAGGAGGGAATCGAAGCTGCTTTCCTTGCCTAACCTTTTCCACTGTCACATTTATTACACACCATGTTATTAATCTGGCACTTCATGTAAAAAATGAATTGAAAAAAGCCTGTTTCTGAAACATCAAGAAACCTGCTTACTTCCAGATACAGAACTACGCTAAAATAGAGATCCGTCTTGAAAATACTTCACCCAAACAGATACAGTATAGTACTGTATATTATTAGGAGGTTCCTGCTTGCAGATATCACAATACGTATTTCGATTGCCCCTGAAAAGACCCCTCGTTGCTGGAGGCGGGGAAGCACATTAGCACTGCGCTGTGCACTGAAGCCTGTAGTGAAGCATTGCATACAGGAGCGTGCACGGCACAAATATGCTTCCCCACCTCAAAATCACCCTTGAGTAAACAAGCGTTATTTCTCAGGTATAGCTTTAATTAAAATGACATTAAATAAAAATAAAAAATATAATATTTGCAAAACTGCCAAAATGTACAGTGCATTCTCACTTTAAAATGTACAGTGCGTTCTCACTTTAAAATGTACAGTGCATTCTCACTTTAAAATCTACAGTGCATTCTCACTTTAAAATGTACAGTGCATTCTCACTTTAAAATCTACAGTGCATTCTCACTTTAAAATGTACAGTGCGTTCTCACTTTAAAATGTACAGTGCATTCTCACTTTAAAATCTACAGTGCATTCTCAATTTAAAATGTACAGTGCGTTCTCACTTTAAAATGTACAGTGCGTTCTCACTTTAAAATGTACAGTGCATTCTCACTTTAAAATGTACAGTGCGTTCTCACTTTAAAATGTACAGTGCGTTCTCACTTTAAAATCTACAGTGCATTCTCATTTTAAAATGTACAGTGCGTTCTCACTTTAAAATGTACAGTGCAATCTCACTTTAAAATGTACAGTGCGTTCTCACTTTAAAATCTACAGTGCATTCTCATTTTAAAATGTACAGTGCGTTCTCACTTTAAAATGTACAGTGCAATCTCACTTTAAAATGTACAGTGCAATCTCACTTTAAAATGTAGTGCAATCTCACTTTAAAATGTACAGTGCGTTCTCACTTTAAAATGTACAGTGCGTTCTCACTTTAAAATGTACAGTGCGTTCTCACTTTAAAATGTACAGTGCAATCTCACTTTAAAATGTACAGTGCAATCTCACTTTAAAATGTACAGTGCATTCTCACTTTAAAATGTACAGTGCATTCTCACTTTAAAATGTACAGTGCATTCTCACTTTAAAATGTACAGTGCATTCTCACTTTAAAATGTACAGTGCATTCTCACTTTAAAATGTACAGTGCATTCTCACTTTAAAATGTACAGTGCATTCTCACTTTAAAATGTACAGTGCATTCTCACTTTAAAATGTACAGTGCGTTTTCACTTTAAAATGTACAGTGCATTCTCACTTTAAAATGTACAGTGCATTTTCACTTTAAAATCTACAGTGCATTCACACTTTAAAATCTACAGTGCATTCTCATTTTAACTAGCGTAGCACTGTATTGTTTAAAGCACATAAATAAATAAAGCTAAAAAAAGGGTTTTCTAATGAAGTTTTCTAAAACCAATCAATGAATTTGGGACTAAAGGGAATGTCTGCGTCTGCGTTAAAGAGGTTTGTTAAAGAGGCTGTGGTCCCGCTCAGTTCTCCAGAACCCTTGAAGGGGGAGGGGTTTCATTTCCTTATCAGGGCTGATAAGAGAGCAACGGTGATGTCTGATTAGAGAACAGAGCGAGTGAAAGAAAGGCTTCAGTCTGGCTTTTCCAGACACAGTGGTAAGGCTCCAGACAGTCACCTGACCATTAGCACTTTGGTGGCTTTGTAAATCACATGGCAGTAATGACCAAGGCTGACACCTTGACATTTGCAAGAAGAGTCAAGGGACCTGATTTTAATGGAAATCCATTTTATTTAACAAATCCCTCTCACTCGACTGCTGAACAAAATCTTATTAATCCGAGATAAGAAGTAATTAAATGTTTGCCCCTAAAAAGACGCACGGAAAAGTCTAAACGTAAAAAATCATTTCATTAAAGAAAGCTGAAAGCTTTTCCTTTTAGGAACACATATGACAATAAATAAATCCACAAACTGAAAGGTATAATCTCTTGCAGTGACACCAAGTATTGCCATTGTTTCATACTTTTATATATATTTTTAAATGCATATATTTAAAAAAAAAAATAATAATGTGCTTTAATTGGGCATCTTAAACAACTTCTAAAAAAGTCTAATGCATTTGACCATTTGTTGCTCTGTGTTCCTTTTCTCTTGTGTGGCCTATTAAAATTATCAATTAAATTAGACCTAATTTGCGTATTTTGACACTTTTCCCAGAGTTTCAGTTCCAGTGGTTTGATTTCATGTAACAAATCAAAGCTACAGAAGGTTGCTCTAATAAATTTGCACATGAATGTGTGTATATATATATATATATATATATATATATATATATATATATATATATATATATATATACACACACACACACACACACACACACACACACACACACACACACACACACACACACATTGGTACACATTAGATGTACTTCCAGGGTTACAGCTTTCCTCTCAGAAGTATTACAATGCAGACAGGAGCAGGACTTCCAGGGTTACAGCTTTCCTCTCAGAAGTATTACAATGCAGACAGGAGCAGGACTTCCAGGGTTACAGCTTTCCTCTCAGAAGTATTACAATGCAGACAGGAGCAGGACTTCCAGGGTTACAGCTTTCCTCTCAGAAGTATTACAATGCAGACAGGAGCAGGACTTCCAGGGTTACAGCTTTCCTCTCAGAAGTATTACAATGCAGACAGGAGCAGGACTTCCAGGGTTACAGCTTTCCTCTTGTTTTTTGTTTTTTTCCCTCTCACCCTCCTGCTCTGCACTGTGGGTTTTTAAGTGTTGCTATGGCAACGCTATGTCAGGCTGCCAGCTCTGTCAAGTTATTGAACAGCGACTGGCTTTTGCTTCAGCAGATAATTAAGTTCTGTCTTGCAGGTTCATTTTCCAGTGACTGCAGCTTGAATCCGACCTACAGCTGGCCTCAGTTTCACTACCACTCCAGCGGTAGCTGCAAGTTTATTATTTCTGGTGCGTTGCTGGGGAGGGGGAGAGCCGGTCTGTTACTTATTATGAAAGGCCAGGGATCTGATTGCCATTAGCCCTTATTGTTCATCCATACTTTTCCAAGTTCAAAGAGCTGTGTGTGATGTCACGTATGTATTAAGGCAGAAAAGGGCATGTGACTAGATCATTCCTACAATATATAAAGGGTTATAAAGTATATAAAGGTTATAACTTTGCAACAGCCTAGCAAACTATAGGAAAGTGTAGTGTGAGCATGGTAAAGTGTATAGGACTGTAATAGACGGATGGTAAATGCATGGAAAAAAACACAGGGACACTGCATAAGTTACTGTGCAGTTTTACCAAGGTTAAAGAGATGAGTTTGTGTTCATAAACTGTCCAAGTTGAAAACTCCAGTGCAATGTGCAGTGTGTTGTGCTGTGGTGTTTCTAATTGCACATGTAGAATTGCGTGCTGCTGTGCAGTATCTGTAGGGCAGATAAGAACGGGGCGAGGAGGCTTCATGTAATATGAGAAGTACTTTGTACTGTGTTAGGCAGATACAGTAAGGTATTGGGGTGCAGCAAGGAGCCCCTGCGCTGAGATGTGGAGAATCTAAATATCATGCTGTGTGCGTCCAGGCTTTGCTGTTCGCTTGAACTGTCCAGCATTCATTCATATAAGATCATCTGGCTGTTTTCTGGAATCGTTAAAGGGGAGGTAGCTGATGATATTTGCCATCATTCTGAGCCGCTCTTACTGTAATTACTCTAATATGGTGTATGTCTGTGGTGTGCTTTGACTGTGAGTTCAGGAGCTGCTCTTCAGTTCTGCTTGCTTGCCGCAGACATGTATAGCACAGGCTGGGTCAACCAAAGTGTCTTTATACGATTAGTTAGCGCCAGCACCATCTAGTGTACAGTTAGTGTATTACTATGGAACAAAAGGAAACATGAGTGAAAGTGGCAGATCACTGAGAATGATTGTGAATAGCACTGAGGTTTGTAGTGCTTGAGTGATTGCAATGAGAAGCACTGAGAATGATTGTGAATAGCACTGAGGTTTGTAGTGCTTGAGTGATTGCAATGAGAAGCACTGAGAATGATTGTGAATAGCACTGAGGTTTAAAGCTTCTTGCACTCCTCTATAAGCATAGTTGAAAAAAAGCTCTATCTGCCAAACACCCACTTAATGAACTGAGCCTGCAGCCACTGCAGTGCCCTTTGTCTTTGTGTTTCTCAGATGGTTTTGCACTGTGAAGCTGGCGAAGCATTTTGTCAGCTTGCTGACCGGGTCTGCATGTGTTTGCTCTGTGTTGCAGAAAGGACAGATTGCAATGCAAATGAAACGCTGCCATAGGATTGTGTAACATAGCAGGACTGAGATCAATTACCGTCTATATGATGTTTAGGGAATAATAAGCTGGCTGCATGTATCTGTCATGCAATCATTCTCACACTCCTCTCTTCAATGTTATTATTATTTATTTAGAGACTGGGGTGTGTGAACTATGCATCAGCTACAGAGTCACTTACAACAACGTCTCACCCGAAAGACGGAGCACAAGGAGGTTAAGTGACTTGTTCAGGGTCACACAACGAGTCAGTTCGCTGAGCCAGGATTTGAACCAGGGACCTCCTGGTTACAAGCCCTTTTCTTGAACCGCTGGACCACACAGCCTCCTACAATATCCTAACCGTAAACCCCGATACAAATGAGTCATGCAATCATTCACCCTCCTCTCTCCAATATCCTAACCATACACCTGGATACTAATGGGTCATGCAAACATGTTTGTAGAGACATTGAAACTGTGCATTTTGTATATGCAGCGTTTCATCTAAAATATTTTAAACTATATTGTTTAAAGCCAGTCTTTTTTTTTTGCTTTTAATGGGTACACAGAGAGATTCAATGAACCCTTTTTCATTTCGTGTCTTGCAGGTGCAGCAGAGTTTTCTGGGACCATACATTTTCAAAGTGAAAAAGGTAAAGAGCGATATTCAAAGTTAGCATTATTTGTATAAGACTTCATTCGGAACGGCTCCCTCAGGAGGCAATATAGTTTCTACCCATACATACAAGTTATGGACACACACTTAACTTCATAACATATTGTTCAGGATTTTACATTATGATCCAGCACTTTGCAATCACCCTGCATACTGCATCCAGCTGCCTAGTACGTGTGCTCAATGCATCTTACTTTAACAAGGTCTGTGTCTGTATACAAGCCAGCAGTAATGTTAGCCCTGGATGGAAAGCTTCTCACTATAATCTCTATGCATGTGCTGTACTCTGTGCTGTATCTTTTGTACAGCTTTATTATTTTTAGTCCCCATGTACCGTTGTTAAATATTCCTTTGCCTTCTCCCTTACAATAAAGACAAGCCGCGATGCAGGAAACACGTTTCTTTCTCTTTCTTTCTTGAGCCCCGACTCGTTTGTTTCTGATTTGGTCACTTTGTTGGGTGCGTTTTTGCTTTCTGAAAAATAAAAAAAAAGCGTGCTAATGAAGATCTGGATGAAATCGCTTTGAGAATCTAGCCCTTATGGCTGGGCTTTTAGTAGAACAACAGCTCCTGTCTGTCTTTTACAATGTACAGTAGAACAGCTCCTGTCTGTCTTTTACAGTGTACTGTAGAACAGCTCCTGTCTGTCTTTTACAGTGTACTGTAGAACAGCTCCTGTCTGTCTTTTACAGTGTACAGTAGAACAGCTCCTGTCTGTCTTTTACAGTGTACTGTAGAACAGCTCCTGTCTGTCTTTTACAGTGTACAGTAGAACAGCTCCTGTCTGTGTTTCTTAAACTGTGTCGTTTTCTTTCTTGTGTATTATTCCCTGGCCCTCCACTTCCAAAGCCCCTACATTTTTTTTGCAAATCCTAACCCTAAACCAAACCCTTTTCTTTTTCTTTTTAAAAACAAAAGGAAATCTTTTTTATATAGACTGAACTATATTAAATCCAATGCAATGCAGCACACTTCATGATTTGTAAAACGGATACGTACCAGTTAAGAGATATGGGGCCGGGTTTGTTCCTCTTGTGAGATGTAAATCTAATGACTTGGCATTGCTTCATTTGTGAGTAATACAGTGTTTAGTAATACAGTGTTTAGTAAATGTATTGTCCAGTTTTACAGCTTTCCTACCTCGCAAGACACTGAAGCAGCCAGCCGACATGCAGGGACCCACCCACAGGAAGTGACATCGGCTGAAAGAAAACATTAACAACCATGAAACACAAGGCTCTGCAGTGGCTTTCAAACTGGTGTCCATGGAATCTACTCCAGCCATTCCCACCTGCAGAGAAGACCCAGCCCTGTTTGTATTTTTTTATAAATGTTTACCACAGTAAAAACATAGCAAAGTGTAATAAAGCATTGTGCAAGCATGGTAAAGCATAGGGGAAGTATAGTAAAGAATAGCGAGGTATGGTAAAGCACATTGGTTAGGGCTCTGGACTCTTGACCGGAGGGTCGTGGGTTCAACCCCAGGTGGGGACACTGCTGCTGTGCCCTTGAGCAAGGTACTTTACCTAGATTGCTCCAGTAAAAACCCAACTGTATAAATGGGTAACTATATGTAAAAATAATGTGTAAAAAATAATAATGTGATATCTTGTAACAATTGTAAGTCGACCTGGATAAGGGCGTCTGCTAAGAAAATAAATAAATAATGGCAAGCCAGGGTAGACTATGGTAACTGCAGAGTATAAGAATGGGGAAAAGCTTGGGAAAACTGCAAACGTACAGCACACAAAAGACAGAACTCCCACAGCGACCCATCTCCTGAGTGGAGGAGAAGCAGAGACACACCTGGAGCCCAGTGCAGCGTTCTCTGCTCTGCAGTATTGGCTTTCAGCCTTGCTGGGACTGTTTCAGCTGTCTGGAATGGTTCCATTGTTGTCCATGTATACTGCTGCCCTGTATGTGTATTGTTATTCCAGTTTCATACCGAAATGCAACATGTTTGTACACGTGTGAAATGTGTGTCACGTGACTAGAACTGATAGGGAAGAAAGCAGTGTTGGTGTTAAAGAAGTCGAAACCTATTTTCCATTGCTGCATGATTACACGTAAATATATATATATATATATATATATATATATATATATATATATATATATATATATATATATATATATATATATATATATATACAGTATATATACACACACACACACACACACACACTGTGTATATAATGTGCAACACTTACATAAAATGTATAGAGCAAACCCACAGATAATTGCATACTGTGGACTATTCTTAAAGTGCACAGGAAGATCAAATGAAGACCAGATGAAGAGAGCATGTCCAAGGTAAGAAAGAAAAGCTATCAGTTTCTCTAGGTGGAGACACATGTACAGTGTTGTTTGTTCCCTTGTTTTCTGTTGTCAGGGGAGAGCGAGCCTGTCTTCCAGTGGGAGAGGAATTCAACTGCTGCAGATATAATCCATCTCCCTGTCACACGCACGGCTTTATTGGGAGACCACCAGACACAGTCTGATTGCTGCAGATTGTAACAGAATACTAATACGCTCCCGCTGGCTTCCTCCCAAACGCTAACAAAAAAACATTACCAGAAACAAGATGCTTTTTGTAGACTTGGAAATCAAATCAGTGGAGGAGAAGAGGATTTAGGATTGCAGACCATTTGAAATGAAGCATCAGTGCCACTCCCCTCATGTGTCAGAGTAAACAAAGCTCCCTTCATTTCAATATATAACACATTGCAGTGGATTCTGGGATTCTCTGATATTCCAATAACAATAACACAAACTGTACAGCTCATAACCTGTTTATGATATTCCAATAACAATAACACAAACTGTACAGCTCATAACCTGTTTATGATATTCCAATAACAATAACACAAACTGTACAGCTCATAACCTGTTTGTGATATTCCAATAACAATAACACAAACTGTACTGCTCATAACCTGTTTGTGATATTCCAATAACAATAACACAAACTGTACTGCTCATAACCTGTTTGTGATATTCCAATAAGAATAACACAAACTGTACAGCTCATAACCTGTTTGTGATATTCCAATAAGAATAACACAAACTGTACAGCTCATAACCTGTTTGTGATATTCCAATAAGAATAACACAAACTGTACAGCTCATAACCTGTTTGTGATATTCCAATAACAATAACACAAACTGTACAGCTCATAACCTGTTTGTGATATTCCAATAACAATAACACAAACTGTACAGCTCATAACCTGTTTGTGATATTCCAATAACAATAACACAAACTGTACAGCTCATAACCTGTTTACCGAGCTGTGAAAAGCAGTATCATGTGACTCTGGTGTGTGTGTGTTTTTAATATTCCCCTGCTTATTGTATATAGACCCATATGCTGTAAGGGGGTGGGGTGGACTTTAGCATGAGTTCATTTGAGGTAAAATATATGACATTGATTAATATTGAACATGTGCACCACATGCTGGTTTCCCACATGGGGAACATTAAAAACTCTAAAACAACTGTATGCCCATTTCTGAAGACTGAACGCACTTCCCTGCTGCGTCCCTCTAAAGTTACAACGTACAGTAATGGCAGGCACTCTGGAAAATGTATAAGTTGACATTTATAGTTTTTAATATCCATTTGAAATGCGCTTGGATCACAAGCCTCCCCTGTCACTTCGAGGAGTGGTGTGTTCCACATTTATAAGCCTCCCCTGTCACTTCGAGGAGTGGTGTGTTCCACATTTATAAGCTTCCCCTGTCACTACAGGGAGTGGTGTGTTTAACATTTACAAGCCTCCCCTGTCACTACAGGGAGTGGTGTGTTCCACATTTACAAGCCTCCCCTGTCATTTTGGGGAGTGGTGTGTTCCACATTTACAAGCGTTGGATTCTTTTTCTTTTTTCTTTCTTTGTTTGTTCTGTCAGCACAGCCTTTCTTTTCACTTTCACTTAGCCGCCTTTGTTTCTATAAGTAATTGTTGACAATGACAAAGGGATCCTGTCCTTTAAGGGGAGGAACTAAATACTCAGAGTATGACATCAATGCAAAAAAGGATTGCTGTGCCGTTACCTTCCCTCCCAGAATCATTTCCCACAATAGCAGAAAGATTAGGAGCATGTGAAGTAATCAGCATTGTAGTCGAGCAGGAACGCTGCTCCGGTACAATATTCTATAGAAGCAGAGCTGAACGCTCAGGAACGCTGCTCCGGTACAATATTCTACAGAAGCAGAGTTGAACGTTCAGGAACGCTGCTCCGGTACAATATTCTACAGAAGCAGAGCTGAACGCTCAGGAACGCTGCTCCGGTACAATATTCTATAGAAGCAGAGCTGAACGCTCAGGAGCACTGCTCCGGTACAATATTCTACAGAAGCAGAGCTGAACGTTCAGGAACGCTGCTCCGGTACAATATTCTACAGAAGCAGAGCTGAACGCTCAGGAACGCTGCTCCGGTACAATATTCTACAGAAGCAGAGCTGAACGTTCAGGAACACTGCTCCAGTACAATATTCTATAGAAGCAGAGCTGAACGTTCAGGAACGCTGCTCCGGTACAATATTCTATAGAAGCAGAGCTGAACGTTCAGGAACGCTGCTCCGGTACAATATACTACAGAAGCAGAGCTGAACGTTCAGGAACGCTGCTCCGGTACAATATTCTACAGAAGCAGAGCTGAACGTTCAGGAACGCTGCTCCGGTACAATATTCTACAGAAGCTGAGCTGAACGTTCAGGAACGCTGCTCCGGGACAATATTCTACAGAAGCAGAGCTGAACGCTCAGGAACGCTGCTCCGGTACAATATTCTACAGAAGCAGAGCTGAACGTTCAGGAACGCTGCTCCGGTACAATATTCTATAGAAGCAGAGCTGAACGTTCAGGAACGCTGCTCCGGTACAATATTCTATAGAAGCTGAGCTGAACGTTCAGGAACGCTGCTCCGGTACAATATTCTATAGAAGCAGAGCTGAACGTTCAGGAACGCTGCTCCGGTACAATATTCTATAGAAGCTGAGCTGAACGTTCAGGAACGCTGCTCCGGTACAATATTCTATAGAAGCTGAGCTGAACGTTCAGGAACGCTACTCCGGTACAATATTCTATAGAAGCAGAGCTGAACGTTCAGGAACGCTACTCCGGTACAATATTCTATAGAAGCAGAGCTGAACGTTCAGGAACGCTGCTCCGGTACAATATTCTACAGAAGCAGAGCTGAACGTTCAGGAACGCTGCTCCGGTACAATATTCTATAGAAGCAGAGCTGAACGTTCAGGAACGCTACTCCGGTACAATATTCTATAGAAGCAGAGCTGAACGTTCAGGAATGCTGCTCCGGTACAATATACTACAGAAGCAGAGCTGAACGTTCAGGAACGCTGCTCCGGTACAATATTCTATAGAAGCAGAGCTGAACGTTCAGGAACGCTGCTCCGGTACAATAATGGACAGCAGTGGTGCAGTCGAGCTGAACAGAGAGTTTTATTTTCAGGACTGGGGAATCGATCTGTCTGGCACAGTTTAGAGGCGGGGGACCTGAACTGGAGACCAAGGATAACAGATAAGCCCTGAAATACTGTCACTGTGAGCCCAGAGAAAATAAAGGAGACTGAGTTCAAGGTACTAAAAACAAAGGCTTGAGTTATTGAAAAAAAAAAAAAGCATTGAGCTGTGTTTGAGAGACCTGGGGCTAGTTACACAAAGCAGTATTAGATAGCACCCTGCTAAACCCAATTCACTTCCATTTAAAAAATAAAGAAAGTAACACATTTCTCCTTTAGTCATATAAACTTGCAGAGTGGATTTCTACTAAACTTTATTGTTCCATCTTATTTCTACTAAACTCTATTGTTCCAGCTGGCTCTTTGAGCTAAATATATATATATATATATTTTATTTTTTTTTAAACAGGTACAAACATGCTAGCTCAGTGTCGGCCGTGCTTTATGAAACTGGCCCCAGAATAACAAGCCTCTTTACTGCATTGTATATTCACAATAAGATTGGACAAGTGCAGAACCCTCCCTAAAGTAAGCAAGTTCTTCATATAAGAAACGCAAACAGTACCTTCTGTTGGCAAGGTAATAACGTCCCTTTGGTGCGCTAGCTGTCAGCAGGGCAGGGTCCTGACCGCCTCTTTCAAATACAGTATGTACAACTGAATATGAGAGCTTGCCATTGCTTTCTGCAGCCTTCATTAAACTAAATGGATGTGCTGTTGAAATACGTTCCAACCCCAAACACAGTGTTGACAGAAACACAACAGAGATTCTGCCACACGGAGCATGCCCAGGTGAAATCGAGCGAGGGGATACAGAGCATATACTGCGCTATGACAAACTGGAGTGTACGGAAGAGCTTTGAGAATCTCACCCTAAATCTGATCACATCTAACCCTGCAATACATAGCAGGAAAGCATCCAGGAAAGGTTCTTCCTAGCAATTCTCTTCTGCAGCCTTTTCAACTGTTCTGATTTCTCAAACACAAGACATGTCTTGCTCACAAAAGAGAGAAGGGGATTGTATGCAAGATGGTTTTAAAGACAGTATTTCGGAATTGCTTAGAACCTCCTGCCAATGTTTCTCCTTCTTCAGTCCACATTAACTCCCCTGTGTGAGATGTTTCATATAAACCCCCTGACAAGTCCTTGTCTTGTGCACCGATTCTGATAACTGATCATTATGAATGTGCAAGGCTCCCCTGGGTGAGATGTTTCATATAAACCCCCTGACAAGTCCTTGTCTTGTGCACCGATTCTGATAACTGATCATTATGAATGTGCAAGGCTCCCCTGGGTGAGATGTTTCATATAAACCCCCTGACAAGTCCTTGTCTTGTGCACCGATTCTGATAACTGATCATTATGAATGTGCAAGGCTCCCCTGGGTGAGATGTTTCATATAAACCCCCTGACAAGTCCTTGTCTTGTGCACCGATTCTGATAACTGATCATTATGAATGTGCAAGGCTCCCCTGGGTGAGATGTTTCATATAAACCCCCTGACAAGTCCTTGTCTTGTGCACCGATTCTGATAACTGATCATTATGAATGTGCAAGGCTCCCTTGGGTGAGATGTTTCATATAAACCCCCTGACAAGTCCTTGTCTTGTGCACCGATTCTGATAACTGAGTGACGACTGAAGCGATTGTTTGATTTCTCTGTAAATGGGACAGATCTACTGGGAGGAAAAACAACATTCTGACTGGTAGCGCGGAGACTGTGGTTTTATGATAAAATATGTTAAAAAAAAGAATAATACAAAGAGAGCCTTTTCATGTGCTTTCTTCCTTTAGTCAGAGGCACAACAAGGGGAGCTTGGACTACGTTGTCTTAAAAGCCAGATTGATTTGTAGAAAAAAAAAAATAGCTTGTGAACAGACAAAGGGACAAAACCACAAAGCAACAAGAAGATAAAATGCTTTCCCCCCATTCACAATACACTCAAGCTTTGTATCAGCCCGAATAAGCTTTTAGAAAAAGTTATGTGAAAAGCGTGCTGTCTTTGTATTATTGGTGTTACAATCTGCAGGCACTTTAAGCTTCAGTAGAATGCATTTTTGAGTCTCAGTGAAAACACATTTCACACTTACATTATTTATACAAACTAATATATAAAAAAAAACAATCAACAACCCATTCAGAGTGCTTGTGAGGAGCTAGCGTTGGGATTAGGGATTAAGGGTTAGAGTTAGGATTAGGATAAGGGTTGTATCGTGAAAAAAGACACACGAGTTTACTAAGTAACTACTCTGTCAATGCACAGTAATTAGAGACGCTTGATGTAGAGTGTAGTGGGGTTTATAGTGCAGTAAACCGCAGAGCAGGAGGGCTGGTTAGCACAACATTAGGATACAAGGTGGCTGGTTGTCAAATCCGAGATTGGATCATCATTTTAAATACCTGAACGGACGTCACGCCTTACCTGTCATTTCTGCTTTTCTGTTGTGCGTTGGGTGATATTTGTTTTGTAACACTGATGACAGCTGATTGGTTGCAGTAGGGGCTGACAGCTGATTGGTTGCAGTAGGGGCTGACAGCTGATTGGTTGCGGTATGGGGCTTGTTAATTGGTGCTTGGTGGTAGAGGGGGCAGGGCTAACCACAAACATAGTTTGAAATGAGATGAGGAAAGCCGCAGGTCGCTGTCTTGGCGTCCTCCGCATGTGCTTTTACTCCCCCGGGCTCCCTGGGATTTGGAGCTGCCATTGCAAGATTCGGGCCCCCAGATGAGTCCCGCGGAGTTATCCACAGAACACTTTCCATCTGTGCTGTGGGATCATTTGAGGTAAATGACAACAGCTGTATCAGGTTAAGAAACGTTTAGGGTTTCATGTGGTTGAAGACTTGAGTTACCATGGATTGAATGGGAATTGTCTCCTCCGAGCTGCTGATCAGTTAGCAGTACTGACACCAGCATAAGCCCCGTACTTAGAGCTTGCTTCCTGGTTGAATGGGGAGGCGTTTGACCCGTATGGTTGACGGTTCACGTCCAGCCCTTGCCTTTTCATTCAATTCAATGAGCTAACGTGCCAATTCATTACAGTGTGTCTCATCCTTTTCTTAGGACGTTCCTGGAAACAGGAAGGACATCCCAATTGAACCTCAATAAACTCACACTGTTGCAATGCTATCTGTATTTCTATAGTGCATTTGGTCACACTTTACATTGAGTGTCTCTAATGACTGTGTATTTCCATAGTAGTTACAGAGCAAATACATGTGTACCTACACATCATTACAATGTTATTATGCATGGTTACAATGTACTGAACCTGGAAATCTTTTTGTATGATATTTGTAAGAGCACGATTGTATCAGAAAAGGCTTAGGGATATACTAGAGCAGCTGCACCTAATTTGAACTAACCATGCTGTTTATTTTGCACATATTGCAAGGGCTATAAAATGTCATTATCTTTGTATTGTGCATCAGTTCCTTTCATAGACTGAAGTGCCATCGTGGTATCCTGTCCCTCAATTCAATGGCATGTAAAAGAGGCATCTCTTCCAGGGTAAGACAGCACCACCAAGGAAAGGAAAGGCTTGTCTTCAGTGACTCGGCATCAGCACAAGTTAAACGCTGATATCATACACGTCATACATATACATACATATATGTGTTATTTATGAGTTACAGAGGCTAGACTGTGCTAGAGCTTTCCTAATCAAGTGCACCGTTCAATAGCAGCACTGCACAGGGAGGGGGCTGCACTTACATGACTACAGTATGTTACAGTTAAAGGCACAGCAATTAAAGACATGGTGCTTTGAACAGATATGTAGCTTCGCAACATTGCAGCTGTCTTTTTAAAAACTCATGAAAACTTGAAACAGTGCTTTAGAAACATTTCTCCATGGAAATCTCCAGCACGGTAACACAACCTTAAAGGAGTTAATGTGCACGAGCCGAGCCCTCTAATCTACTGTTTCATCGGTTCATAAAACAGCTGCTTCCAGGTTAACGCATTCAATTCATGAAAGCCACCAGGGATTGCTTGAGAAGCTCAGAGAAAACAAGCACCTGACAGCCTCCCCTCACCGGCCCCATCTTATAACTGAGCCTGCCAGCACTGCTCAGCCCTAGATATTACAGCAGGCAGCAGAGCCACAGGAAACATGAAACCAGGAGACAGGAGTGGAATATGCCAGCCACACAACTTCTATCTGAACAGGATCCTGGAGATACACTGCGTGATACATTTTAAAAGAATTGGTGTGAACTCGATGGAGTTCGAGAAGTTGCCCTGCCATAACTTTATGCATTATAAAATAGATACATAGATAGGAAACTTATACAGTTATACACAGTGACTGAAGGAGATATGTGACAATACAACAATACTAAAACCAACAGGAATTATAAACACAGCTATAAAAATTAGGATCTGATTCAAAATAATAATGTATTAAAAACCGCATCAAAAATCTAATAAAAAGTCTCCTGTTGAGTAAATGCTGGAATAAAGAGCCGCTCGAGGCACAAACATGTTAAAGCTCTGAAAGTGAAGTGAAGTGCCTCACTCACACCCAGAGAGGATCGCCGAATCCAAACAGGTTCCACACAAAGAGAGCTTTGATTACTGCAGGTAAAAAACACACACGTTTTTCTACATTATCAAATCTGCCGGCGGCTTTCATAAGGTTGACATATTCTTGCCTGTGGGGTTTAACATAAATACATTTTTTAAAAACCCTGAACATTTCAATGGCTGGCAGCCAGCAACATCGAGCTGATTGCTGCTAATAAAATCTGAACTGCAAACGTTACTCCCTTTCAAATGAGCTCATTGTGTCCATTTAATGTATACCCTTAAATGAAACTCCTAGGCATGCTATCCAAGGATGTCATTCCCTTCTCATTGCACGAGCACCGCTGTCATTCTCCATGCTATCCAAGGATGTCATTCCCTTCTCATTGCACGAGCACCGCTGTCACTCTGCATGCTATCCAAGGATGTCATTCCCTTCTCATTGCACGAGCACCGCTGTCACTCTGCATGCTATCCAAGGATGTCATTCCCTTCTCATTGCACGAGCGCCGCTGTCACTCTCCATGCTATCCAAGGATGTCATTCCCTTCTCATTGCACGAGCACCGCTGTCACTCTGCATGCTATCCAAGGATGTCATTCCCTTCTCATTGCACGAGCACCGCTGTCACTCTGCATGCTATCCAAGGATGTCATTCCCTTCTCATTGCACGAGCACCGCTGTCACTCTGCATGCTATCCAAGGATGTCATTCCCTTCTCATTGCACGAGCGCCGCTGTCACTCTGCATGCTATCCAAGGATGTCATTCCCTTCTCATTGCACGAGCACCGCTGTCACTCTGCATGCTATCCAAGGATGTCATTCCCTTCTCATTGCACGAGCACCGCTGTCACTCTCCATGCTATCCAAGGATGTCATTCCCTTCTCATTGCAAAAGCACCGCTGTCACTCTCCATGCTATCCAAGGATGTCATTCCCTTCTCATTGCACGAGCACCGCTGTCACTCTCCATGCTATCCAAGGATGTCATTCCCTTCTCATTGCACGAGCACCGCTGTCACTCTGCCTGCGTTCCTTCTATAGGGGGCCTATTGGGTCTTTGCTTGTATTGCACTATAGATGAAAAACCGCAGCTACTTCCTGGTTCCTAACCACTTGCTGTGTTGTGCCGTGCAAACGCACTCCAATGTGACCATGTGACCTGCAGCACCGGTACCAGGATGGAACAGTGTGTCTACTTTGTAACATGGCATTTGAATTATTTGCATGTCATGAATGAATTCAAGTCAAGACAACTAAACAAGGGAGCTTATAAAAGACCAGCAATGATGCTAAAGCTACAGCAGCTAAAGAGAATGGATTTACAACAATCCATTACATCCCCGCTGTGCACCAGAGCCCAGCCTCCACCTCATTTTGTTTTGGCTTGGTCTAACGGGGAGGGCAGCTATCCTGCCCCCCTGCCCACGGCGTCCCTACGTTCAGCCTCTCCACTTATCTCCAAGCTCCTTTATGGGCAGGGGTACCTCGAAAGAATGTAGCGTGAAAATATGTGTCTAAATAAATAATCTATCGCATGAGTTTCCTGACTGCAGCAAACCTCCAGAGAAAGCAGCGGTGAAAGAGCTATTGATTTGAAGTGTCCTCTACCAATAAAGGGCTTCTATCCCAAGGCCATTGAGACAATGTATGGATCTTCTTCCACTCCTCATTGCCAGCCTCTCACATAGAAGTCAAGGACCAGCTCGATGATCTTGCATGGTTGTTTCTGAATCTCTCTTTTCTTAACCTTTACAAACTGAAAAATCCCTTTGTTGAGCCGGGAGCGTGAAAATACAGACCTTTCAGGATTTCAGGATGCTGCTTAGTTTGTATTGAAGCGATGGGGAGTTTCACATAGAAGAGAGGTGCGAAAATACACTGGGGTGCTGAAGACGATCTGGTATACCACCACCAGAGGGCAGTGTACGCGATTATTACTGTACACCCAGCTCATATCAGAGGTGGCGTATCTACTTCAATAACCTGTTTGCCTCCAGCCAAAGTACTTTAATAACATTTTCTCTGTGAAAAAAATAATACAACAATAATAAAATGATATATTATTAATGCTGCAATTTTCTAACAGTTTCAATCTTTGTTGTGTCATGCCAGAATCAACAAGCTAGCTGAATGGGTTTTATGAAGCAATACAAAATGAAAGGTGTGGTTTTAATCATGGAAATATGAAGCAATACGAAATGAAAGGTGTGGTTTCAATCATGGAAATATGAAGCAATACGAAATGAAAGGTGTGGTTTCAATCATGGAAATATGAAGCAATACGAAATGAAAGGTGTGGTTTTAATCATGGAAATATGAAGCAATACGAAATGAAAGGTGTGGTTTCAATCATGGAAATATGAAGCAATACGAAATGAAAGGTGTGGTTTCAATCATGGAAATATGAAGCAATACGAAATGAAAGGTGTGGTTTCAATCATGGAAATATGAAGCAATACGAAATGAAAGGTGTGGTTTTAATCATGGAAATATGAAGCAATACGAAATGAAAGGTGTGGTTTCAATCATGGAAATATGAAGCAATACGAAATGAAAGGTGTGGTTTCAATCATGGAAATATGAAGCAATACGAAATGAAAGGTGTGGTTTTAATCATGGAAATATGAAGCAATACGAAATGAAAGGTGTGGTTTGAATCATGGAAATATGAAGCAATACGAAATGAAAGGTGTGGTTTTAATCATGGAAATATGAAGCAATACGAAATGAAAGGTGTGGTTTTAATCATGGAAATATGAAGCAATACGAAATGAAAGGTGTGGTTTTACAGATCCAGAGTAAGACCCGTCTTGCACTGCCTTACCTAAAGTAACATTATTGATTAGTGTCACCTGTGATAACATTTTGAATTGATCTGAAATTCTCTGTGATTGAAAACAGGAACGGCTTATCGACCATTGCTTTATTATTCATTTTTATTTATAAGAGTTTCAGGTTAAGCGGTGTCATATTTAATTTTCAAAGAAAAAAATAAAAGCAAAAAAAAAGTATGTGTTTGGTAAAGGGTGACTGTGTTTAATGGAGATCAGCTTGGTAAAGGGTGACTGTGTTTAATGGAGATCAGCTTGGTAAAGGGTGACTGTGTTTAATGGAGATCAGCTTGGTAAAGGGTGACTGTGTTTAATGGAGATCAGCTTGGTAAAGGGTGACTGTGTTTAATGGAGATCAGCTTGGTAAAGGGTGACTGTGTTTAATGGAGATCAGCTTGGTAAAGGGTGACTGTGTTTAATGGAGATCAGCTTGGTAAAGGGTGACTGTGTTTAATGGAGATCAGCTTGGTAAAGGGTGACTGTGTTTAATGGAGATCAGCTTGGTAAAGGGTGACTGTGTTTAATGGAGATCAGCTTGGTAAAGGGTGACTGTGTTTAATGGAGATCAGCTTGGTAAAGGGTGACTGTGTTTAATGGAGATCAGCTTGGTAAAGGGCGACTGTGTTTAATGGAGATCAGCTTGGTAAAGGGTGACTGTGTTTAATGGAGATCAGCTTGGTAAAGGGTGACTGTGTTTAATGGAGATCAGCTTGGTAAAGGGTGACTGTGTTTAATGGAGATCAGCTTGGTAAAGGGTGACTGTGTTTAATGGAGATCAGCTTGGTAAGGGTTAAGCTGCTCCAGGAAGTGACTCAGATTCCAGCTCTGTCTGGTCTTTTCTGGGGTTGCCATGGCAATTGAAGAGGGAGTGAGCAGAGCTGTGATGAAACTGAACTGCGAAAGGTTGAAAATAATGTAACATTTCTATCCTGTAACCAGCCTGGTCCACAAGCAATACAATGCCTCAGAATGCTCAGGGATTCCAATAGAATTGTGCCGCTCCCTGGTCATCAATATTATGCCAGCTGAAACTTTAGCAAGAGTAATCTCAGCCTCTTTTCTTTCTGATTGGTATGTTTTCTCAGTGTTGGTTCGCAGTGTACTTAACATGTCAGCTCATCCCAGGGGTGGCTTTGCCTGGCCTGGCAGTGGACCAATGCAGTATCCTGTTGCTGCGTACAGTATATCCAGGGGTAATGCTAGCAGCAGTGTGGGTGGCACTCAGGCTGTATATCCAGGGGTAACGCTAGCAGCAGTGTGGGTGGCACTCAGGCTGTATATCCAGGGGTAATGCTAGCAGCAGTGTGGGTGGCTCTCAGGCTGTATATCCAGGGGTAATGCTAGCAGCAGTGTGGGTGGCTCTCAGGCTGTATATCCAGGGGTAATGCTAGCAGCAGTGTGGGTGGCACTCAGGCTGTATATCCAGGGGTAATGCTAGCAGCAGTGTGGGTGGCACTCAGGCTGTATATCCAGGGGTAATGCTAGCAGCAGTGTGGGTGGCTCTCAGGCTGTATATCCAGGGGTAACGCTAGCAGCAGTGTGGGTGGCTCTCAGGCTGTATATCCAGGGGTAACGCTAGCAGCAGTGTGGGTGGCACTCAGGCTGTATATCCAGGGGTAACGCTAGCAGCAGTGTGGGTGGCACTCAGGCTGTATATCCAGGGGTAACGCTAGCAGCAGTGTGGGTGGCACTCAGGCTGTATATCCAGGGGTAACGCTAGCAGCAGTGTGGGTGGCTCTCAGGCTGTATATCCAGGGGTAACGCTAGCAGCAGTGTGGGTGGCACTCAGGCTGTATATCCAGGGGTAATGCTAGCAGCAGTGTGGGTGGCTCTCAGGCTGTATATCCAGGGGTAATGCTAGCAGCAGTGTGGGTGGCTCTCAGGCTGTATATCCAGGGGTAATGCTAGCAGCAGTGTGGGTGGCTCTCAGGCTGTATATCCAGGGGTAACGCTGGCAGCAGTGTGGGTGGCTCTCAGGCTGGCTGTATATCCAGGGGTAACGCTAGCAGCAGTGTGGGTGGCACGCAGGCTGTATATCCAGGGGTAACGCTAGCAGCAGTGTGGGTGGCACTCAGGTTGTCTCACTGCAGTGTTTGGGTCACACTAGACTGTGCGCACTAATCACTGTGCGCAGTCTGCTGAGGATCAGTCATCACTTCAGTGGCGTGTGTTTTAAAATGAGGTTCATGTTTTAGCTGCCTTCAAATAAAAAGCTCATTTGGAAGGATCTCGGCTCCGGCCACATTCCCACTTCATGTGGTATTTATCATCAGCTTTAATCAAAGTTTACATCAGCCACACTGTACAGGGCCCCAGAAGAATATCTGCAATCACACAGCTCTCAACAATAGCTCATACTGCAGAGGGTAGGGTCAGTTTTATGGTTAGCTGCTGAATGCTTTATTGTCTTTTAACGGTTTCCCAGGCAGGAGCTGCCATGGGGTCTATAATAGAGGCAGATCTTCATTGAAATACAAAAGTAAACTCTATCTATCTATCTATCTATCTATCTATCTATACAGACTTACTAAGTATATACACTTACCAAAAAGTACCAATTAATTACTGCTTGCAGTGTTTGGATCATTCGATAAGTCGTACGGGCCGTATCAACAGTAGTGCCCTTATACAGGATTCACAGAGCGGCACAGCAGAGTGTAATAAAGCACAGTGAGAGCACGGTAAAGCACAGAGAGAATAGCACAAATACAAGAACAGCACCAATACAAGAATACAAACTGGAAGAGAATCGGGGTCCCGTCCCTGTGCTGCTGGGGGCTGTTTAAAAATGCTTGACAGGGGAAGTCTGGTTGGAGCCTTCGTCACAGAGCCCTGCATTACAAGAGAAAATGTTTGATAAAAGAAGCTCTCCTTGTCTGTAGGGTTCTGGTGTTGAATCTGTGATAATCTGCCTCTCAGCCCTCCCTTTAGAAAGCAAAGCCACAGTCATGGCTCATGTTACCTGAGCTGAACTGCAGGTGAGCTGCCCTGCCCCTGAACTCACCTGGAAACAGAGAGACATTGTACCGCTCCCCAGCTGAGCAGGGTATAGAAATAGAGAGAGAGGCATTGTACCACTCCCCAGCTGAGCAGGGTATAGAAATACAGAGCGAGGCATTGTACCGCTCCCCAGCTGAGCAGGGTATAGAAATACAGAGAGAGGCATTGTACCGCTCCCCAGCTGAGCAGGGTATAGAAATACAGAGAGAGGCATTGTACCGCTCCCCAGCTGAGCAGGGTATAGAAATACAGAGAGAGGCATTGTACCGCCCCCAGCTGAGCAGGGTATAGAAATACAGAGAGAGGCATTGTACCGCCCCCAGCTGAGCAGGGTATAGAAATACAGAGAGAGGCATTGTACCGCCCCCAGCTGATCAGGGTATAGAAATACAGAGAGAGGCATTGTACCGCCCCCAGCTGAGCAGGGTATAGAAATACAGAGAGAGGCATTGTACCGCTCCCCAGCTGAGCAGGGTATAGAAATACAGAGAGAGGCATTGTACCGCTCCCCAGCTGAGCAGGGTATAGAAATACAGAGAGAGGCATTGTACCGCTCCCCAGCTGAGCAGGGTATAGAAATACAGAGAGAGGCATTGTACCGCTCCCCAGCTGAGCAGGGTATAGAAATACAGAGAGAGGCATTGTACCGCTCCCCAGCTGAGCAGGGTATAGAAATACAGAGAGAGGCATTGTACCGCTCCCCAGCTGAGCAGGGTATAGAAATACAGAGAGAGGCATTGTACCGCTCCCCAGCTGAGCAGGGTATAGAAATACAGAGAGAGGCATTGTACCGCTCCCCAGCTGAGCAGGGTATAGAAATATAGAGAGAGGCATTGTACCGCTCCCCAGCTGAGCAGGGTATAGTTTACCCTGGTTTGCCATGTTTATTAATATGTGTACCATACGTCTCTGTGCTTTACAATGCTTCCCTATGCTTTAGCATGCTTTCACATGTATTCCACTTTGTTGTGCTTTTACTGTGGGACACTTTTAGAAGGGAATTTCTGATTTGTTTTTCCTATGAACCCAGAGTGATTTGTATGGCTCTGTCTTGGTTTGTGGTCTCTGGATTTACGAGGATCTTGCAGCTCCTACAGCAGTTTGTCTGTTTAATTGAGCTGGTCCAGCGCTGTCCTCAGCAGGCAGGCAAAGCAGAGATGACACTCCCATCCCTGGGGAGGAGCAGCTGCAGTGGAGAGAGAAGGGATCCAGCACAGGGATGAATAGCAAGGCAAGCAGGCTGAGGGTGCAGCTTTCAAACAGTGCTGTTACAACGATATGCAGAGTGGAGAGAGAAGGGATCCAATGAAAAGAGAGATCTGTCATAATAGAACCACACTGTCATTAATTACAATGGAAAGAGAGATCTGTTATAATAGAGCCACACTGTCATTAATTACAATGGAAAGAGAGATCTGTTATGATAGAGCCACACTGTCATTAATTACAATGGAAAGAGAGATCTGTTATGATAGAGCCACACTGTCATTAATTACAATGGAAAGAGAGATCTGTTATGATAGAGCCACACTGTCATTAATTACAATGGAAAGAGAGATCTGTTATAATAGAGCCACACTGTCATTAATTACAATGGAAAGAGAGATCTGTTATGATAGAGCCACACTGTCATTAATTACAATGGAAAGAGAGATCTGTTATGATAGAGCCACACTGTCATTAATTACAATGGAAAGAGAGATCTGTTATAATAGAGCCACACTGTCATTAATTACAATGGAAAGAGAGATCTGTTATGCTAGAGCCACACTGTCATTAATTACAATGGAAAGAGAGATCTGTTATGATAGAGCCACACTGTCATTAATTACAATGGAAAGAGAGATCTGTTATGATAGAGCCACACTGTCATTAATTACAATGGAAAGAGAGATCTGTTATGATAGAGCCACACTGTCATTAATTACAATGGAAAGAGAGATCTGTTATGATAGAGCCACACTGTCATTAATTACAATGGAAAGAGAGATCTGTTATGATAGAGCCACACTGTCATTAATTACAATGGAAAGAGAGATCTGTTATGATAGAGCCACACTGTCATTAATTACAATGGAAAGAGAGATCTGTTATGATAGAGCCACACTGTCATTAATTACAATGGAAAGAGAGATCTGTTATGATAGAGCCACACTGTCATTAATTAGATCTGTTATGATAGAGCCACACTGTCATTAATTACAATGGAAGAGAGATCTGTTATGATAGAGCCACACTGTCATTAATTACAATGGAAAGAGAGATCTGTTATGATAGAGCCACACTGTCATTAATTACAATGGAAAGAGAGATCTGTTATGATAGAGCCACACTGTCATTAATTACAATGGAAATTAATTACATCAGAAAGAGCCATCAGTCATTAATTACAGCCACACTGTCATTAATTACAGATCTGTTATGCTAGAGCCACACTGTCATTAATTACAATGGAAAGAGAGATCTGTTATGATAGAGCCACACTGTCATTAATTACAATGGAAAGAGAGATCTGTTATGCTAGAGCCACACTGTCATTAATTACAATGGAAAGAGAGATCTGTTATGATAGAGCCACACTGTCATTAATTACAATGGAAAGAGAGATCTGTTATGATAGAGCCACACTGTCATTAATTACAATGGAAAGAGAGATCTGTTATAATAGAGCCACACTGTCATTAATTACAATGGAAAGAGAGATCTGTTATGATAGAGCCACACTGTCATTAATTACAATGGAAAGAGAGATCTGTTATAATAGAGCCACACTGTCATTAATTACAGTGTTCATTACACAATGTAAACAGTACCAACAGAGAGTGATTGTGCTGTTGTGATTTGTGTATGATTAAAATCCTACCTGTCATCACCATCCCAGTTTAAAACACTCACATTACAATCCATCACTTCTGTTACAGCAGCTTGTATTCAGCAAGGAAGCAGACAGTGGCAGTGGCTCTCTTTGCAGGCTATTATTGCACTGAGAGGCTTTTAGTTCATAATCAGCTGGTTAGGACTAGGCTTTCTCTGTTTCAAAATTCATTTTCACCCTGAATCCCGATCCTTTGGGCAAAAGGTTTAGTTTAGTTTAGTTTAGTTTAGTTTAGTTCAGATAGTTTAGTTTAGTTTAGATAGTTTAGTCATTGAATTCAACGTGTGGATATGCTGTGTGTTAAAGTGCTTTGACCTGCTCTTCAGCTGCAGTAGCCGATTCTCCTTCACCACAGTCATGTGTAACACAGGCTGGATCAACAAGGGGTCTGCTTAGGTTGAGCCAGCGCCATCTAGTGGAATCCTTTTGTACTGCTTTCAATACGCAGTACCTGTGCACAATAAATGCCACTAGATGGCGCTACAGTTGTACAGTCACTGCTGATCTAGCCTGTGTTTCATATGTCTATGGTGAAAGACAATCTGGCAACTAGAGCAGGAGAGGTGCTCCTGAATTCAACTTCATAAAGAGTCCATCAAAAAAATTAATGAAACACTTTAGATCGTTTAATAAAAACGTTAGTGTTCCCACTCAGATTGACTGGGACGACGTAAGAGGATAGAGACCCAGCATGACAATGTAACTTTAAACTGCTTTCTATGTGACGTCTTCGGGGCTGAAGAAGCAGGACTGAACAAGAGCTACAATAAAACAGTTTGTGTTTACCAGCCAATATCGAAGGGTTAACAGATGGATTATTGTTGAATTTTCATGGCGTTTTTTTTTTTTTAATTTTGTTCCTTCTGTGCAGAAACAGCGCTATTCTACAAGGCTTTAACTGTGATCTGACCTCAAAATCATCCGGGAACTTGCTACAATAAATAATGAACATTTACGACTTTACCTTATTTGACCTAGCAGCATCAAAAAAACATCACGGAAATCCTTTGTCACCCTCTAGTGGACTGCTCAAGAAGCGCAATTTTAAAAAAAAATAAAAAAAAATGCTTCAAAATACTGTTAATTTTCCAATTCATTGAATTTGTGTTTTTTTTTATTCTACCCCTTACCTTTTTGTGACGTTTGCAATCACTGTTGCTGGTTCTTATTGCACTCAGTTCAACGTGAATGGGCTGTTGTCTGTGTCAGTGTTTTTACTGACTAGTTTAGGAGCTGCACTTCCGTTCTGCCTGCCTGCTCAACACCTTTGTAACAAGTGCCTTTATAGACGAGCCAAAGCCAGCTCGTGCTCAGCGACGTTCAATAAAGTTAGTATCGCTGTGCACTAGATGGCGCTGTTGCTTGCTAATATAAAGATACTTTGACTGATCTAGCCTGCATTGCACAAGTCTATGGCAGGCTACTGGAACATAAGAGTAGCTCCCAACCCCAAACCCAACCCCAACCCCAAACCTAACCCTAACCCTAACCCTAACTCAGGTAAATGCAGTCCAGAATGCTGGTGTGTTCTCAGTGTATCTAGTAAAGCACCGCAGAATCACAGTGAAAGCCTGGTAAAACACAGGCAAGCATGGCTAACTGTTGAAAAGTATGGTACAGTCTAAACGAACACAAGGCTGAAGTACACAAAGGTGCGAAGTTGCCAAAAGTGACCCAAGAGACCAAAGGGACCTGACACAAGCTGGACAATCTCTTAAGCCGTTTTTAATAACACGGCCACTAGATGGCGCCATTGTGTAAAGAAACCAATTCTCCTACGGCACAGTCTTCCTTCCTGTAATGCTTATTATTATTATTATTATTATTATTATTATTATTATTATTATTATTATTAATACAATCAAACTGTGATACCTGTGCATTTGTTTATTGAATGTTTCTCCTGAGCCTCTTTGAACTGTTTGAGTAAGGATTGTAAAATTGGGTCTAGGTTTTAAAAACGAATGCCCATGTCCTTGAACACAGAAGATTCAGATTTCTCATCATTACAAAGGACTGCCAAATCTGCAGTGCTGTGTGGGGACTCGCTGCGCTCAGGAGAAAATACATCATTGGGGGAAAATAAATAAAATAATAATTGGGCACTCTAAATTTATTTTTTTTTAAATGAGAAAATCTGTGCTCTGCTTAACTAGAATGCCTGGTTCAACCATTTTACTCCAGGGCAATATTAAAACAGTAGTACAGTAGCTAACAGGTCTAACATGTGACACCTCTAAGTACAGCTGGTACACCAGAGTGTAACCCTTTAACCTGCCCCCCTGCAACACTCTGTCTTCAGCAGGCACAAGAAGTACCACATCGATCTCAAATGATATTACTCATCTGCAGTTTTGTGAAAATTAAAAAAAAGGTATTTTTAAAAAGTCTTTTTTCATTTTAAAAATAAATAAATTAAATAATATGAACTCTTTAATTCAATATTAATTCTACTACTGGGTACGTATCAGGCGTGAAATTCTGCCGGAACTTATTTTAATGCCTGGTACTGGGCACCCGGACGTAACAGCACTATCATGATAGATATTGTTTACCATATCAACACTGTTATCTGCTCTTGAGCTGCCCCGATATCACATCGTACTGTGTTTTGTATTTGCTCTTATTAGGACTGAAGTCATTGTATTTTGTATCTTGCTCTTAATTGTACTGTAATTCTTGATATGTATTTTTGTATACAACTGTCAGTCGCCCTGGGTAAGGGTGTCTGCTAAGAAATAAATAATAATCAAATAATAATAATAATAATAGCATTTCAAGCAATACGATTGTAATAAATGCTGTTATGATGCTCTCCCGATAGAATCGCCGCCGCAATTAAACACTTCAACACATTTATTGAAGTCGCTCACGCAATTCACACGCACGTCATGTGTTGATTTCAAATCGATTCATTTGTGGTTTAGAGGCGAGTTAAAAAGCCGGACCTGTCTTACAGTGATTGTGATTGCAACATGGCCAGCCTGGTCCTGTTGCAGGTGAGTACCCAGGGTCTGGAAAGTATGGGGATGGGAGATCTTCTCTAATCCAAGGCTGTGATTGCAGCATGGCCAGCCTGGTCCTGTTGCAGGTGAGTACCCAGGGTCTGGAAAGTATGGGGATGGGAGATCTTCTCTAATCCAAGGCTGTGATTGCAGCATGGGCAGCCTGGTCCTGTTGCAGGTGAGTACCCAGGGTCTGGAAAGTATGGGGATGGGAGATCTTCTCTAATCCAAGGCTGTGATTGCAGCATGGCCAGCCTGGTCCTGTTGCAGGTGAGTACCCAGGGTCTGGAAAGTATGGGGATGGGAGATCTTCTCTAATCCAAGGCTGTGATTGCAGCATGGGCAGCCTGGTCCTGTTGTAGTCAGTACCCAGGGTCTGGAAAGTATGGGGCTGGGAGATCTTCTCTAATCCAAGGCTGTGATTGCAGCATGGCCAGCCTGGTCCTGTTGCAGGTGAGTACCCAGGGTCTGGAAAGTATGGGGATGGGAGATCTTCTCTAATCCAAGGCTGTGATTGCAGCATGGGCAGCCTGGTCCTGTTGCAGGTGAGTACCCAGGGTCTGGAAAGTATGGGGCTGGGAGATCTTCTCTAATCCAAGGCTGTGATTGCAGCATGGGCAGCCTGGTCCTGTTGTAGTCAGTACCCAGGGTCTGGAAAGTGTGCGGATGATATGTTTATGGTGAATTGGTTATATTTTATCAGTTATTTTTAAGGTTTGTTTTGTATTCATGTGTCCTGTACCGATATGTATACATTTTAAAAGTAATTATTCATTGTCACGCAAATTGTCTACACGGATGTAATGTTTCCACCCGCCTGAGAATTTCACACCTGGGTATGAAAATAGATTTGAAAGTTTTGATTAACCAGAAGAGGGCGCCTCAGCACCGTTTTTATTGCAAGAAGGTTGCGCGCCTCTCTCCGGAAGTGACGCGTGAGTCCCTCACGCCCTCTGTGCACCTGCGAGGGTGGGAATGGTGATCAGCGGATTCCTGGAGCGCTACAATAAGAATCGGCTGAGCGTCGGAGAGGACGGGCTTCACTTGTGATTACCCTTTAGCTGTGGGATTATTAAATAGACAAAAATGGGGTTTGTGATGCTCCGGTGCGCGCTTTGCCTCGGCGTTTTGCTTGCAGGTGAGTTGTTTTATTTGATTTTTGTAATATTAAGTTCAGTAAATGCTCGTACCGTGGCGTTAGAAACAGCGAAAGTTTGTTTTTCATTGGCCGGGATGTGTGGGAGACGGAGAAACCAAAACCGCGGCGTGTTTCTTTGGGTTTCTTTGGGTTTCTTTGTGTTTCTTTTGTTTTTTTTTCCTTTTCTCACGCTTTTACTGAGTAGTTTCACGGGGAATAAGATTGAAATAAAACCACGCGTCTGTAGTTTAAATGAATAATAAAAACACACATCAAACTTCAGCGGTGGTGTAACGAATGTGAGGTTTTTCTTACTCGCTTTAACTGATGTAACAAAAAAAAACACGAAAATGCTTTGTGCTGAGCGCGCGCGTGTGTGTGTACATGTATGCATGCATGTATATGTATGTATGCATGTTTATTTAGTTTATATAATATACACACATCTGATACCTAAGTGTTTTATTATTATGTATTTATGTATTTGTTTGTTTGTTTGTAATATTATGATTATGGTTTACAGTAAGTGTGTGTTTGTGCATTAATTCAATGTACCACGCACCCAGTAGCGTGCCTCTCTCTAGCTGGACAGGTCGTTTCACAGGGTGCTTTGTCTGCCCCTCACTGTCGTGTAGCAACAAGTATCGTGACCCACGTCTTGTAATGCGATGACCGGCTCTGCTCCGCAGTTCTCTGGTTTGCTTCGCTTTGTACAGTAAATTAACAGCGGTCTAAGTTCATTCCGAGCTTCACTGCTGTTTGAGAGTTGATTTATCTATGTGTTGATTTATCTATGTGTGTATTGCCTTGAGCATTCATGAATCTGCTTGTGAAACGCGGGTGCGGTGCTGTGTTAAGAGCCAATGTGTGAGGTTTGACGATTCGTTATGTTGCGGTCTACTGTGTACAGACGAGTTAACATTATTTTCCATTATGGCACAACCCTGTTTGGTTAACAAGTAAGGAAACAGCTTTGTAATCCATTCCTTTGTTTTTAATCATGTTTCATACGCATTAAAGTTTATTTATTTATATATATATATATATATATATATATATATATATATATATATATATATATATATATATATATATAGAGAGAGAGAGAGAGAGAGCACTAAAAACTGACTGACACATGAAGCACGCACCTTACTTCCTACCTTGGGCGTTTCTGTAAAGTGCTGTAGTAATTCACAGTGCATATCATTTCATATTGTAAAGAAATCCACACTCCGTACCCTGGTAGGCTGTTACTAATAGGGTCAGTACAACAGTTGCCCTGAGAAGCCAGTTTTTAGGTCAAATTCCTGTCCAGGGTATTCACTGTAGAAAGCATTAAGAATTTGAGACATTACTCCTGAGCGCACTGTGTAACTGAGGGTTAATGCTGGAGCTCTCTTTCTGTTCTGGCACCCAGTTCATTTCTTTGTCTTTTGATTACAGGGATGTATTGTACAGCGAGGGATGTGTGTTCAGTGCAGATTAGGTTGTAAGCTCCATTGTACTGTCAAGCAGATATCATGTGTGTGTTGGGGGGGTCACATGCTGGAGCCCGTATCCCAGCGTTTACTCATTGTCACACTGTTGATTGCTCACGAATGTGTTTGCAGACAACTCCAGTGCTGTGCGTGCCACAGAGACTCCACGGTGAGACTGGGCCGATTGGCAGGGCTTTAGAAGGAAGTGCAGCTCAGCAGGAGCCCTCGTGGGAGACTGCATTGACTCAGTAGAATGCACTGCAGGGAGATGCTTGTTCTTGATATCCATGTTCTCGTGTGAGACTGCATTGACTCAGTAGAATGCACTGCAGGGAGATGCTTGTTCTTGATATCCATGTTCTCCTGGGAGACTGCATTGACTCAGTAGAATGCACTGCAGGGAGATGCTTGTTCTTGATATCCATGTTCTCGATATCCATGTTCTCGCGTGAGACTGCATTGACTCAGTAGAATGCACTGCAGGGAGATGCTTGTTCTTGATATCCATGTTCTCGTGTGAGACTGCATTGACTCAGTAGAATGCACTGCAGGGAGATGCTTGTTCTTGATATCCATGTTCTCGTGTGAGACTGCATTGACTCAGTAGAATGCACTGCAGGGAGATGCTTGTTCTTGATATCCATGTTCTCGTGGGAGACTGCATTGACTCAGTAGAATGCGCTGCAGGGAGATGCTTGTTCTTGATATCCATGTTCTCCTGGGAGACTGCATTGACTCAGTAGAATGCACTGCAGAGAGATGCTTGTTCTTGATATCCATGTTCTCCTGGGAGACTGCATTGACTCAGTAGAATGCACTGCAGGGAGATGCTTGTTCTTGAGATCCATGTTCTCCTGGGAGACTGCATTGACTCAGTAGAATGCACTGCAGGGAGATGCTTGTTCTTGAGATCCATGTTCTCCTGGGAGACTGCATTGACTCAGTAGAATGCACTGCAGGGAGATGCTTGTTCTTGAGATCCATGTTCTCCTTGGAGACTGCATTGACTCAGTAGAATGCACTGCAGGGAGATGCTTGTTCTTGAGATCCATGTTCTCCTGGGAGACTGCATTGTCTCAGAATGCACTGCAGGGAGATGCTTGTTCTTGAGATCCATGTTCTCTTGGGAGAATGCACTGCAGGGAGATGCTTGTTCTTCATATCCATGTTCTCGTGAGAGACTGCATTGACTCAGTAGAATGCGCTGCAGGGAGATGCTTGTTCTTGATATCCATGTTCTCCTGGGAGACTGCATTGACTCAGTAGAATGCACTGCAGAGAGATGCTTGTTCTTGATATCCATGTTCTCCTGGGAGACTGCATTGACTCAGTAGAATGAACAAGCATCTCCCTGCAGTGCTTCATATCCATGTTCTCGTGCGAGACTGCATTGACTCAGTAGAATGCACTGCAGGGAGATGCTTGTTCTTGATATCCATGATGTCACATGACTGCTAATCGTTTAGTGTCTGAACATGTAGCTGTTTTCAAAAATACATATTCTGGTGAAATATAGCAGGCATTCTTGAAGAGGGACAAAACAGATTTTTTGTTCACTAATTTTTTTTTTTTTAATGTAAATGATAAACTGCTTTTTTGGTAGACAAGAGTATGAGCTACCAATTGAGTATAAGGAACAACCTCCTGACTTGCATTTTTTCGTGAAAAGCTCTTTTTGTAATTGAGGACCAAAATTTGGTCAACTCCGTCAGACACTATCAAACTACATTTTATTCTGATATAAACAACCTAAGAGCAGTCTGAGGGATTGACATCTTTGATTATGGTTAATGTGTTTGGAAATATGTGATAAAAGTGTGTGATACACATTTACTGTTATACCTATACTTACATGAAATGCTCCATCACCAATTGTTGTTGAAATCCTACTCTCTTTTTTAGATAAATGACAAAAAAATAACTTTAAAAACAAGGAAAAGGCACTGGGTGTTAAATAACAAGTATTTTGTATATTAACCCTGTTTCTGGGGAAAAATCTTAATGTATTTTCCATATTATTCATTAAAAAATCAATCTGACGGAGTTGACAGCTGTCTGACTGAGTTGACATCAGAGCACATGAACAAGCTACCCAACAATGCACATAACTTTTTCTACTCAAATTCAAATTCATTTTTCAATGATAATTACTTTAATTCAGGAAAAATCTGCAACTTATAATTTCTAATAAGTCATTTTATTGATCAAAACATTTGATCCTTATAACTGCAGAATGAGAACTAGATAATAATTAAATGTATCATAACAGTTCATCTCGATACACATCAAAACCATTTAAACATGACTAACATCTCTGAAAACACATTCTGAACACTAGAACTTCTTATATAAAATATGTCTTATGACCACTATTACCAAAACGTGGTGACCTTTTAAAATTTAAATTATCTAGCAAATTAATTTTAATCTCAAAGAATCATAGTGACTTTATTGAGTCTGACAACACTAAAGAACTATTTTTTTGCTAGATATGAACTACAGTTTAGCACAACACATGCTCTGAATACACTGGAACACCATGAAACTTGGAGTTTGATGAGATTCACATTAGCATGTATGCTTAAGAACAGCAACTACATGCCAGAAAAATAAACTCTGCTTCATATATAGAACATATTGAAAAAGACTGAACCCCTAAAAAGTAGTTTTAGTTTAGTGAGATACTGCTCAGTCATAAGATTCAGATGCTATCATTGTCTCTCTAGTAGCAGCCCAAAAACACTGAATAGGATATTGCTCAAAGTCACAAAAGGAAAGTTTAATGACTGGGCAGGAGACGATCGATATGTTCGTCTTCAATGAAGTCCATGACCTCTAGAGAAATGCTGTAGAGTTCCCTTGTACTGCTTGATAGAAGTGGCAAGGCATTTCCCATCAGTTTGACAAGGATGTTGGAGACTGGGCCGAAACAGAGGTCTTTCCTCCCATGTTTAGGTTGAAAATGGGGGTTAGGACCATGGGGATGCAGAAATTCCACCTTCACATCATTTTCTTCTGCATCTACAGTGATTGCTTTTGCTAACCACCAGTGATCGTCATACACGACTGCCAACCAGTCTCCACACTCAATGTTGCCAGCTGTGATCTTAGTTGTTGTTCCCTCTTGGCCCTCCCCTGACTCCAGAAGCTCCTCCCATCAGTAGCTCCAAATGACTTGTTCTCTTGTGGCAAATTTTGCCCAAAATGAGACACTTGGATTTGTGAATGGTATTGCTTTCTTATTATCCAATATTTTGATGGTCATGGTTCGGGCCACGGAAAATTCACGATTTCACAGGAAATCGTGTATTTGACTGCCTACAGTGAAAAGTTTTCTTTTTTTTTGCATTACTCTTCACCAGCTTTTATCATGTAGAAACCATAGACAACTACATAGAAATGTCTGCAACAATAATAAAACTATGACTAATAATAGATCTTATATTTATCATGGTGTCCGCCGTGGATGTCACATCTTTGCCACTAGATGCAATCCCTGATTTCACAAGCTGTAGAGATGAAATTGAATCTTACAAGCACCATGCTGCTGAAAGTGACAAATGTCAATATTGTTGATTTCTGGGTGAGGTCTGAAATCAGATTCCCAAACATGGCAACAATTGCTCGCTGCTTTTTGTCAATTCCACCAAACTCCGTGGATGCAGAACGAGCAGTTTCCACATATGGACAGGTTTTTACACCACAAAGACAAACCACGATGCTGGCCTTCAACAAATAACTAGTTTTCTACTTATAGGCCAGATCATTGTGTGTGTGTGTGTGTGTGTGTGTGCACAACACGCTAGATGGATAAAAAGTCGCATATGATTTTCTTCTTGTTTTTCCTGTTCTTGCTCTTCAGATTATTTTGTATAGGTTGATTCGCTCAAGCAGCACGATGTCACGTGGTTTTAGTGTGTGTAAAGAAAAACACAGTTTCGGTTTTGCCACTTAACCCTGTTTTTAACATTTTGTTTTTCAAAGTCAGCATAACGCTGTACAACACAGTCTGTTTAATTACTGTATGAACATAGCCTAATTTTAAACATTCACAAAATTCAACTGTTGCCGAATTTGTCATTTTGTTTTGTTTTAATCAGTTTTGTCTGCTTGTTACTTTTTTGAGCCAACACATTTAAATGACCCTTGTTTGTTGCATTTTAAAAAGATTGTTTTAAACGTTACAACGTAAATGTTGACTCAGTAGCTACCATTAAATGTTAATGTTTCAACCTCGGTGATTTTCTTTGCGCTATTAATTGTAGGCAACTTACAATAGAAACTTTTTTTTTTTTTTTTTTTTTAATAAAATGGCACTTCTGTGAAATGTGTATTTTTTTTTATTGTCATTCATGAATTAATTGAAAAAGTACCGTGAATTTTCCGTGGCCCTAGTCACGGTACATGGTGGTCATGGTTCATGGTACGTATATCAAATTGTGCATGAAAACAATAAGGGTGTTCTAACAGTAAGACTTTACATGAATAATGTAAATTATTCTTATTCCCTTCTATTACATGTTTTGTTAGTAACCTTTTTGCTGATGACAGTTGATATTAGAGGAAAATAATGTGTTAGTCAACTCCGTCAGTATAGCAGTCAACTCCGTCGGACAAAGAATCTGACGGAGTTGACAAAACACCACAATTTGACCTCTTAATAAAGCAAAACAGGGAGCAACCATTTTGATTTTTTTCAGTCTGCTAACTGGTACTACATCCTAATCAAAATAAACATTTTGTTCATAAATCAATATCAAATCTTAATGGTTATGCCTGACGGAGTTGACAGCTTATGGTTGTGACCATGATGAAATCATTATATTTTGTTGAAATTATGCTAACGCTTACCAGACCATGTGCAGTGCTTTTGCTCTCAGTGGCAACAGGAAGTGTGAATGGGGTCCTAAGAACATAGCTGTGTATGAATATTCCTGATATATAACCTTTTAAAAAAAAAAAAGACAGAGTTGACACAAACCCTGTACACTTTTTGTTGGAGGCCTTGCTTAAGCATAAATTAGATTCAATGTCACACATTACTATGGCCATGTTGTTAACATGCCTACATTTCAGTAATTATAACTTTTTGAGAGACTTTACAATTTTTAACCCTTTTTTGAAATACCTTGATTTGAGGTCTGTTTTGTGCAGGGGATTTCTTGGGAGACACAAGTTTAATAGGGAAAAATTGTAAAATATTTCCATAATAACTTGATCAGTTGTAAACAAAAATGCATGTCACTTAGTGTAAAGACTTGACCACATTTTCCAATCTCTAATTTAATTTTTACATTAAATAACATCATATGGTATGGCTTGAGTTTTGTCCTAATTCTCAAGAATGCCTGATAGGTGTTAGCCTATTTGTTTACAGGGATGGCAATAAGATTCTTTAGCAGTTTCACCCGTTCCAGGTTTTACTAGGAGCTTGATTAGCCGCAGTGTGTATAGGCAACAAGCTCAGGGGTGTCTGGATTACAAAGTAATAAGTGTACAGTTTAAATGCTGTAGGCAAGCAGTCTTGTACACAAATACATGTGTCAGCCGAGCCGCACCCCTGTGCATTTCCATTGGTCTTGTTATGACTGTACACCCAGCTGGAAAATGAGTGTGTTTTGCATTGAAGAAATGGTTCAGTTTTTAAAACACACTCAGGGCTGGCTGGCCGGGTGAACTGATTTGTAAGGTTTGGAGTTTGTGTAATCAAGGCACAACAGAATAACTTGGTTTTGTTTAGAAGGTGTTGAAGAGTTACTGAGGCATGCATATATTGACTTGTAGCATTGAGTGCACACTGAAACCTGTCCAGCCACAAGCTTTATCCAAGCAGGAACAAGATGCTCTTATTTCACACAGGACGACCTCATGAGAGAAAGGGTTTGGTGTGTGTTGCCCCATGGATAGGAATGGACAGCGGGTTGGGTTTATTTGATTTCAAACTCCTGATTTGATACAGTAATAAGCGATGCAAATGGTTCTGTAGGAGATGTAATGGGGGATGGTATGATGTGGGCATTCTCTTAGAACTGTTTTCTAAACAATGGCAATTCTAGAACATTGTGTTCACTCAGTAGACCGGGCTGACATCGTCATGGTGATAGGTGTTTGTGTCAGGGATTGCGGTTGAGTGCAAATAACCAGCGATTTGTTTTACTGCATTCAGTTTCCGTGCGAGAAATGATGCTGGTGTGGCTCCTAATAGAGAAGCATGTATGCAAAGTGGAAGATCCCTGATTAGCATACAGAGCCGGGCGGCTCAGAGAATGAAAGGATAAGGGAGGGTTTGGTAGACACTGTAATGCACTGTGGGGCTGTGCACAGTACAGGCACTTGGAGCTGTGTAAGGATGCAACAGGTAGGGGGATTGTGTGTGTGTGTGTGTGTTTTAATTGAAGTAGATTAAATAATGATGTACATGTTTATTACACTTGGGCACCCCTCCCCCTTTTAGCTCTATACTTTCAGCCAACCTCAGAAAGGTTTTATTCACTTCGTTCCTCCACTTTGTGTTTTTTTCGTTTTTTGTTTTTTTTCCTTGTTCTTTCTCCAGCCTAGTTGGTCTGCTCCCAGAACCCCCTCTTTTCAAACAAGTATCCTAGCAACCATATCAGGTCTGTGGATACATGTGGACAGTGTCAGGCTTATCGGGTAACTGGATCACTGCCTGCTGTGCTCTTCATCAGAGCCAGCCAATGAAGAGCCACCAACTGAAACAAGAGTAGCTGAGCTGCGTGGACGCTGACTGCCCTCCTGAGAGAGGTCTCTAAACAAACGTTGTAAATGGTTAACCAGTTTATGAACGTTAAAGCTACCAGCAGCTTACTGATTGGTCTGAAAATGTTTTAAGAGTATTGCCTTTGAGCAAGAAGGACTGAATTATAAACACTTCAGCAGGACAGCCGACTCCTCCCTCGCATGTTTCCATGGCCTGTTTCTTTATTTCTAACAGAGAGGAACATTGTTGTTTGTATTTGATACTGTGTGTCGATCTGTGTCCAAAAATTCCAGCGACTGGTGTTATTATATCAGTTATTTGTCACCCATTGAGGTGTCAGTCGCTATTCATTGTCTAGAGTTCTATACTGTGTGCGAAGTGGTCATTTATCAGTGTAATGTACTGTAGATTACTTTAATATCTGTTCTTGATTGCATCCAATATGTTACTACAGTAGTTACAGCAATTCATTCACAAGACTTCCTGTATGCATGTTAATACCTGAAATGCAATTCCTCCCTTTTACTATTGTAGCTAAATTGAGTACTACATGCAAAACTGTACAAAGACAGAAATATTCATGTCTTCTAGCAAGAACAACTAAGGATGTCTCTCTCTCTCTCTCTCTCTCTCTCTCTCTCTCTCTCGCACACATGGAATAATAACATGTGGGATTGGTACAGTAATGACATCATTTGATGAAACTGCTTTTAATGTAGTTTGATCCAGCTGGCTAGGGCAGGTAAATAATCTCTTTCATTGTCACTACATTTCACTGTGAGTCTCTACAGTAAAGCTGTGCTTGCGTTTTATAAAAAACAGGGCTTTGCAATGCATGTGATGGCGTGCAGTCCGTGACTAACATGAATCTAGTTAATAATTAAGGATTGACAGAGTGGGGAGTTTTAACGAAGTCTGAAGCAAAACAGGAAGTCATTGTAATATGCCCAGCTGCTTTTTGTTTGTTTCTATTCAAAACAGTGAAAATAGAAAGCTCCAATTGCACCATAAACTCATAAAACCCCATTGACATGAATTTATGCTTGAATGACCTTTGTTCTTCCCAGCTATGAAGCTACTAAACATGCGGACGTGTGATTCTCATCGGAGAAGTATCCATTCTGTAGCTTCAGATTTAGAGGTTCAGAGATAAAACTTGGTTCTATAAGATGCCTGAATTGGTTCCAAGCAAATTGTGAGTCCCGAGAGTTCCGCGTGTCAGTCGCTGCTGTAGTGATTGTAGCGGGGGGGGGGGCTTCCTGCCAGCAGAGCTGCCAATCAACACCCCACATGCTTTACTCTGCCTGTGTCTCTGGACTAGCAACGGACAACCCCAACCCTGGTGCACAACTCGGGTACACTAGTACTGTGTCTGTAGGGTTTGACATTTCCCACCCCCAATTTCGGCTAGTGCCTTTTGTCGTTTGCTTTGGCCAGAGTGAAGACCTGCTTTCAAGCTGAGAAGTGCGTGCTTTGTTGCAGTTCTTGCGCGGTTTCTCACTCCAGGCCAGTGGATTTTGAAGTAGTGCAGCTCCCTCTGCACCCTCCCCCAGTTAGATTTACACAGAAGCGTCTCGCAGAGCCGCTCTGTATTCAGAGTAGGTACATGTAGAGCAGGGAGGACCCTTTCCAGGTGCTGAACATTATTTAGTGAATTGTGTTCTTCAGAACCATGAATTCGATGTTATCCTCAGTAACTGTTAAACATTCACTAGTGTGAAGTTTAGAAACACTAAAAGAAACTTGAATGAATTCAATGACAAACGTCTTTCTCAAAGTCTTCATGGACGTCAAAGACTTCTACAGTAGACAATGTTTCTCCTTGAATTTATTTTGTTTTCTTTTAGTTTTTTCCTAATTTTGAACTTACTCCTAAAAATTACATGTCATTTTCTTTAGACATTTACAGTGTTGTGTCTTTGTTTTAAACTGGTCAATTTTTATATTGCAATGTGAGTTTAACACAAAAGAAACCCTGTTTTCCTTTAAGATGTTGTGGGCGTCATCCTGTTTTGCTGCAATTAAAAACCATGAAATATCCCCTACAGTACACTACACCACAAGAGGCAGGTTCCAGACACACACTGCTAATGCACCCGATTGCTCACTGTTGCACAATCCTGAAAAGCTTCCCCCATCTCATATTTCTACCTGTTCTCCAATGTGGTTCGCTCAGCTCAGTCTAGGTATTTGTTTACGGAGCAAGCAGTCTCTTAACAGACTCCATGCTGTACCACAGGTTTCTCCTCTTCTCTGCTTCTCTGCCAGTGTCTGGAGGAATGTAGCTTGTACAGGAGAGGTTAATGTGACAGGTGTGAGTCACACTGCAAGGTACATTGTGACAAGTGTGCGTCTCTCTGCAGGTACATTGTGACAGGTGTGTGTCTCTCTGCAGGTGTGTTGAGACGGATATCTGGGCTGAGGGTTAGGGTTGTGAATGTAGAATCCCCCCCACCAGTGTCGTCATGGCCTCTAATTGCAATGGCATGAGTGATGGTGTTGTGTGGCTTATCTGTTTAGACAGGTATCTGTTCTGAGGGTGGGGGGGGAGGAGAGGAAATTAATTACACAAATGTTTCAGTTTAAATGATTGTTGCCTAGCTTGACCTACATCATACTGTCAATAGTAACCCAGTATTTAGATAAAGGATGATCTAGAAGTTTAGAAAAATCGTTACAATTCTTACAAAGCATTTGTTTTACTTCATGAATTTGTAAATTCATGAGGAAGAAAAAAATTTTTTTTAATTAAAGCAAACTGTTTTTACAGCATTAACAGGAGAGCACTTGATTAAAATTCATGTTTAGCGTCTTAAGTAGATCAGATTTGATTTAATAGCAATTAAATGAATTGCCTACAGTGCTGTGATTAACATGACAGTGAATGAAATGTTCAGATAGCGAGCTGTGGAATTGAACAGGTGAGCTCAGACATCGCATTGTGAGACCTGTGGTCACCGTAGTGGTCTCACAGATTGATATACTACGCTCAGGTGAGCTCGGACATCGCGTTGTGAGAATGCGGTCACTGTAGTGGTCTCACAGATTGATATACTACGCTCAGGTGAGCTCAGACATCGCGTTGTGAGACTGTGGTCACTGTAGTGGTCTCACAGATTCATATACTACGCTCAGGTGAGCTCGGACATCGCGTTGTGAGAATGCGGTCACTGTAGTGGCCTCACAGATTTGATATACTACGCTCAGGTGAGCTCGGACATCGCATTGTGAGAATGCGGTCACTGTAGTGGTCTCACAGATTGATATACTACCGTCAGGTGAGCTCGGACATCGCGTTGTGAGAATGCGGTCACTGTAGTGGTCTCACAGATTGATATACTACGCTCAGGTGAGCTCGGACATCGCATTGTGAGAATGCGGTCACTGTAGTGGCCTCACAGATTGATATACTACCGTCAGGTGAGCTCAGACATCGCGTTGTGAGAATGCGGTCACTGTATTGGCCTCACAGATTTGATATACTACGCTCAGGTGAGCTCGGACATCGCATTGTGAGAATGCGGTCACTGTAGTGGTCTCACAGATTGATATACTACCGTCAGGTGAGCTCGGACATCGCGTTGTGAGAATGCGGTCACTGTAGTGGTCTCACAGATTGATATACTACGCTCAGGTGAGCTCGGACATCGCATTGTGAGAATGCGGTCACTGTAGTGGCCTCACAGATTAAGATGCTACGCTCAGGTGAGCTCGGACATCGCATTGTGAGAATGCGGTCACTGTAGTGGCCTCACAGATTGATATACTACCGTCAGGTGAGCTCGGACATCGCGTTGTGAGAATGCGGTCACTGTAGTGGCCTCACAGATTGATATACTACCGTCAGGTGAGCTCGGACATCGCATTGTGAGAATGCGGTCACTGTAGTGGCCTCACAGATTGATATGCTACGCTCAGGTGAGCTCGGACATCGCGTTGTGAGAATGCGGTCACTGTAGTGGCCTCACAGATTGATACTCTCAGTACCATGCACTGGTATGCTTGGTAAAGGAATGTACTGTATGTGTTAAAACACTGAGACTGCAAATCTCATTTTCATTACCTGACGGACTGAAAAATGAATTCCTCCATTTATAAGAATATAAAAGTTCCTCTGAAACTCCCTTTAGCTCATTTTATAGGCTGTATTGTAACCTGTAAGTCCAGTTAACCCCTTAAGGTACACCAGGAATTGTTGGTAATTTATATTTGTGGGACACATGTCCCTTTTGTATTTTTTTTTTTTTAAAGGTTAACAAATCCTATTGGATTTCTGTCCCATTCAATTCAAGCTACAGTACCACAGCAATAATGACAGATGTACGCCATTAACTGTGGTTAATACTTTAACCTCCAGTAGTGCGTTTGTACAGCAACCAGTAAATCATTTGCATGCTAGCTGGATAGCTTTCATCATTAACTCCTAGTTAAGTTTCACAGAAACTGAAAGTTGGCTCTTGATCAGTTATAGGCACTGTCTTTCTCTACCCGTATGTTGACTCCTGTGCTGAAATTCTGCTGTTTCCTAGACTGTTCCGCATTTATAACTATTGTATCTAGGATGGTAGCCTATGGAGGAGGATTTTTAATTGCAGCACAAAATGGCTTGAGGCATATTGCATTAATGCCGCAGTCAGAAGGTACAGTATACTGTATGTATTATTGATGTGCTTGACTTGGGTACTGATTTGGTACCTCTGGAGACTGAAATACCTGTTTTGGGTTCTTTTATGGTGTTGCATGAGCCACACAAACCAATATTTTTTTATTTGTATTGTTTAAATGTGTTTTCTGTCTATTCTAAATAACCAAGCAATAATCGCAGGTACACACAAACTTACTATTTAACCACCTATTTTATTTTTTATTTCAAATAAATGGGGTCACCAAAAGTGGTTGGCAATACAAGAAGCATGATCAAATGACAAATGCATACGGTAATTGAACTGTAATCACATTGCAGTGCCTCTTCATTCTGTACCTGAGCCCTGTGACCCTGACTGCTCCACCTTGCACACATTCGCAATCACATGCTTGTTTCCTGCCCCACCACTCTCACCAGGGACACGGCTCTAACCCCCTTTCTTACTCTGTGTTGCTACTCAATTCTGCACTGTACTAGATGGCAGCATTTTATTTTGTTTGCAAATACTACTAGACAAAAAATGGGGGGGGCTTTTTTATATAATAAAATGGTTTTGAATGTATTTCAATCCAATCAATTTTCATTTGCTCTAAGCCGATTTGTTGTTTCTGTAGAGCTGAACATGCTGTAGTAAAATTAAACAGAAACCCGATTTTTAAAACCTCTTGTATTCGTATCAACACAATCACTCAAGTTCCTTTTTTATTTATTGTTATTTAATCTCAATTGGGTTGCAGTAGCGATTTTTAAAGAGATTGTCATTACGGGTCATGTGGAGATAACGCTTGAACAGGAATGCTACAGCGCTGCTCAAAGCCATTGTCTCGTTATAAAAGCGTGTGTCTGGCCTGTGTGTTTGTGACGGGGGTCTTGGTTGCTCGCCGTGTCTGTGCTGGGGGCGGGGGGTCACGACCCTCGCTCTGGCTGCCTGGTATTGTTTCAGGAATTCCAGGAATTCTCATCTCCTGTTTCAGTTGACCTGCTCTGCTAGCCTGCAGCGTCGTCTGTCTCGAGAGCCACTTGCATGTCATGCAAGCTGTACCCTTGCTGACGTATTGGAAGATATTTTCAAATAACGGTGTAGCTTTTCTATAACAAATAAAGCTGAAACAACCTTTCTTCAGTGGCAAATGACCTGTTTTACAACGCAATACACTGTTCTCTCCTGGCATCTGTCCTTGAAAGCAGGATTGCTGGAGAAACTGGTATTGCCACACAGTAAATCGGCCATTGCTCTGCAGCAGCTACAGTCCGGTCCTATGGTTCTCTGGAGGAATGTACAGTACTGATGTGTAAACCGTATATAGAAATCTCTTGAATGTTAAGCTAATTCTATCAGGACAGTTAGATTAGACTTCATGTTAGATTAGTTTATTATTACACTGTGTGGAAGGCATCAGTAAACTTGACTAGTTAATTTCCTTGTGGGTAAAAAAAAAAAAAAAGTCTGAGGAAAGTTAAAAGGGGTTCAAGCAGCACAGACACTTAATAGAGAAGTGTGTAAAGTATTGCACGCAGGCAATAAAAATGTGCATTATAAATATCATATGGGAGATACTAAAATTGAAGAAGGGATCTGAAAAAAAACCTAGGAGTTTATGTTGACTCAGAAATGTCTAGACAATGTGGGGAAGCTATAAAAAAAGGCCAACAAGATGCTTGGATATATTGTGAGAAGTGTTGAATTTAAAATCAAGGGAAGTAATGTTAAAACTTTACAATGCATTAGTAAGACCTCACCTAGAATATTGTGTTCAGTTCTGGTCACCTCGTTACAAAAAGGATATTGCTGCTCTAGAAAGAGTGCAAAGAAGAACAACCAAAATTATCCCGGGTTTAAAAGGCATGTTGTATGCAGACAGGCTAAAAGAATTGAATCTGTTCAGTCTTGAACAAAGAAGACTATGCGGTGATCTGATTCAAACATTCAAAATCCTAAAAGAAGGTATAGACAATGTCGACCCAGGGGACTTTTTTGACCTGAAAAAAGAAACCAGGACCAGGGGTCACAAATGGAGATTAGATAAAGGGGCATTCAGAACAGAAAATAGGAGGCACTTTTTTTACACAGAGAATTGTGAGGGTATGGAACCAACTCCCCATGTTGTTGAAGCTGACAACCTGGGATCCTTCAAGAAGCTGCTTGATGAGATTCTGGGATCAATAAGCTACTAACAACCAAACGAGAAAGATGGGCTGAATGGCCTCCTCTCGTTTGTAAACTTTATGTTCTTGAAGTCTCTATCCCTTACTGTAACTTTGCAGACAGGTCATGTTTGGGTGGGTTTTTATTTATATATATATATATATATATATATATATATATATATATATATATATATATATTAGTTACCACTCAAAGTTCTGCAGTATCTCAGTTCTATACAGCTCTGCCCCGCAGCCCTGCTCTCCATATTAAAGTATTTCTCTGCTGGGTTGTCAGTAAGTGTTAGTTGAGTTGCTGTGTTTTGCCTCTGCTCGCCAGGAGATTCACTCCCTTTTGCTGTCGAGGAGGGGTGAGCTGCAGGGCTGCGTCTGAGGGGATTTCATCCAGCTGCTGAACGCAGTTAACCCTGTCCCTGCCAGAGCGCAGAAGAGTCTCAACAAGACCAAGAGGGGTTATCATGACAGAGCATCCTTTCAGAATGGGAACCAACACAGTATCAAATATTCTTTTCATTTTGGATCATCTGTTATCTCTTACGCTTTCATTCAATAATATAGTTACAACATGATCTGATAAACACAGTGGAGGCGCACTCTTCTGCAGTGATTTATTATTTTTACATACAATTACCCATTTATACAGTTGGGTTTTTACTGGAGCAGTCTAGGTAAAGTACCTTGCACAAGGGTACTGCAGCAGTGTCCCCCACCTGGGATTGAACCCACGACCCTACGGTCAAGAGTCCAAAGCCCTAACCACTACTCCACACTGCGGCCCTTCTGCTCATAGACGGGTTTGTTTAGCAATGCTGGAACAGTCGGGATTGCACACGGATGCCTCATTTCCTTTCGAGTGCTTTCTGTCTCGCTTCCTTATTTGAATAACTCTTACTGTACAGTACCCGCCCCGGACAGGATAGTTCTGAGAGTAATTGATTGTGATGCGCAGCTCTCCTGGAGATTGTGTGCACAGACACTCCAAGGGTTTTTGTAGGGTGGGAGAGCTTGTTTTTGTGGTGATGTCATTCTGGTTACTCCAGGGCTCCATTGTGTTTTGTTCTTTTTCTTCAGCCTACGCTTGTTCTGATTGCTTTGTCTCATATTTTCCCAGGGCGAGCCCTACAGCAATTGTGTTTTACTGTGTATCTGCAGCAGGATGCTGGATGCACTGCTTTTTTTTAAGGTTCCCATTAAATGAGACAACCGGTGATCTCAAAGGATAAAATCAAGCTGCACGTTTTAAATGTGGAAACATTGGGAGACCCTGTACTGTACTTGCAGTAGCTGAATACCTTCAGTACAGGACCCCCTGCCTCGCAGGAAATTCAAGTGATGCTGTAAGCTACTTAATAGAGCTGCACAAACCGATTCTTCAATTATTCGGATAAGCTCTCCACAGGTGAGGGTCATTGGTGTATCGGGATAATTTCCCATTCCAGGTGAATCAAGTGAATAAACAGCTGCTTGGGTTTGTCTGGATTGCTGTTCTCCACAGTCCGATACCCCTTCTCCACTGGCACATCCGACCCGTGAGGGCTCGGTACGGTACGGGTGCTTCTCCACTGGCACATCTGACCTGTGAGGGTTCGGTTCGGTACGGGTGCTTCTCCACTGGCACATCTGACCTGTGAGGGTTCGGTTCGGTACGGGTGCTTCTCCACTGGCACATCCGACCCGTGAGGGTTCGGTTCGGTACGGGTGCTTCTCCACTGGCACATCTGACCTGTGAGGGTTCGGTTCGGTACGGGTGCTTCTCCACTGGCACATCCGACCCGTGAGGGTTCGGTTCGGTACGGGTGCTTCTCCACTGGCACATCTGACCTGTGAGGGTTCGGTTCGGTACGGGTGCTTCTCCACTGGCACATCTGACCTGTGAGGGTTCGGTTCGGTACGGGTGCTTCTCCACTGGCACATCCGACCCGTGAGGGCTCGGTACGGTACGGGTGCTTCTCCACTGGCACATCTGACCCGTGAGGGGAGGGTTCGGTACGGGTACAGGTACAGGTACAGGTGGTTCTCCACTGGCACATCCGACCTGTGATCTTCACTTGTTTCGCTTGGAATGGAAATCAGCCCAATCGAAACCAGCGCCCTTCTCCTGTGGAGAGGTTATCTCAGTAATCACTGTGGGATGATGCTTTCGTTTTGCCTTCAGTATAGAACTGTGCTTTGTTTCAAAGAGGAATTTTTTTTTTTTTTTTTTAAAGTTATGTTACAGCTTGGGCCAAAGGTTGTTGCCAGTGTTTCGATTTGTAGTTAATAATCTACAGGGCTTGAAACTCTGACTAGCCCAGCACCCAGTCCTGGGTTTCAGACGATACGCTTAATGAATCAGTGGGAACACTGTCTGAATTGCAGGGGGTCCTTTTTAAGTTTAAAAAAAATAAAAAAATTAGAAATGCATGAAATAAAAAAATAAAAAATCCCCAAAATCGGAGCCCCCAATTACAGTATACTATACAGGGATGGAATACGTTGCATAGCAGTTTGATCCATTCCCAGTTAATTCTTTTAACCCTTTGCGGACCATTTATTCGGTCATCTCAGGTCAGGTCCAATTTATTTTCAAATGCCCTGTTTATTTTAGACGCGCTGTTAGTGTGTTTTTTTGTTTTTTTTTTAACAGTAAAACAGGTTTAGACCAGGTTTAAAAGGCACTGCAACAGGACACTAAGTATTGCATCTCCAGCCCCGCCCCCCCCCCCATGTCGGACCACTGTATTTTTCACATACCTCTTCGTAGTCGTGCATACCGATAAATCATCTCCTGAACCTGGTGCAGGGGCTATCTGTATTGCTCAGATACGCCCCCTTTTTTTTTTTATTTCCAAGCTTCTCTCTGCTCCTATCGGTCTCACTCAGCCATTGAATGGTTTTCTCGGCTTTTTCCAGAGTAAAAAAAAACTAGAGACCTGTTTTTTACGTCTTTTTGATGTCGGACAAGGGAAATGACCCTCACCTGTGGAGAGCTTATCCGAATAATTGAAGAATCAGTTTGTGCAGCTTTAAGTAGCTTACAGCATCAGACTTGAATTTCCTGCGAGGTAAGGGGTCCTGTACTGAAGGTATTCAGCTACTGGACCGGAAAGGGAAAATTGTAATGTCAGACCAGGTCCGACATAGGACCGCAAAGGGTTAATAGGACACACCTGTACACTGTGGCTAATCAAGCTCCTGGCTGCTTTTTCCATCCCTTTTCTAGCTACTGTACAGTAGCTGACCTCCTTTCTGGGGGGCTGGAGTGTAGACCCTGCAGAGACAGCGCTCTCTTCCAGTACTGCTGTGGGGACTGGTGCTCTGTGGCCCTGAATGCTGTTTCCCATGGATAAGATGAATCTATTAGCCCTGAACCATGCTTACAACAGACCACAGTTTGTTAGAAATATGTAACTTGTGAAACCTGTTTAAGTACAGCCATTTAAACAAACAAAAAAAAAACTAGATGGTTTTCTTGTATTGTACTCTTCACTATATCCCCTTTTAAGTCAGACACAAACATGTGTTTCATATCTGTTCTTTATGGAACAAGCTACTATAAATCTAACTGACACGCTTTCTTTACACCATTTAAGTGATGATTTTTGTGTGTGTGTTTGTTTGCTCTGACAGCAAGGGCACGCACTGTGCTTTCTTTCTTTGTTATGGTTTTTATTTTCGTTGCTTGACCTCCGCTTATGGCAAGCCTACTCCTGAAGACTTGCTGTAAATCGTTTTATTTATTTTGTGGAAACATGTCACTTTGCTTTGTGTAAATCCTGTTTTTCCAGCAGACCTGTCCTCCTCTCTCCTCTTCTCACTAAGTGTTGGAACAACGCGCTCAATAGGGTCTGTTGCCAGGATACGGATTCTCTCCTCTGCGTCCCACAAAGGGGTTTCTAATTGCATTCTTTAGGGAGAATCCGGCAGAAGAAGCTCACCCTGGATTATAAGGATGCTGGAGGGGAATAATGCCTTTGAACTGGAAGTTAACACATGCTTGTCTGCTTCTGCTTTTAGTGACCTGTAACATTCCAAAGAAATATCTTTGCAGGTTTTGTTTGTTTGTTTGTTTTGACATGTACAGTACTAATGGTGTTGGGGTTTTTTTTCCTGCATTATTGTAGAGTCCTACACTTCTGTTTTATTATTGTTTTCCTTGTGTGCTTGCAGTGCTCACAGTAATGAACCATGAGCACACCTTTCTGCTGTGTTTAAAGTATACTTGGGAAGGACATAACAAGTATTGAAACTAGCTTGTACCAACAGACATGCTCCAGTTACTAATTAACTAGCATAGCAGGAAATGTACACATTAAAATAGTGACTTATGACCGTGGCTAATCACACCAACACACGGGTGTAAATAAGACTCCTGTTGCATACCAGTTTCACCCATTCCACGTTTTACTACAAGCTTGATTAGCCATGGTGTATAGGTAGCACTCTCAGCGTGCCTTATTAAACTGCTAGTAAAACCAGGAATGGATCAAACTGCTATTCAGTGCGAATCTTATTTCCATCCTTTAACATGACTGACTGGATTGTTTTGTAGCAAGCATTATTCCATGTTTTAACAGACTACTTCTGTGCAAATGGCAGACTTGGGTTTTATATTGGCGATGGAAAAATGCCGAATTTATAGATAAAAAGCAACTAGGATGGTGTTCAGCGATCGAAGAGCTACAGCACAGACGTGTTTATTTGTGAGTTGAGTAGCAGATTAATAGTTTGCGCATGTGGTACAGGCAGTTGTTTTGGTTTGTTTGTTTATTTATTTATTTTTATTTTTATTTTATTTTAAGGTGTCGTTCTGATATAACATATTGGGCCCCTAACCTCCACGGCTCCCTTCGGCTGGCAGTGAAGGAGGGCGGGACTTTGAGTTGTTGAACTTCAAGTGTGGAGCTTGTAATTTGGAGCGAGCATCAGTCAGTCACTAGAATAACTAGAGTTTCAGACCGTCAGTCAGCTACAGATTTAAGCCCTCATTATTCTCTCATATCGCTGTGCATTTCTGAGGCTGACAGTGCAGTTCAGTAGCTTCTGTCTCAAAAGAATGTTGCCAACAAGAGAGTCATTTGTATGGCCTTGTAATCATCATTGTAACGCGTGTAATTCACTTTGCCAATTTATTTTTATGATAACTTTCAAGTCATTTATTTGAATAGGCTTGCATTTAAAAGCTGGGAGGAGTTTTGGATAGAAATGCGTTGTGTGGTTCATATATATATATTTTTAATTGGTTAATTACTGTAGGCTTGCTGTATATTTGTCACCCAGTACATTCTGTGCTGCAGTACAGTATGTGTGGCCCTTTTAAAGTTCAAAGTATCACAGATAAGTGCTATAATAAAATACAGTATTTGTGAAGAAAAAAAAACTTACAGCCGTACATTCCATGCATTAAAGGGCCCAGTACTGTAGGCATGTCAGTGGCGTTGGTGTTGTGCGTGCTGTAATAGAGGGTTAATGGTATTGTGTACTGTAAGTAACTTATCAGACTTCCTGAAATAGCTTGTCTGCACTACTCATATGGGCTGAAACGACATAGTTTTTTTAAAAACGTGCAGAAAGTTATTTTTTGATTGGGTGCACTTGAGTGTGTTCTTGAGCAGGCATTTAAAAGCACTTGTGACTCTGCCTGGTCAGTATCTGACTGTGTCAGAATCACCAAGCATGTGTTTATCGTGTTCACTAAACTCACCGCTCTCAGTGGACAATAGCTGCTGCTCCTGCCCTCTCCCTGAAAGAGAAATCCTTTCTGTGAACTACACAGTAATAATCTTATGTTGATTATGCATGTGTGCTTTATTTAGCCCTTTGCAACCTGTTCGTGTACCAGGGGAAATATAAGAACATCAGCTTGCATGAATTACACTGTGCATTTCAAGCACAAACCTGCTTTGCATAATCCGTACAGGCTCATGATTACTGCCGGGTCCATTTTGGATCATTCAGTTCACTTTATTAAAGGATATGGAGGGATGGACTTTCGATATAAGGGTTAGTTGCAAAATGCCATGAGCATCTGGGTGTTTTATTTATTTTCCATATGCCGTAGCCCTGCTCACTCAGATGCAATGCTGTGGATTTACAGCATTGCAAACTGAAGTATTTGCTGTTGTCTTCTCTCTGTGCCCGCTGCCTCGTATTGTGTGTGTCTCTTAAACTGAAGGGCATCCCAGCGGATGAATGCAGAGCCTTGGTTCCATGGTGGGACCCGGCAGTACAGTGTGTTGGCTACACGGCTCTGTCATTCTTCCCTGAGCTCAGTGGATTGATCTTTGGATTTCCTGGGTTACTGTATTGGGTTGCAGTAAAACGGGTTTGGGCGCAATCTAGACTGGCCTCAAAAATGAACTCTCTCTAAAAGATCCCCTATTAAATCTGAATGGTAGCCATGGTCAGATTACAGTATTATGTGTATTTTTTTTTTATAAAGAGAATTGGCATTGTGATTTGTCTTTTGTAAAATTATACCATCAGCTAAAGTTCTCTTTTTGTTTTGTTGTGCTCCTAGTAAAATCTGCACAGTAATCCCTTTTGCAAATCCTGTAGGTGTTAATACATGTAAAACACGGTCATTTGGAGCTGCGAATGAGCATGTCTAGGACAGAAACCTGCATCCCACAATACTCTACTTGCACAGTGACCCTTACTCCCAAGTAAATCAATAATGAAATAGCTGTACGTGTTCTCCACTCTGAGTGCCGCTCCTATCAAATGTGCTGGCGTTTCCTTTGATCGTTTCTACTGCTGTATAAAGCAGCTGTGTACAGTAATCAGTATGCAGGGAGCCTGCTACAGTATATGTACGGTATATTGTTTGTGCATAAACAATCGTTGCAGCGCTCCCCATTTCATCTCCTTTGTTCCCTCTACAGGCGGGAGTTTACTGTGAAAGAACGTGTCTGTGGAGTGCAGGAAATTCATTTGAATGTGCCGGCAGTGTTGTGTTTTATAATGCAGTGCACGGCTTTGGCTATTGTTCCTAAATTTAGAATGTCCCGTTATATCTCTAAGTGCAAAAAATATATAAATTAAAATCCCACACTTCTGGCTTACCACTGAAATTAGACCAGATAATACAATCCTTACCTTGTTCTGTAATACCACTGAAATTAGACCAGATAATACAATCCTTACCTTGTTCTGTAATACCACTGAAATTAGACCAGATAATACAATCCTTACCTTGTACTGTAGTACCACTGAAATTAGACCAGAGAATACAATCCTTACCTTGTACTGTAGTACCACTGAAATTAGACTCTGGGCACAAACACCTGCCACAGCAGCATTGCCTGCTAGAGGATTAAGCCAGAGGGGGCACATTTCTTGTAAGGTTGTGGTTTGCACCGTGCTCCTGGAATGTGTTGATCTACCACTTGCTGTGTGCTGAACCCCTCGTTCGGTCAGTTCTCTTTATAGCATACAGTAGCTGCTTGTTGAATTGCATTGTTCAAGTACAAAGGTGTTCTTTCGCTCTGTTGCAGTTGACCCCATTGCAGTGTGTCTAGCGCTGTTTTGGTTGTAAAATGGTTGTGTTTTTGGCTTCATACTGTAATTGCGTTGCGCTCTGCAGTGTTTTGCACAGAACACCGCGCTTATCCTTCTGTTGCTGTGTTTTCTACAATACAGTAATTATCTTGAGACTGGGCTCAAACTGCTGCAGTAACTATTATCCAATACAGTTCTATTCAGCTCGATCATGGCTTGAATCTTTCTACCTTTTTAAAACCGGTGTCTTGCAAATAGAGGAGCCCTTTCAGGAGTGGCTGTGTTTGTTCTTGTTTTGATGTTTAAACACCATGACTTGTTGCTCGCAGCCTGTGTCCTCTTTTTATATGATCACTGTGTACTTTTCACTTTACCTCTTTTAAAAATGCTTTAAAGAATGGTTCTGTGTGTTTCTGTTGTGTTCTTGCGCCAACATGCAGTACAGGTTGGGGTGTATGAAAAGTAGTATTCCTTCAGAGTGGTGGTCTGCACATTCAACTGTGCAACCTAAAAAAACATTAATCCACTGTGTTCTATTTCCCCTTATTGGTTCTTTCTTTTTTTATGTCTAGGTTCTGTTCTTGGATTAACTATTACTTCCACTGGACCCAGCAGCATTGAGAAAGCTGGAGGTGAGAGTATAAACTTCGACTGTCTCTTCACTCTTGCTCCAGCAGACACGGGGCCTCTGGACATTGAATGGATTTTACTGGCCTCGGACAATCGGAATCAGGACCAAATGGTGAGTGGATTGTAACCCTGCTTAGCACTGCTCCGGTCACTTCTGTAGCACAGGATTGTAACCCTGCTTAGCACTGCTCCGGTCACTTCTGTAGCACAGGATTGTATCCCTGCTTAGCACTGCTCCGGTCACTTCTGTAGCACAGGATTGTAACCCTGCTTAGCACTGCTCCGGTCACTTCTGTAGCACAGGATTGTAACCCTGCTTAGCACTGCTCCGGTCACTTCTGTAGCACAGGATTGTAACCCTGCTTAGCACTGCTCCGGTCACTTCTGTAGCACAGGATTGTAACCCTGCTTAGCACTGCTCCGGTCACTTCTGTAGCACAGGATTGTAACCCTGCTTAGCACTGCTCCGGTCACTTCTGTAGCACAGGATTGTATCCCTGCTTAGCACTGCTCCGGTCACTTCTGTAGCACAGGAGTTTGAGTGTCAGCATCAGGGGGATAGACTGCGTGTGTTTACAGTGCATATTTCATACTGGCATTTCTATCTCATTGCAATAACTTGATAAAAAATATTCTTTAGTGCGAGTTATGTGTAGGTGCCTGTGTTGTATAGTATCACCCCTCAGTCACTGTGTGCACAGCTGTAGCATGGGAAGTTGCAGCCCTTTCCCTGTCGTACACGCTGCGTGCTGTATCAGTAGGTCACAGTGTTGTGTTTTGTTTTTGTTTTTTATACAGTCTACCAGTTCTGACCTTTTTATAAAATCAGCTGCTGAATGTAAAGTGTAAATCAATGCCTGTTTTTTTTTTTTTATTATTGCTGCTGTTATCTGCCGCTTCTAAAGTGTTTCTGTTTCTGATCCATATGTTTTTATTGACCTTGTCAAAGTTGGTTTGTGACGGTATGGCAAACGTTAAAAGGGTTTTTAATAGAGGCTCACATTGCTTGAGTTCTGTACCCTGTTTTGTTGTATGCCATACGGGCTTGGGTATGAATTGATGCATGTAAACCAAAGTACAACAGTGGTGTTGTAGAATGTAGTGTCTTTAGAATGTATTTCTGCACCATGCATTTAATGTGGTGCCTTTTAGAACCAGCCTCTTAAGGTCATGTATGCGTTTATTTACTGCAAACTTGAGATGGAGGTTTGCAGTAGTGGGCTCTCTAAAATAATATGGAACATTTTGTAAGGCTTTTTAAATTAAGGTTAAATATGTTTCTAACCATTTGCTGTTGCATTCTCTTCAGGTGAAGTGGTGTTATAACTACTGTCCAATCTCTCAACAGATTATTCTCTACTCTGGAGACAGGGTTTATGAGGATTACTACGCTGCCATGAAAGGGCGTGTCCACTTCAACTCTCCAGACCCAAAAAAGGGCGACGCTTCGATAAACATCACCAAGCTGCTGGTCTCGGACACCGGGACTTACCTGTGCAAGGTGAAGAAGGCTCCCGGAGTCGGCAGCAGGAAAACTCTTCTCACAGTGATGGGTAAGGAATTGCAGGGGGGGATTTATCGAACGCAGGGACGCACTGAAAGGATCCGCGTCGGGGTCGGGAAGCAGTCCCGTCACACGCAGACAGACTCGCTACGTGTCATTTTATTCATTTATTTTTAATTTATGTATTTGTTTTTTAAATTTAGTCGTCGTCAATGGTTTTTACCCCGGTTTTCTCACCAATTTGGAAATCCCAATTATTATTTTTATCCTGGTTCACCGCTGCAACCCCCCGTCGACTCGGGAAATGGAGGCTGAAACACGCGTCCTCCGAAACGTGTTCCTGCCAATCCGTCATTTTTCGCACTGCGAAGCCACCAGACCTATAGTGCCGGAGGACAACACAGATCTGAATGGCTCCACTGCAGACCCGCAGGCGCCCTGTCAGCCACAGGGGTCGCTGGTGGTGCGGTGAACCCAGCTGACCTAATCCCTCCCTACCCGGGTGGCGCTTGGCCAATTGTGCGCCACCCCCTAGGAACCCCCGGTCACAGTCGGCAATGACATAGCCTGGATTTGAACCTACGATCTGACGCTTGATGGCTGGTACGCAGTGTAATCCAGGTAGAAGTTTGAGAAGCGCTGCTCTGAAGCTTGATGGCTGGTACACAGTGTAATCCAGGTAGAAGTTTGAGAAGCTCTGCTCTGAAGCCTGATGGCTGGTACGCAGTGTAATCCAGGTAGAAGTTTGAGAAGTGCTGCTCTGAAGCTTGATGGCTGGTACGCAGTGTAATCCAGGTAGAAGTTTGAGAAGCGCTGCTCTGAAGCTTGATGGCTGGTACGCAGTGTAGTCTTTGATATATTCATGGTATGAACAGAGTCGGTTCAGACTGCTTTTTCTACTGTGGGAACTACAGTGTCTCCTGTGCAATTGGCCAAATAAAATGCTACACTGTTTAGTCAAGTTCCACTATTAAAATGTTTTCTTTTGCTGCAGTATTTTGAATCTGAAACTCTAACTTTGTGTGCGTCTCCATGTTAATACTACAGTCTTTGTTTATGGACATCAAGGGAATGCACTGTGCTTCAAAATGCAGGAAGGAAATTCTTCTTGTAGAGTTGCTTTAGAAATGTTTTTGGAGTAATCTGTGTCAGCAGCTGCACTCATGGTTTGCTCCCTTTGCTTTTGTTTTGGCTCTTGGAAACTCAAATAAGCTTGTTTGCAAAATGTCCTTTTCATACAGCTCTCTAAGCACTACGTTTGTGGTGTTTGCACATGAGATTAAAGCGTGGACCATGTGATGAGCAGTGTTATCGGGCTGCCTGATTCAGAGCAGTGTTATCGGGCTGCCTGATTCAGAGCAGTGTTATCGGGCTGCCTGATTCAGAGCAGTGTTATCGGGCTGCCTGATTCAGAGCAGTGTTATCGGGCTGCCTGATTCAGAGCAGTGTTATCGGGCTGCCTGATTCAGAGCAGTGTTATCGGGCTGCCTGATTCAGAGCAGTGTTATCGGGCTGCCTGATTCAGAGCAGTGTTATCGGGCTGCCTGCATTTGTAAATCTTGTTCACGGTAGTAATGTATCAGTTGGATATTGCACTGTGTGAGGAAGTATAGCATCCTGTATATTTTGTATTTATTTATTTTATTTATTTAACTGATGGATTGCAACAATTTGGCTATCCTCAAGTTACAGAGTCATTTACCAGACTAATGGCAAGCCACAGATTTTTTGTGCTTGCCAAGTAGACCAAGTTATCCAATGTGCCAGATGGATTGTATCCAGCTGCATGTGTTTACAGTAATATAATCTGTTGTAAGTGTTAAGCAGCATATGAGACTGTTGTTTAATTGTGTGTTTTCCTTGGCTATACTATATAAAACAACCATTTGAATTTCTGTAGCGCTTTTCATCACAGTGACCCCAAAGCACTTCACACAAACAGTTAAACTATTAAATTACCTCATTTGATCAAACAGAAATTAAGATACAAGATGTGGTTTTCATTGTAAAAATTGTGAAATTAATAAAGAATAAACCAAAGGGACCCTTGCTTTGACAATGGACTAGGTGCAGACTTTTAAACCTTGAATATGTTTTCCATCAGGTCACTGTAGTAAAGTCCTCCTTTTTCTTTCTTTTTTTTCTTTTTTTTTTTTCTTTTTCAGTAAAGCCGTCCGTGCCGAAGTGCTACGTTGAAGGATCGTCAGAACAGGGGAAGGACATCTTAATGAAGTGCAATTCTGCTGAAGGCACAAACCCAATACAGTACACCTGGGAGAGAATCTCCGGCACACGCATTCTCCCTGCAACAGCGCTCCTGGGTAAGTTCTTGAACGTTGAATTAGAGAGAGGAACGTTTCCAGGAACACTTTCTGCAGTTCTGTACCATGCAGTGATTTCAGAGTGGTGCAGAACAAGGCTCCCCATTCTCCGTTGCGTTTTGATTTCTAACCACTTCCTATGTAAAGAAGCTTTTCTAGCGTTCTGGTTTGTAAGATGTGGTCCAGAAACACCTTCATTTCTGCTGAATAGCATTAAGAAACTGCAGCAGTTGAGTCAAGTATGTTTTTGTAAAGAGAAATCCAATGCCGCACAAAAACCTCTTCAAGGAAGTATCCAGGCAAAAGGTCTGGCATGCTACAGTTTTTGCTAACCAAGTGTACAGTACACATATATATTTTTTTTTTTTCTTTTTTTACAGTTCACTTTTATTCTATATTGGTTTATATGGACTCTGTCAAAGATAACTTACAAGCTGAAATTTGTCAACTTGATTTTGGTTCTGCTTTAGAGTTTGGTTTTACAGTAGTTATCAGGTGACTGGGCTGCTAACTTTTTTTTTTTGGTATGTTTTGCATGCATGTTGATATTATTATTTATTATTATTATTATTATTATTATTATTGCTGAAGCCAGTCAAGGTATTGTTTTATAGTGAAATTATAATTTCTGCTTACAGATCGGGTCCAAGGAAGCATCGTGATAAAAAACGCGACGTCTGACAACTCTGGAACGTACCGCTGTGTGTCTGAGAACAGAGTGGGCAAGGAGCAGTGCACCCTGTCCCTGTCCGTGGTTCCACGTACGTAAAACAAAACCCCCTGACATATATACATCTCCTGCACCTTTTATGAATTGTTGGTTCCTCTCCAAAGATTAGTAAGTGGTCGTTTAGTCTGCATTTTTAATAATTCAACAATGTCCGAACAGTCAGAGATTTTCAAACGTGTGCCTTGTCAAGATTTAGACTTGCACTAATAAATAATAGTCATGCATTTGCAACAGCTCATGTGATTGGTTGTATGTCATGTTCCACAAATCCCTGGTGTGCTTGAGGACAGCGCAGCCTGTAAACAAGTGTCATCACTGAAAACATGCCCAGCAAATGAGAGAACTTGAGTACAGAGCAAAGGGTAAGCTCCTACGCGCAAGGCTGTGTGGAACAGTAGCATGTGGCAGAGAAGCTGTCCAGGGTTGCACAGTGTCTGCCTATGGCTTTGTCTGTAGCTGTATGCACAGTTCTAATCAGCTAAAGACTTGCATGGACACCTACAAATTAGTTTTGCAGCCCATGCTTGATGCTAAGCTTGACTTGCCTTCTCTCACCTTGGGCAAGGGGCTCCCAGATCAGTGCGAAGAAGCAGCGATATAAGATGATGTATTAAATGTGTATTGAAGGGACACTGTCTTGTGCTGGGAACTTTTTTGCCTTTTTAAAATCCTGCCTTGTTAAAATGCAATCCTAGGGCACGTGTTTTGCTCGCAGAGTTGAATGGGTTTATTCGTCTTGCGCTTCAGCTTCCAATACTGCAGGAACGATCGCCGGAGCTGTTATCGGAAGCCTCCTGGCACTGCTGCTGCTCGCCATCATCCTCTACTGCTGCTACAAGAGCCGGAACAAGAAGAAGTACGAGAAAGAGACCTCTCATGAAATCAGGTAAATACCCCTCTCCTTCCCCCTGGGTAGAATGAGGGAGAGAGATCTCATGAAATCAGGTAAATACCCCTCTGCTTCCCCCTGGGTAGAATGAGGGAGAGAGATCTCATGAAATCAGGTAAATACCCCTCTCCTTCCCCCTGGGTAGAATGAGGGAGAGAGATCTCATGAAATCAGGTAAATACCCCTCTCCTTCCCCCTGGGTAGAATGAGGGAGAGAGATCTCATGAAATCAGGTAAATACCCCTCTGCTTCCCCCAGGGTAGAATGAGAGAGATCTCATGAAATCAGGTAAATACCCCTCTCCTTCCCCCTGGGTAGAATGAGGGAGAGAGATCTCATGAAATCAGGTAAATACCCCTCTCCTTCCCCCTGGGTAGAATGAGGGAGAGAGATCTCATGAAATCAGGTAAATACCCCTCTGCTTCCCCCTGGGTAGAATGAGGGAGAGAGATCTCATGAAATCAGGTAAATACCCCTCTGCTTCCCCCTGGGTAGAATGAGAGAGTTCATGTTTTTACACCCACTGGGTATTTATAGCCAAAGCGACAGGGGTGTAGTTGAGATGGCCCAGCATACGTCTGTACTCTTTTTAAAACTCTGCAAGTGTTTGAACGTTATTGAAGTGCTTAAGTTGCTGAAGGTGGAATTGTAAGGTTTGTGGAAGCTATCTGCCTGCATATCACTTCTGCCATCCACATATATCAGGGATGGGGATAGACTCCTATTGCATAGCGGTTTCATCCATTCCAGGTTTTACTGCCAGCTTGACGAGCCTCTGTGTGTAGGTAACAAGCTCAGGTGTGTGAGTGGATCAAAGTACTGTGCAGTAAGGACCTTATTTCCATCCCTGTATATCTGTATCCTGGATCAAAGCCAATTGTGATGAGACCTTGTTAGGCCATTCTGTTAGCAAGGTATTGAGTTGCCAAGTCCGTCCGTCTCAAACTCATTTTACACGGGCGTGCATATAGTAGTAGTTGGCCACCAATCTTGTTTTTTTTTTGCATTTGCAGTTGTGATGAGGGAGGAATGTCTTGTCACTGAAACACTTGTTTCTCTTAACTGACTCCAGGACACCTCCCGTGTCCCCCTTCCTCTATGACACTGATCCGGACCAAGGCCATGCTTTTAAAATTGTATTTTGTTAAGTCAGCATTTTGATTCCCCAAAAAATAGCAGCAGTAATTCAGCTTTAGGGTCATTTGTTGTGTCAAATGTTATCGTTCTCACTGCACACTAAGTACTCTGTGCCCAGAAGAGCGTGATGAAAGACCATACATAGCTAGCCGGAGAGAACAATGGAAAAGTTCATTGAAACAGAGACACAAAAACAGTGGGAACAAAAGAGTAAGCTCTTGTGAAGAGCTGGATGGCTGGCTGGCTGGATGGATGGCTTGCTGGCAGGGTGGATGGATGGATGGCTGGCTGGCTGGGTGGGATGGATGGATGGATGGCTGGCTTGCTGGCTGGCTTGCTTGCTGGCTGGGTGGATGGATGGCTGGCTGGCTGGATGGATGGATGGCTGGATATACCTTGTTAGTGTAAAGCAGCAGGGTTGGGAGTCGGGGGTAACCTGCCCTACTTCCAAAAAGAGGATCCTGGCATTTCCTTTTTTTTAAATTGAAGTTATTTTTTGGGGAGAGGGGGAGATGCCATCCTGCATGAAAACCTGCTGTTGTGTTTGTGTCCACTCTGGAGTGCGTTACTAATTAGAGGAGGTCTTTGTAGAGCTCCATATCTCTGCTGTTCCCTGCTGGGCCCTTCACTTCAGAGTAAAGAGGAAGAGCTTTCAAACCCCACCTCTCCTCTCCTCTTGTTTTCAACTTCTCATTTGACTTCTACAAGTAAAAGGTCTAGTGGTTCAGAATGGTTAACTCATTTAATGCTTCATAAAAGGTCTAGTGGTTCAGAATGGAGAACTCCTTGAATGCTTAATAGTTTGTCCGCTCTATCTCTTGAATATTTCATGCCTCGACTCTTAACAGATTTGTTTTGGTTGTTCCTTCACAGAGAGGATGTCCCTCCCCCGCAGAGCCGTGCATCGACGGCCCGCAGCTTCATCGGCGTGGGCAGCAACCGGTCCTCCCTGGGCTCCATGTCCCCCTCCAACATGCACGAGTACGCCCCCAAGCCTCAATACAACCCAGTGCCCAGCGAGGAGTACGAGCGCCCGCCCAGCCATGTGCCCCACCCTCCTGCCTCCAAGGTAGCCGCTCCCAACCTGAGCAGAATGGGGGGCATCCCGGTGATGATCCCTGCACAGAGCAGAGGCGGCTCCATAGTGTAGAGCCCTCCTGTTAACTGGACCAACAACCGTGGGGCGGGGAGGGCTGGGCAATGCGAACGATGGGAGTGTATTTAACAATGACAACAAACAAAATGTACTTGTTTTATAGGCTGTGCAGTTCTTGGATGGAGCTGCACTTTGTAAAAATAAGAATAATAAAACACTAAAATGCCGAAACGCATATCAAATTGTAGATTGTGAAAGCAAAACAAAAAACACAATTTAAAAAAAAAAAATGTAATACCTGTTGACAGGCTGACCGACCACATCACATTTTAAACAAGTCCAGACCGTTTTGTACATAGTGTCACCAATGAATTTTTGGTAAAGAGCAGTGGAGCAGGTCGCTGTTTAAGTTTGTGTCCTTCGTGATGATGCCTGCAGCGTGATTGGCTTATCTTTACCGCCTTGCTCTATCGAGGGTCATCGTTGCCATTAGAGCACAGGTCTTTTTTTTAAAACCATAAACCAGATGAATTTTCATGAAATATTAAAACAGTTGATCTTCTCTGATCTAATTTTCTGAACGATCGCCTTTTTTTATTCGGCGATCTTTCTTTCTTTCTTTCTTTTTTTTTTTTTTTTTTTACTTAACTGTTCTTAAGACTTTGCATCTTGACGGAAACCTCAACCTTTTTTTTTTTAAATACGGTTAATAAACTTGTTTTTTAGAAAGGCACACAATGTACTGAGTGAAACGGCACCTCTGCATATTAGCTGTGTAGCTGTGAAACGGGAGCAATTGACCAATAGTTAGACTGTACAGCAGTCCAGTTGGCACTGACAATTACTTGGATTGAGTGCAACCTGGTTTACTTCAGTATGAGCTTTAACATGCATTCCGTAAGGCTCTAACAAAGCAACAAACCCCTGAAAGTGTTACAGAACACCCTGCGAACTTTACAAGGGACTCGTTACATTGCCTTTTCTGTGTGCTGTGTTGTCCGTCCCGCAGTGGTTATATTTTAAACATGTTGCTGACCTCTGGGTTGTAAATCCAGATCGGGCTCCCTCCTAACAGTGCTGGCTTTCTGTTCTCCGCGATGCGCGGCTCATTTCAATCGGAGCACCAGCATTGTTGCAGGAGGGAGCATGAACTGGATGCAGTGCGATGTTCAGAAGAAACGCTCCCAAGTAAAGTTGAAGTAATTCCCCAGTTAATTTACCTACGATGTGTGAATGCAAATTATCAAAAGAATCGGGACTGTGGGGGAAAACAATTGCAGGGATGACGTGACGCAGCAGAGATAAAGCAGTGCGTTTCCTGTAAACTCTGCAGGGGCTCGTGGAACACGAACATCAACATGATTTCAATCGAATGGAATAGAGTGTTCTTGCTTTCCGAGTTTAATGCTGCTGTAGTAAAAGCAGTGCTTGGATATAATGCTTCCACTGTCACTCGGGATCATGCTTTTTTTTATGTTGTTTTTCCACTAGGTGTTCTATCTCTTTATCAATCGCTGCATGTCAGATTTACTCTCTCTGTTTCCAAGTGTTCTTCTGTAGCATGAGAAGAGGGTGGGGAAAAAAAAACGCTAACAAGGATTTTTAAAAAAACACATAACTTTGTGCCTTTTGAGGGGGAAAAAGTGTTTGTTGAGGGAGGTCCTCACATTAAGTAGATGAATTGACAGTACAGTCTTGGTGCCTTTAGTGCGTTTCTTGGTTTACTAAGAGTCTAAAAATAGGTATTTCAAGATATTTCATGATTTTTTTTTTTTAAAACACAATATTTATTAAAGCAAAAAACAATTGATCGTTTTCTCTAGAGCTCTTACAAAACAAATGTTCCTATACGTTAAGTGCTTACCTGAAATACAGTAAATGCTAAATTGTAGAATTTATTTTTGTTTGTGTATGAATAAAAGTAAAAATGTACTGGACAGAGCGATCTTTAGCAGAAATATTTCCCATCTTTGATGCAGCTGGCGTCTTTTTCGTTGAAGATTTTTTTAAAGTAGTGATCCAGCTCTATGCAGTGTGTGTTAAATCATTTGCTGAAAGAAAGGAAGCAAACTAACTAAACCGGCTGCCAGGTTCCTAAATGCAGTGCAGCAGGTAGTGTGTGAGTGAGGCAAATGTTGGCTGTATATTAAGACTTCTTTCACAAATGGGGAGTTTGGGAAACGGGGGAGTACAGCCTTACTGATGTGAGAGGCTAGAACATGCAACACTATCTAGAACACTGACCAAAGCAGATGTGTGGTGCTGTTCTGTTTGCTCTTACTGCTGCTGCTGGAATTTCTGCTTTTATTTATACTGGCTTGACTTGAACTGTTTAAAGAGCTTGATACCATGTTAGACCAGGCTGCCCTAGTGTGTGTGTGTGTGTGTGTGTGTGTGTGTGTGTGTGTGTGTATATACACACCCCTATCCAAATGGCATTTCAATCTGTTTAAATCCAGATTGCTCTCTTTGTTTGATTTGGTGTGATTTCTTTATGTAAAAATTATAACAAACAATATAACAAACAAACAAATAACAAGGTGTCAAGCTCTGACCTTTGCCGTGTTTAACAATCTCTTGTGTGTGCTTTATTTTTTGGTGGTTGTTTTTTTTTGAATACGTAGTAAAAAGAGAACATGCCTTTTGTAAATGGAAAATTGTATTGAGATACATTTTGCAAATGATTTTTCAGAAGATGTGTGTTTGGAAGTTGCTCCACGTACAAAATGAATTTATGACCAGTGATAGCAATAACCCTTTTTATTTTCTTTTAATCAAAAGTGTGTGCTGTGCTGCACAGTGTTCTTACTTTTGCACAGAGGCTTTTAAATACACACAGTTTTCAAGAATTTGCCTTTTTTTTGTGCTGCAGAGCACTGTTACAAGAGCACTGCCTTTCATGTTCAAGGCATGCTTGAGTCCTTGATGACGAAGCTCAAGGGAGCAAGAACACTACACAAGCCTAGAGAGAGATAGAGCCACAGTGCCGCCCTTCCCAGCCCTGACGCAATTGTGCAAACGCTGTTTTCTAGGATTAGCAGACTGGATATTTTGTCATGGTCCCTTTTTTTGTAACTGGGGTCAACTTTTTTTTTGTGTGGTATGATTATTAGTACAAATGTAAAAAGATAAATGAATATTGTAACATTTTAGATTCACTTTGTATAGTTCTTTGCTAGTTTATATAGCGCTGTCATGTTAGACTGAGCTCTTTTTTTTTTTTTTTTGGTGTGCGCTTTGTGTTTTTTTTTTGTGAGCAATTTGTTTTTGATTTTATAATAAATCTTTCCAGAAAAAATGAGGTATTCTGGGTTTTTTTCTAAGTTGTTTTTTTTGTTTGTTTTTTTTAATTACCCTCTTTCTCTTTCTCTCGCTCTCACTTGCTCTCTTTCTCTCTCTCTCTCTCTCTCTCTCTCCCCCCCCCCCCCACATCCTTAATTTATTTTTTTGTATTACGTCTATCCTCTGCTGCTTTAACCTCTGTACAAACAAGCTCAGTATGTCACAATCACACCCACAGACAGCCTTGACTTAATCCACTCTATACCTTCTAATAATCTGTGGGACTCTCCTAACTCTCTGCAGTAACTGCCACGCGAGAGGTTTGCGTATCTGGTGTCCATTTCAATATGTTTCACATGTTGATACATTTTTGTGATCCGGACTGAGGTAGTTTTTTTTTTAGTTTTTTTTTTTTTAGTTTTTATTTTGATTGCCTTGGAATTTAATGAAATGAAGCAGTTTAAAAAAATAAATAAAATAAAACCTGATAAATAAAGCACTGTAAACAAACCTTGCATACTGATCCAATGAACTCCCCTGCCTCTCCAATTCAAACCGGGGCAGTTCTTGTCCTCCCACAAGGGACTGTGTCTGCGTCACTCCCACCCGTCCTCTCTGGCTCTCTGTTTAAGCACTTCATTAATCTGAGCTATGTAAATCGGGTTGTTGCTGCTGATTTGATTGGCTTCTTACTGGGGTTTCCCTGGAAACCTTATCTAGTGTTCGCATGCAGAGGTGGCTCCACACTCCCCATCCAGCCTGGGAGTGATTGTGCTCTCTGGACTCTGGCCGTGCCTGTGCCAGTTTAACCAGGGATTCCACGTTTTATTTGTGGAAAGAACTGGAGCTGGAACAGTAGTCGGCTGGCTGATCTACCCTGGTCTTTTTAGCTGCATAATTACAACAATCCAGTGTGGTGTGTGTGTGTGTGTGTGTGTGTGTGCGCGTGTGTTTTTTTCCCATTGTAACTGTAAATGATATACTATCAAGTCACGTAATCACTAAGTATAGTTGTCGGAGAATCTAATTTAGGAATCGTTTCACATGAACTGGTGATTTCGGCATACCCTGTATATTTATTTTAAAAACTGGCTTGCAAAGTCCCTTTTGGTGTAAACAGTTGAGCACGTGATCGCTGTAAGACAGGCGTGAACAGTCGTCGCAGTGCTCCGTGTTAAATGCTCTATTGTTGCTTTTCAGTCTCCCGGTATATTTAAAGTAATATAATCGTCAGTGGGTGCACTTATGAAATTTCAACACATGCACATTCACGCTAAAGCAAAATGTATGACTAGAGAATCTCTTGTTAAACTCGCAAAGCAATTGAAAAGGGACCCCAGTCCACGTTGCCAACAATAACCGTCTGATGAATTTCCTTAAATTTGTAACTCGAACTCAGGGGGGGTGGGGGGAGGGAATTGATTGCGTTTCTGTGAACTTTCGAGTCAGTGTTGCAATGCATCTGATGAAACAGGATTTCCAAGAACAATCTCTGTGTCCTCTCTCCTCTCTCTCTCTCTCTCTCTCTCTCTTTCTCTCTCTCTCTGGCTGTCTGTCATTAGCGAGTGCTAATGAGGGATTTAGACCTGCGCCTCAGTCTTTGTGTTTCTTACTCCAGGCTACATGCTGAACAGCAGACTTCCCACTCACTTCATATCCAAATCTTGGGGTTGTTTTCAGTTTGCACTACAAAACAGGAAATAAAAGGGTAGCACAGCCAGCGGCGTGCCTTTTCTGTAAGGCTTTTTCAGCATTCTCTCCAGTTTACTGGCACTGATGTCTGTCGCCTGGTATTCATTCACAGTAGTCAGGTCGCTCCAGTAATGGAAAGGAGCCCAGATTCTGTGGTGTTCATTTTCTATTACACACCTTATAAATGGTTTAATTAGTTTAATAAGCAGTTTGTTTGGGGTTTTTTTTAACATAATTTTAGACCCACAGGAGTATTTTCAAGCCATGTGTTGCATGTATTTCATTGTTCCTGTTTGTATAACGTCCACATTATTTCTGAGTCCAAATAGTTTTGCGTATGAACACAAAACCAAAATGTGAATCTTTCCTTCCCACACGGTGCATTCCTCTTCAACAATGCGGTGTTGTGGTTGGAGGTTGTTTGTTTTTTTTTGTAATTTGCTCTTCTGTTTTTGGCAGTCGGGGGTCTCTTCCTTGTTTCTTTTCAAGCCACACAAGCAGAAGTAGCTGCTTCACTCAGGTTCAGGCACTTTTTTTTGCCTCACCCTGCTGTATATGATTCTGCAATCCAAACAATAATTTACTGCAATCTCAACTTCATGCTCCTAATTGTAACCTAGACAATTATTACAATTATGTATAATAATAATTAAATTACATCTTATGATCTGTATATATTCTGTATTTTGCAGGATCTTCCTAGATTGTAGTTGTTACAGTAAAATGCATGTAGTGCGAGAAGTGGTGCACAGTACTACAGTACCAGGAACATGTCCAGCGAGTTCAATCAGACAGAGACCCCCTGCCCGCTCTGCACCATATGGCTGCAGAACGAAGGCTCCCACAGCATAGCTCCTGCAGGGTAGCTCACACAGGGTAGTGCTGCGTGTGCAGCTCGTAATTTACGTTGTGTTTCATTCACCTTCAACACTCCTACCACGTGACGATAAACAGGGAGTGGGAGGGGGAGAACACTGAACATAGTGATTTACCCTGTGAGAATTAACTGGTGATCCACGGCCAATACCCCATGAACCTTTAGGTTTAGGGTTAGGTTATTGTTATGAAATAAAATTAATCCCCCTTAACATGTGATCGCGCTGGAGCATATAATGATGACGTCTATTACGAGCTGCGCACGCAGCACTACCCTGTGTGTGCTACGCTGTGGGAGCTTTCGTTCTGCAGCGATACCCCTCTCGCTCTGCAATGCCGCTGCAGGCAGCGGGAGCTCGCTCTTGTGTTGTGAGCACTGACCTGCTTTCCCAAGGTGTAGTGATTGCTACGGCGGAACAATGCGTTTAAATGGGCGCTTCTCTTTCTGCTGTAGCAATGTAATCCCACCTGCACGTCTACTCTCAACTCCCTATGGTATGGTACTTTCTCATTAACGCATGTAATGTGTTTAGTTTTCCATTGCTCTTAGACCATCTTATTCAAATTCCACAAAGCCGGTAGATGACATATTGTATGCTTTGAATACATATTGTATGCTTTGAATACCATAAGCATAAATTAGTGAATACGACAGTACAATGTGAAACAAGACGGAGCGCCTCTCTGTCCGCTTCAGTTTCTGAACGCAGTGTTTAAATGTACACCTAATGACGAGCGTCTGGTTCCCGTAACCACAGGTAAATGATTCACACTACCTGACGCCCAAAAGAAACAGACCAGAGAGACACCGCTGCAAAGGAAACGTGTGCTCGGTTAAACAGAAACTGGCGTTTCAGACACGGGACGGCTAGTAACCATAGCAACTTGAAATGGGACTCCCCTTGCTCGTGCCTGCACCCCACCCGTCCGGCTCTTCTGGTTTGTTTGCATACACTGGCAGTGACTGTAAACAATTGATACGGTGTCATGCTGAACCGCACCTCGCCGGATAACAAGACAAACAAGATTCCTGGAACGGGAAGTTTCTGTGTAAACCAGCCCTGCCGTGAAAAAACAAGATGGTACTGCAAAGCCCAACCACATATTTGTGCTGTCTGTTTTTCAACCAGGCGCCCTGGATACTCGTTTAAAAAACAACCAAAAAAACACTTTACAGTTTCATTGTGCCACACCAATACAGCAAAAAGTAATGGTTTTGTCGCCCTCTGCTGGTCGTAGGAAAGGTTTTGGTATGCGCTGGATTAGCCACAGTGCATAGAGAAAAAAGCTCAGGTGTGTTTAAACTCCTAATCAAACTGCTCTGCAACGGGGGGAGTCTTTCCATTCCAGTTTCCACACTACTTCAGCCAGGTACCCCAAAATAATCTGAACCACCTCAGGATCTGTTCCGTTATATATTCATCCATCCTTAATTAAGAGATAAGGATGAGAGCTCCCTGGAATAATCCTGAAGGGATGAGGACAGTGGCAAGCTCCTAGCTGTGCATTCGAGTTTGAAAATCAAAGACAACCCATCAAGTCTTGTTTCTTTGCTTGTTTTCCAGTATGCCTCCGCTTCGGGTAATGGCAGCTTGTCAGTTGTCTGACGAGGAGAGAACTGGGAAGGTCCTTCTTGGGACATGAAGAATAACTGCAATGAAGGCTCTGCACGTTAACTGCTGCTGTTTGTACTGTGATATGAACTGATGTGAATAAGAATAAGGTTGTTGAAGAATTGATTTGCTTTACGAATGTATGCTTTTAAAATGGGTTAATATTCTATATGTTTTTAATCAGTGTAGAGGTTTACAGTGTGTGTAGGGGCGAGGGGGGATTCATATGCTTTTCATCATGAAGTTTAGCATTGTCTCCTATAGAATTCTAATGAAGTACATTCTCATTCTTAAAACTAGAGAGAGTTTAGAGCATTAGAAAATACTGTCGTCAATTCAGAGGGTTAAAATAGGGATTGGGGTGGGGTTTTTATTTTTATATTTGTTGGACAGACGAGCAGAAAACAAAGTGCCTCAAAGTGTATTTACCCTCTCAATACCGGCAAAACACAAGCATGATTAACAATGTTATTACCCACAGAAAAATACACAAGCATGATTAACAATGTTATTACCCATAGAAAAAACACAAGCATGATTAACAATGTTATTACCCATAGAAAAATACACAAGCATGATTAACAATGTTATTACCCATAGAAAAATACACAAGCATGATTAACAATGTTATTGCCCATAGAAAAATACACAAGCATGATTAACAATGTTATTGCCCATAGAAAAATACACAAGCATGATTAACAATGTTATTACCCATAGAAAAATACACAAGCATGATTAACAATGTTATTACCCATAGAAAAATACACAAGCATGATTAACAATGTTATTGCCCATAGAAAAATACACAAGCATGATTAACAATGTTATTGCCCATAGAAAAATACACAAGCATGATTAACAATGTTATTGCCCATAGAAAAATAGACAAGCATGATTAACAATGTTATTACCCATAGAAAAATACACAAGCATGATTAACAATGTTATTGCCCATAGAAAAATAGACAAGCATGATTAACAATGTTATTACCCATAGAAAAATACACAAGCATGATTAACAATGTTATTGCCCATAGAAAAATACACAAGCATGATTAACAATGTTATTACCCATAGAAAAATACACAAGCATGATTAACAATGTTATTGCCCATAGAAAAATACACAAGCATGATTAACAATGTTATTACCCATAGAAAAATACACAAGCATGATTAACAATGTTATTACCCATAGAAAAATACACAAGCATGATTAACAATGTTATTGCCCATATAAAAACACAAGCATGATAAATGTTATTGCCCATTTAAAATACACTACAGTCCTGTGCTGCATGAACTCATTGTTCAGTTATTGTGTTGAGCTCTCCACTGAAATCGGGCTGACGGTCAGTCGAGGGCTACGGGGGTGGAATGGTTAATTTACTATTCACAATGAAACAAGTGAAGAAACAGCTGCCTGGATTTGTGGTGACTGCTGCTTTTCTTACTCGGTGGAGCACTGCGATCCACACAAACCCAAGCAGCTGTTTGATCACTTGATTCCCCTGCAATGGGAAGTTACCCTGATCCACACCGATGCCCTTCCCTGTGCAGAGCTCCTTCGAATCCTCATCTTGTGCAGCTCTATCCAGTGTGCTGCAGTGCATACTACACTATATCACAGGGCTTTCGAACAGCACAAGCGCTTGTGTTTTTATACAGCTTTCTTTTCTGGTACTGATTTACTATTTCTTTCTGGTTGGTTTTGGTTTTTTTGCTTGGTATAGAGCAGATTCATTTCCATGTGACTCAGTATCGCGCTCTCTTCCGGAGGGAGTTGAGGTCCTGGCATTCCTGATAATCCAGGAATAATCTCCACCGCAGGGTAAGATAACAAGCCTTCTGAGCTTCCAGAACAAAGAGCAGCCAGGCACGGACAGGACAGGAAAGCTCCTCTGTTATCAGCGCAGGATCACCCTTTTATTAGAAGCTAGAGAGAACGCTGGGCTTACCAGGGAGTCTGCTTCAGTATTAAAAACATGGACTGCTATTCCAGGGGAAGTTATTGTGAATACACATTTTACTGAGCTGCCTTTTCAGCACATCCAGAGCCAATGTAAATTACTCAATGAATCTGCTACGATGCTCTGTCATACAGTATCAGATTTACAGACTATTCGATGGAGAGACGCTTGGGTCCTGGTGGGCTAGCACAGCAATGCCAGTCACGAGAAGGCTCCAGGCTCCAGCTCAGCCTTGCTGTAAACTGATAACATTGTGCTTCTGAATCCAGCGTCTACTGGACTGGCCTTGGCCTCATCAAATGTACAACTTCACTATCTCGTAATTGTGACGCAGGCACCGCAGGACTGCGTTCGCTGGGTGTGGTGTGAGTGCTGTGGTTTGCGCAGTGGATTGTTTCACTCTGATGCTGTTCATTTTTCATTTCATTTAACCTTCATTTTACCAGATAAGAAGATTGAGAACAAATTCTCATTTACAAAGACGATCTGGTCAAGAAGCAGCACAAAGCAAACGTAGAAAAAATAAATAAATAAATAACACATTAACAAGTACATACGCATGCTGCATCAGACGAGAGTGAATTCAAGACGAAGGCCGTGTGACGCAGGTGTATGAGACTAGTGGAGATAGTGTTGCTGTTTTATACATACAGAATTGTTTGCAGGTTTCTTTCTTGTCTAATACTGTTTTTATTAACCTCTTCTGTCGTGATTATTGTAATTCCTTATTTGTTGGTTTAGCTGCCACTAAATCTCGAAGGCTTCAGCTTGTCCAGAACGCAGCTGCCAGAGGGCTCTTGTGTTGTGCTGCTCGTTTTAAATGATACATTTGAGATGCATGTACAGCTATCATGCATACTAGACCTGAAGAGGTTCTGTCTACATATTTGTAGGTTTATTTTGTACACTGGTGATTTATTGGAGGAGTTTGCCAAGCTGTTCATCTTGAAGCTTTACTGTGTTCCTTGTGTTCTCCTCAGGGTTCAATACCAAGCAAAGAAACTGCTTTCATGTGCTTCTACACAGTTCCACTGAACTAGTCTGGAACTATAAATGAAATTCAATAAAAATGTTAATCCAGGGAATGTAATAATGCATTTAAAAGCAAAGGATGATTGTGTGATCTGTATGTAAACACATGAAGAAACATGTTTTTATGGAAATGTGTGTTTTCTGTTTCTCGTTGTCTAGAAGGTGTTCGTTTCTGGTACAGGTACTAGTATTGGTATCTGGTGTTTTTTTATCATTGCTGTTAATAAAGTGAATTATGGAAGAATATCCGTATCCTCGTTCATTAGCTTCAGTGCTGCTGCCCTCCCTCTGCTATCTGTGCTAATGTTCCCTATATCTGAAAGCTAAGCTGGTGTCTGTGTTGAGTTCACTGTGTCATACTGCAGTGTTCGCTAGTATCCCTGTAGTGGTGTTCCACCTGAATCTATTTTTCCATCATTATGAAATGACAACAAAACATTTGATAATTCGATGTCATAAGATGTGGATGGAAGATGTTCAAAGTGCTTATCCAATGGCTTTCTTCTGCCAGAGCCGCAATGGGATCAAAGACAAAGTGAATATTAAATAGAATATGGAGCCATTGATCTGACACAGCCTGAGTGATTGTGCTCATCCTTAGCTGTGAGTTCCTCCTGGTGGGTAGTGTCATTTACAGGATGTTAATGTGCAGGAATGGGATCCTGAGAAAGAAGATGCTTTCACAAACCAGGCCACATGTGCAAATAAAAGTGACGTGACATGATGAGAGGCCTCTCCATCGAACTGGAGATCGTATCGCTGCCTCCTTCCACATCATGAAACCACAGATCGGATTCCAGTCATTTTTACTCCTCATGCTCTCTGTGTGTGTGTGTGTGTAATATATATATATATATATATATATATATATATATATATATATATATAATAATGTATGTATATATGTATGTATATAATTAAAATGCCTTTTCTCAGGAATATTCCCTGGCATGGAAGCCTCCATGTGTGGATTTGGACAACAATGCCCCTTTTCCTCGCTGTGAGGCGCTGGCCGCGGCGCTCATCTCTATGCTTCCCTTTGGCTCACTCCCTTACAACTCCCTAAAGGCGTTTGGGTTGAAGGTTTAAGGTTTCGCTCCAGTTGTTGGAACGCACTGTTGAAATACACTGGGCTGCATTCATCCCCGGACAATGTTAATGTTCTAGAACTAAGAAGAGCCGACGAGAGCCTCTTCTCATGAACCCCCCAAGTTATCTGGTACAAGCTTTTTGGCACCAACGGGTCTGAATGAATGCTTTGCTCATCAGAATGTGCGCGGTACGGATCTGAATGAATGCTTTGCTCTTCAGAATGTGTGCGGTACGGATCTGAATGAATGCTTTGCTCATCAGAATGTGTGCGGTTTGATCTGAATGAATGCTTTGCTCATCAGAATGTGTGCGGTACGGATCTGAATGAATGCTTTGCGCATCAGAATGTGTACGGTATGGATCTGAATGAATGCTTTGCTCATCAGAATGTGTGCGGTACGGATCTGAATGAATGCTTTGCTCATCAGAATGTGTGCGGTACGGATCTGAATGAATGCTTTGCTCATCAGAATGTGTGCGGTTTGATCTGAATGAATCATTTGCTCATCAGAATGTGTGCAGTACGGATCTGAATGAATGCTTTGCTCATCAGAATGTGCGCGGTACGGATCTGAATGAATGCTTTGCGCATCAGAATGTGCGCGGTACGGATCTGAATGAATGCTTTGCTCATCAGAATGTGTGTGGTTTGATCTGAATGAATGCTTTGCTCATCAGAATGTGTGCGGTTTGATCTGAATGAATGCTTTGCTCATCAGAATGTGTGCGGTTTGATCTGAATGAATGCTTTGCGCATCAGAATGTGTGCGGTACGGATCTGAATGAATACTTTGCGCATCAGAATGTGTGCGGTACGGATCTGAATGAATGCTTTGCGCATCAGAATGTGTGCGGTACGGATCTGAATTTTCGGACTTTTACTGAGCTGTTTTTTTCACAAGCTAGTAATGGACGAGCACAAGAAAAAAACAAAGAGCAGAAAGTGTTGAATTCACATTTGCATCTAAGCAAATTCATTTATTTTCTATACAAATATAAGCTGCCATCATTTAAAACTGTCTACACAAGAAATAAAACATCCGAATATAGTGTAAATAATGATTCTTTCCATACTTCTCAGGGTCATGTAAACACTTGATAGACAGTTAGGTCAAACTTCTGTGAGTAATACTGATTTCTACAATTATATAAATACAGTACGGAATTTCCAATATTAAAAATACTCAGGCACTTTACTAGCATCTCTTACAAAAACAAAACATGTTTCATATATATATATATATGTGTGTTAATATTACTATTACAATGTATCTAAAGTGCAAGAACAGTTTTTTTTTTTTAATTACCAAAAATCATCCTAAACAACTTACTACAAAAATAATTTCACAAGAGTTTAGTCCAAAGGAGTGGTCTTCTTCTGACTTCACAGAACCCTTTCTTCATTGCTCTGCAGAAGCACTTCAGCTCACCACGCCCCTAGCAGTGGCCCCTCCCCCCAGGGGGCGGGGCAGAACCCAGTGTGTCTGCTGGAATGCTTTGTACAGCCTCCCCTGCTGCTGGTATCCATACTGAAAGTGAGGCAGGCCCCTCCCCTTGTACAAGCTGGGCTTCTTCCTGTGGTACTGCTGCCACACTGGTGGGACTGGCTGGTAAATCAAATCAGGCACCTGCAAGACAGAGCAGATATCATTAACAGGGCTAGCGCACCCCACAGGCGGCTACGTTGTGAGGGGTACCTGGCACATGGTTTATGTTGCGCACACTGAGTTGAGGGGTACCTGGCACATGGTTTATGTTGCGCACACAGTTGAGGGGTACCTGGCACATGGTTTATGTTGCGCACACTGAGTTGAGGGGTACCTGGCACATGGTTTATGTTGCGCACACTGAGTTGAGGGGTACCTGGCACATGGTTTATGTTGCGCACACTGAGTTGAGGGGTGCCTGGCACATGGTTTATGTTGTGCCACTGAGTTGAGGGGTACCTGGCACATGGTTTATGTTGCGCACACTGAGCTGAGGGGTACCTGGCACATGGTTTATGTTGCGCACACTGAGTTGAGGGGTACCTGGCACATGGTTTATGTTGCACACACTGAGTTGAGGGGTACCTGGCACATGGTTTATGTTGCGCACACTGAGTTGAGGGGTACCTGGCACATGGTTTATGTTGCACACACTGAGTTGAGGGGTACCTGGCACATGGGTTATGTTGCGCACACTGAGTTGAGGGGTACCTGGCACATGGTTTGGAGGGAGAGGTATGGTGGTGGAGCAGCAGGCTTCTGGGGTTCTTTGGGGCTGCTCTCTTCCTCCTCCGAGGATCCAGAGTGGTAATCTGAAGTGACTTTATCAACAGCACTCGTCACTCTCTTAGTGATGTCCTCTTTGTCGTCATCTTCGCCGCGGGAGAAGCTCACTATGGTGAAGGTGTGATTCTTCTCCCCATACCTGGGCAACACAGGATGCATTTATAATGAAATACTGGAGGAGCCGTTTCGGGCTGCACTGCTCAATATAGCAATTGTCCCGATCATTACCGGTGCTACAAAACAAAGTTCAAAAGGATAGCGTTTTAGAAGTAACTGATTAGCATTTTGGGCAACAAAAAAAATATTGCTTGGTTTTAGTTTAAAATGTTTCTACATTAAATATAATTAATAATTAATAATAATTAATAATAATAATAATACATTTAAACCAGAGTCAAGAAATACGGTCAGCCAATTCAAACTGCAAAGCTTTTAATTCTACTTGTATTGCTTGGCTGATCTTGTATTGCTTGGCTGATCACAAGTGCTTCTTGAAAGAAAGAGAGCGGAAATGGACGCGTGCCGCTGGCTCTCAGTCCATCAGTTTGAAAGCTACCTGCAGCACACCTCTCCAGGGTCCACCCACACAGTGAGCTCCTTGGGGAGGCCCAGGTCAGGGTACTGCACCCCGCTCTCCTCACAGGCCCTCTGCAGCTCTGGGTCTCCTCTCTGGAACCTGCTCACTCGGATACACCTGCAGAGAATCACAGAGGCTTCATCCACTAATGCATCCCTGCTGATGGAGCACATTATTTAGTTGCAGAGCTAGTTCCAGTAAAGTGGGGTTCACAATTTGCTTGATCCGCTAGCATTTCCTGCTCCCACAGTAGTTACAGTAACAGCAAGGACAGCTTTTATATACAAACATAAACTCCAGCTCTGCTTTCTTCAGTACTGCCTGCCACAAATAAAACAGAAACGCTGTCCGGCTGCAGAAAGGCTGCGCAATATAATAAAAATGTCAGGGATTCTCATTTCCTTTTCATTCAAAGAGTGCAAGAGAAAGTATGCTCTCAACGTGACCAGAGGGAGCCACCAAACACATATTATAATCAGTATTTACAGCATTTCTAACAGCTTCTGAGGTTTGTGTAGAACAAGCCTGTGAGAGCAGTGCTGTCCCGGCACCTCTGACTGATATACCCTGTAACACTGCAGCATTGCAGCAGCAGAGCAAGCGATTCATTCCAATACACCACTGTGTGTTCTCAAGCTCCGCTAGCAGCCATTCCACAGGTCAAGGTCTGTGTGTCACATTTTGGAAAAAGTAGTTAGTTCAGCTTCAAGAAAGAACATTTCCTGCCCTTATGAGATGCCTGTGCTCATGCTCAAACACCTTAAAGGACCGCTGCGTTAGAAACAGCATCAATGTGGTGTTGTTTGTTTGTTGTTTGTTTACCTGTAGGCCTGGCCCTTGTCTGGGTTGTCAGGGTACCAGTGACCCCTGAACTTGTCGTGCAGGATGGCGGTCAGCCTCTCTGCAAGCTTCTCCACTTCCTTCTTCTTCAGCTTGTCATTCTTCCTGACGAGCCTCATGAGGAAGAACACCACCGCTGCGATTTCTTTCCTCATCTTCAACGAGGCGTCGGAACACTGCAGGAATAAAACACAGCAACGAGACCTCAGAAACACACAGCCTACACATCACGCAGCAGAGCACTGCAGGAATAAAACACAGCAACGAGACCTCAGAAACACACAGCCTACACATCACGCAGCAGAGCACTGCAGGAATAAAACACAGCAACGAGACCTCAGAAACACACAGCCTACACATCAAGCAACAGAGCACTGCAGGAATAAAACACAGCAACGAGACCTCAGAAACACACAGCCTACACATCACGCAGCAGAGCACTGCAGGAATAAAACACAGCAACGAGACCTCAGAAACACACAGCCTACACATCAAGCAACAGAGCACTGCAGGAATAAAACACAGCAACGAGACCTCAGAAACACACAGCCTACACATCAAGCAGCACAGCACTGCAGGAATAAAACACAGCAACGAGACCTCAGAAACACACAGCCTACACATCACGCAGCAGAGCACTGCAGGAATAAAACACAGCAACGAGACCTCAGAAACACACAGCCTACACATCACGCAGCAGAGCACTGCAGGAATAAAACACAGCAACGAGACCTCAGAAACACACAGCCTACACATCACGCAGCAGAGCACTGCAGGAATAAAACACAGCAACGAGACCTCAGAAACACACAGCCTACACATCAAGCAACAGAGCACTGCAGGAATAAAACACAGCAACGAGACCTCAGAAACACACAGCCTACACATCAAGCAGCACAGCACTGCAGGAATAAAACACAGCAACGAGACCTCAGAAACACACAGCCTACACATCACGCAGCAGAGCACTGCAGGAATAAAACACAGCAACGAGACCTCAGAAACACACAGCCTACACATCACGCAGCAGAGCACTGCAGGAATAAAACACAGCAACGAGACCTCAGAAACACACAGCCTACACATCACGCAGCAGAGCACTGCAGGAATAAAACACAGCAACGAGACCTCAGAAACACACAGCCTACACATCACGCAGCAGAGCACTGCAGGAATAAAACATGGCAACGAGACCTCAGAAACACACACCCTACACATCACGCAGCAGAGCACTGCAGGAATAAAACACGGCAACGAGACCTCAGAAACATACAGCCTACACATCACGCAGCAGAGCGCTGCAGGAATAAAACACAGCAACGAGATCTCCCCCTGGATAAGGGCATCTGCTAATAAATAAATAAATAAATAAATAAATAAATAAATAATAATAATAATAATAATAATAATAATAATAATAATAATTCCCTTTTCATCAATTCCAGCACATCACTGATCAGAATTGCAATCAGCAGCATTCTGTTAAAATGAGCTTCTCACAGGGCAGCAGATTACTTCAATTGAAGCCACTGCAAGTCAGTTAAACTGTCTTCCAATGAAAGCAGCTGAACAAGCACAGCCATTACTAATGTCTCTAAAATACCAATTCCAGTTACTTGGAAGGAATTGGATTTGATGTCAAACAGGAATTGGTCATGCACCCCCCTCTCCCTCCCTATGGCACAGATGCTGCCTTTAATTAAATGTCACTGCTACTACAGCCATATGAAATATTAACACACACAGCTTCAAATATTCATGTGTCATAGCAGGCTGTCCTGTGCACACAAGTGACGCTTTCCAAGGCAGGGAATGAGGAGCAGGCTGGGGGAGGGAGGGACCGCTTGTTAAGAAGATCATTGTATTGTAAAAAGTACACAGCATCCGAGCAGAGCAGGTGAAAAAGGAAAGTGAGCCTTCCCAGGCTATCCCTGGTGTGCTTCTGCAGGGAAAGTTAACAATAGGAAACAGCTACTGTGAATATTCAACGCTGCTTAGTGTTACAGTGAAATGATCTACTTTGTAATCTCTCTGTATATCACACCTAGACTGTGTGATCCAGTGCATGATCTCTCTGTATGTAACACTGAGACTGTGTCATCCAGTGTATGATCTCTCTGTATGTAACACCTAGACTGTGTGATCCAGTGTATGATCTCTGTATGTAACACCTAGACTGTGTGATCCAGTGTATGATCTCTGTATGTAACACCTAGACTGTGTGATCCCGTGTATGATCTCTCTGTATGTAACACCTAGACTGTGTGATCCAGTGTATGATCTCTGTATGTAACACTGAGACTGTGTGATCCAGTGTATGATCTCTGTATGTAACACCTAGACTGTGTGATCCCATGTATGATCTCTGTATGTAACACCTAGACTGTGTGATCCAGTGTATGATCTCTGTATGTAACACCTAGACTGTGTGATCCCGTGTATTCTCGTCTATCTGTAAAGAGCAGGGTTGGGTTAATTCCTGTTTTTCAATTCCAGTTCCTTTTTAAATCCATTCCCAATTCCAATTCCTTCAAAGCAGCTGGAATTAATATTTTAGAGCCATCAAGATGCCCTTATCCAGGGCAACTTACAAAGCATCACACTGCAAAATGTCACATTACACAATATCACTCAGACAAGGGGTTTTCTGAGACAGTAGCCCTCTCTCCTCATCCTGCAGCCAGGCACAGCAGTGTGACTCACCAGGTAAAGCAGCTGGATTGGGAGGCAGGGGGAGAGGAAGAGGGGTGAGTCAGCTATGACGTCTGGAATGAACGTCAAAAAAAAAAATTATCAGACACTTTCAAAGTGCTTTCAAAGTTCAAATAGCCAATTTTCAAACAGAAATCTTATTTGTTAAAAAAAAAAAAAGTCCTCTCGATTTACCGTTGTGTCAGAGTCTGAAAGGCAGAACTCTGTAGCACAGCAGCAAAATACCAACACTGTAAGGAAACCATCTCCGATCTCGCCACCCTCAGATCATACTTGGCAGAGATCAGTGAACTGCGACCGGTAGAAACGATCCCTCAAGATGAAACTCTACCTTACAGCCTCCAGAGCATTTTTTGGTATAACTGCATTTTTAACAACTCAAAAGTCAGCGTGAAATGTTATGAATCTGATGATAGCGAAAAGAAAAAGCCAAGCCAAACGTAGTTTGTGATTGGTAGTAAAGAAAAGATTGGCTTCATTGTATCTGTGTGTGTTTCTTTTAGTGCTGGTATTATACACAATAAAACAGAAGCTAGTGCACATAAGCCCGATAGTAAAAAGCCACCTGTGCGCTGCGTGACATCTCAAGAGGACGAGGCTGCAGTCCTTGGACACGGCTGTTTACTATCTGATGATGTACAGGCGTCTGGACTGTATTCTCTATGTTATTGCACAGCCGGGTCAGCTGTAGAATCGGAACAGCGTTGCCAGTGTGTACCAGGACTGCACACGGCTTTACAACCAAGCACAGTCCAATTGATTTATTATTATGACTTTACTGCGGGTAATGACGTCAAAGCACTAAAGCATAATACATTATAAAGTACAATAACATCGTTCCTTATTTCGCGCGTTATCTGAACACATTATCCTACTACTACAACACTAACACGGTGGCATAATATTATAGCATCTCTGATGCGCTCCTCGTTCAACAGGAAATCACTTTTGCACCAAAACAAAAAAAATATATAATAATAAATAACATTCGTTCACCCCCCCAAAAAAATCCCACAGTCGATTTTAAAACAACTAGAAACACGCCTATGCATTTCTATGTTGTCAGGTGGTTTACTCACTGTGTCGACCATGTGAACCCTCCGCTCTCCGGACCCAATAGATCACGCTGTTTGCATCCAGCACGTCAGCGAGCGCGGGGCGGGGTTCCCGGACTGACGTCACTGTTCAGGGCGGGCTCAACGCCGCTTGATTGAGGGGAAACCCCGACAGGTGTTCTGAAAAACGTGTGTCCGCTGACTTTAACTACTGTAGCTGCGCTGTAATGAACTGAGGGTGCAAGTACTGCTTTAACTATTGAGACACCTGTGAGGTATGCTGTGTGGACAGCAGCAGTAGCAGCCCACATACCCATCGCCCATTCCCTATTGTGTCAGCAGTTTAACATTGATATTTAAAATGTAATAATGTGCGGGCTGTACTGCACTAGTACTTTAGATTTCCCAGTACTGGTATATACTATTATTAGGATGTCATCTGCTAATAATAATAATAATAATAATAATAATAATAATAATAATAATAATAATTCTTCGCCCTAAATCTTCTCGTTTATCTTCAGTTGAGCGGTTCATCTGCACTGATCTTCTTTACTAGTAGACAGATCTATAAATGAAGCACACAGTATAACTGGAACGGCCTCAATGCAACGGCAGCCTTATTCCAGCCCTGGATAGTTTACACTACAGCACAATTATGCAGGGTTCTGTTGGATAGATTGGACCTGAGCAGCGCGCAGCTGAATTAGCTCGGATTTGCAATCAATAACCACAAGACGGCGCACCAGTAAGTTTTGCAACTTCAAAGTGGAAACTTCACTGAACCTTCAACCCAAACGCCTTTAGGGAGTTGTAAGGGAGTGAGCCAAAGGGAAGCATACAGATGAGCGCCGCGGCCAGCGCCTCACAGCGAGGAAAAGGGGCATTGTTGTCCAAATCCACACATGGAGGCTTCCATGCCAGGGAATATTCCTGAGAAAAGGCATTTTAATATATATATATATATATATATATATATATATATATATTCAGAATTATTGGTCAGAATTATTTCAACATTTTCCTTCTGAATACAGGGTGTCTCGCTAAGCATGGAAGATGCTTTACCATTTTCAACCAGCAGAGGGCTCTCTATCTTTAACATTCAAAATACCAACCTAAAAACCTTAAATGACATACTTAACTTGACATCATTGTTATAGTGCATTTCAAAGTGGCCGAAAGAGTTACAGCTGGGTACTGGGTTGCTATGCAGACAGAACGAGAGCGGCGGCTGTCTTGCGTGTGTGTGACACGTCGCCGGCACTCGTGTTTAATCTTTTGGTTTTGCGAGTGTACGATTGTAAACCTGCCTTTGTGAGATCTTCGAGTAGCGGGCAAGGTATTCTCGGAATTGTGAGAGGGCGTGAGTAAACCAATTTGGATATAGCTTTAGGATTTGATTATTTAGTTACAGCCCTAGCTGGCTGTTAGGAGTAAATCTCTGAGGGAAATAATGAAATGTACTGTTCAAAACTAAGCAAGATAACATTTACTGAGTAAAGGTTTGTTTCAGTTTCTGTTCCTCGTTGTAGAGAAACGCCCCTGGTTCTAGTCTATGATGTATTTGCACGTGTTTCTGTATTAGCACTATCCAGTACAGCACAAAAGTGCCCTATTTCTTAAAGCTACCGATTGTTTGTGCTAATTAGCCGATTTTATATAAACTTTACAATCCTACTTGGATTGACCCTGCTACTTTTAAATGACTGTTCCCAAATAAACATGTCATGATTTTTATTCTTGTCTGCGTGCCTTTTCTCTTCTGTCTGCATCCCTGTCTCTGCGTGCCTTTTCTCGTCTGCATCCCTGTCTCTGTGTGCATTTTCTCTTCTGTCTGCATCCCTGTCTCTGTGTGCCTTTTCTCTTGTCTGCATCCCTGTCTCTGTGTGCCTTTTCTCTTGTCTGCATCCCTGTCTCTGCGTGCCTTTTCTCTTGTCTGCATCCCTGTCTCTGCGTGCCTTTTCTCTTGTCTGCATCCCTGTCTCTGTGTGCCTTTTCTCTTGTCTGCATCCCTGTCTCTGTGTGCCTTTTCTCTTCTGTCTGCCCCTCTCTGTGTGCCTTTTCTCTTGTCTGCATCCCTGTCTCTGTGTGCCTTCTCTTGTCTGCATCCCTGTCTCTGTGTGCCTTTTCTCTTGTCTGCATCCCTGTCTCTGTGTGCCTTTTCTCTTGTCTGCATCCCTGTCTCTGCGTGCCTTTTCTCTTGTCTGCATCCCTGTCTCTGTGTGCCTTTTCTCTTGTCTGCATCCCTGTCTCTGTGTGCCTTTTCTCTTGTCTGCATCCCTGTCTCTGTGTGCCTTTTCTCTTGTCTGCATCCCTGTCTCTGTGTGCCTTTTCTCTTGTCTGCATCCCTGTCTCTGCGTGCCTTTTCTCTTGTCTGCATCCCTGTCTCTGTGTGCCTTTTCTCTTCTGTCTGCATCCCTGTCTCTGTGTGCCTTTTCTCTTCTGTCTGCATCCCTGTCTCTGTGCTTTTCTCTTGTCTGCATCCCTGTCTCTGTGTGCCTTTTCTCTTGTCTGCATCCCTGTCTCTGTGTGCCTTTTCTCTTGTCTGCATCCCTGTCTCTGCGTGCCTTTTCTCGTCTTTACTCTTCTCATTGCTTCCCCAATGACACTAGAAGTCCTTCCACCCGCCTCCTGAAATTACATTCACTTTCTTTACTGTTGAGAAGAAAAAAAAAAAAGACACACGGTATATAATATATAATAATATCTAAAAAAGAGACGATTGAGTAATAGTAAAAATATTTATTTTTATTTGTCATTGGTTGTCACACAACAATTATTATTGCAGGTTTCATTTCAAAAACTGTAGCAAGGCAAAGCTCAACCAGCTTAATGAAGTATTGAATACAATAAAAAAAATACAAATCAGAACACACACAGGCTAACTTTCCCTGTCTAATCATAGCGAGGTTGGACAGTGGTTGTAAATCTTAAGCACGTTGCCCTGGACTGAAGGATGTTTTAAAATCACTTTTTTCCTCACACGAAACATCATTTCTGTACCGATACTTACTGTGAGCTGATATACTGTATCACCATACAAGTTCATAGGAAAACCTGAAATGGTTCAAACTGCGGTGCAACAAGAGCCCTGCTTCCATCCCTGATACAGTCCTGCTTCTCTCTCTCTCTCTCTAGCACTGGAATGAATCAAACATTTCATCACCACACCCTAAAAGGGTTACATACCTATCTCTTATAAAGAGAGGAATAGTGAACAGGGCCTGTGGTCACAAAGCAGTGAACTCACACAGGTAGCAAATTCACACTGTGTGGCAGCGAAGGGTTTTTAAACAGCAACACTGAATCAACAGGCCTGTCAAAAGTAACAAAGAGAAATAGCTGAACAGAGTGAACAACAACGCATAGTGAAAAACACACTCCAATCCCACACACAACCCGTCAAAGCACAGTGAAAAACACACTCCAATCCCACACACAACCCGTCAAAGCACAGTGAAAAACACACTCCAATCCCACACACAACCCGTCAAAGCACAGTGAAAAACACACTCCAATCCCACACACAACCCGTCAAAGCACAGTGAAAAACACACTCCAATCCCACACACAACCCGTCAAAGCACAGTGAAAAACACTCCAATCCCACACACAACCCCAAAGCACAGTGAAAAACACACTCCAATCCCACACACAACCCGTCAAAGCACAGTGAAAAACACACTCCAATCCCACACACACAACCCGTCAAAGCACAGTGAAAAACACACTCCAATCCCACACACAACCCGTCAAAGCACAGTGAAAAACACACTCCAATCCCACACACAACCCGTCAAAGCACAGTGAAAAACACACTCCAATCCCACACACAACCCGTCAAAGCACAGTGAAAAACACACTCCAATCCCACACACAACCCGTCAAAGCACAGTGAAAAACACACTCCAATCCCACACACAACCCACAAAGCACAGTGAAAACACACTCCAATCCCACACACAACCCGTCAAAGCACAGTGAAAAACACACTCCAATCCCACACACAACCCGTCAAAGCACAGTGAAAACACACTCCAATCCCACACACACACCCGTCAAAGCACAGTGAAAAACACACTCCAATCCCACACACAACCCGTCAAAGCACAGTGAAAACACACTCCAATCCCACACACAACCCGTCAAAGCACAGTGAAAACACACTCCAATCCCACACACAACCCGTCAAAGCACAGTGAAAAACACACTCCAATCCCACACACAACCCGTCAAAGCACAGTGAAAAACACACTCCAATCCCACACACACAACCCGTCAAAGCACAGTGAAAAACACACTCCAATCCCACACACAACCCGTCAAAGCACAGTGAAAAACACACTCCAATCCCACACACAACCCGTCAAAGCACAGTGAAAAACACACTCCAATCCCACACACAACCCGTCAAAGCACAGTGAAAAACACACTCCAATCCCACACACACAACCCGTCAAAGCACAGTGAAAAACACACTCCAATCCCACACACAACCCGTCAAAGCACAGTGAAAAACACACTCCAATCCCACACACAACCCGTCAAAGCACAGTGAAAAACACACTCCAATCCCACACACAACCCGTCAAAGCACAGTGAAAAACACACTCCAATCCCACACACAACCCGTCAAAGCACAGTGAAAAACACACTCCAATCCCACACACAACCCATCAAAGCACAGTGAAAAACACACTCCAATCCCACACACAACCCACAAAGCACAGTGAAAACACACTCCAATCCCACACACAACCCGTCAAAGCACAGTGAAAAACACACTCCAATCCCACACACAACCCGTCAAAGCACAGTGAAAAACACACTCCAATCCCACACACAACCCGTCAAAGCACAGTGAAAACACACTCCAATCCCACACACAACCCGTCAAAGCACAGTGAAAAACACACTCCAATCCCACACACACACCCACAAAGCACAGTGAAAACACACTCCAATCCCACACACAACCCACAAAGCACAGTGAAAAACACACTCCAATCCCACACACAACCCGTCAAAGCACAGTGAAAAACACACTCCAATCCCACACACAACCCGTCAAAGCACAGTGAAAAACACACTCCAATCCCACACACAACCCGTCAAAGCACAGTGAAAAACACACTCCAATCCCACACACAACCCGTCAAAGCACAGTGAAAAACACACTCCAATCCCACACACAGCCCATCAAAGCACAGTGAAAAACACACTCCAATCCCACACACAACCCGTCAAAGCACAGTGAAAAACACACTCCAATCCCACACACACAACCCGTCAAAGCACAGTGAAAAACACACTCCAATCCCACACACAACCCACAAAGCACAGTGAAAAACACACTCCAATCCCACACACAACCAGTCAAAGCACAGTGAAAAACACACTCCAATCCCACACACAACCCGTCAAAGCACAGTGAAAAACACACTCCAATCCCACACACAACCCGTCAAAGCACAGTGAAAAACACACTCCAATCCCACACACAACCCACAAAGCACAGTGAAAAACACACTCCAATCCCACACACAACCCGTCAAAGCACAGTGAAAACACACTCCAACCCCACACACAACCCGTCAAAGCACAGTGAAAAACACACTCCAATCCCACACACAACCCGTCAAAGCACAGTGAAAACACACTCCAATCCCACACACAACCCACAAAGCACAGTGAAAACACACTCCAATCCCACACACAACCCACAAAGCACAGTGAAAAACACACTCCAATCCCACACACAACCCGTCAAAGCACAGTGAAAAACACACTCCAATCCCACACACAACCCACAAAGCACAGTGAAAACACACTCCAATCCCACACACAACCCGTCAAAGCACAGTGAAAAACACACTCCAATCCCACACACAACCCGTCAAAGCACAGTGAAAAACACACTCCAATCCCACACACAACCCATCAAAGCACAGTGAAAACACACTCCAATCCCACACACAACCCGTCAAAGCACAGTGAAAAACACACTCCAATCCCACACACAACCCGTCAAAGCACAGTGAAAACACACTCCAATCCCACACACAACCCGTCAAAGCACAGTGAAAACACACTCCAATCCCACACACAACCCCGTCAAAGCACAGTGAAAAACACACTCCAATCCCACACACACAACCCGTCAAAGCACAGTGAAAAACACACTCCAATCCCACACACAACCAGTCAAAGCACAGTGAAAAACACACTCCAATCCCACACACAACCCGTCAAAGCACAGTGAAAAACACACTCCAATCCCACACACAGCCCGTCAAAGCACAGTGAAAAACACACTCCAATCCCACACACAACCCGTCAAAGCACAGTGAAAACACACTCCAATCCCACACACAACCCGTCAAAGCACAGTGAAAACACACTCCAATCCCACACACAACCCGTCAAAGCACAGTGAAAAACACACTCCAATCCCACACACAACCCGTCAAAGCACAGTGAAAACACACTCCAATCCCACACACACAACCGTCAAAGCACAGTGAAAAACACACTCCAATCCCACACACAACCCAGTCAAAGCACAGTGAAAACACACTCCAATCCCACACACAACCCATCAAAGCACAGTGAAAAACACACTCCAATCCCACACACAACCCACAAAGCACAGTGAAAACACACTCCAATCCCACACACAACCCGTCAAAGCACAGTGAAAACACACTCCAATCCCACACACAACCCGTCAAAGCACAGTGAAAAACACACTCCAATCCCACACACAACCCAGTCAAAGCACAGTGAAAAACACACTCCAATCCCACACACAACCAGTCAAAGCACAGTGAAAACACACTCCAATCCCACACACAACCCAGTCAAAGCACAGTGAAAACACACTCCAATCCCACACACAACCAGTCAAAGCACAGTGAAAACACACTCCAATCCCACACACAACCCGTCAAAGCACAGTGAAAACACACTCCAATCCCACACACACAACCCAGTCAAAGCACAGTGAAAAACACACTCCAATCCCACACACAACCCGTCAAAGCACAGTGAAAACACACTCCAATCCCACACACAACCCGTCAAAGCACAGTGAAAACACACTCCAATCCCACACACAACCCATCAAAGCACAGTGAAAAACACACTCCAATCCCACACACAACCCATCAAAGCACAGTGAAAACACACTCCAATCCCACACACAACCCGTCAAAGCACAGTGAAAAACACACTCCAATCCCACACACAACCCGTCAAAGCACAGTGAAAAACACACTCCAATCCCACACACAACCCGTCAAAGCACAGTGAAAACACACTCCAATCCCACACACAACCCATCAAAGCACAGTGAAAACACACTCCAATCCCACACACAACCCAGTCAAAGCACAGTGAAAACACACTCCAATCCCACACACAACCCAGTCAAAGCACAGTGAAAACACACTCCAATCCCACACACAACCCGTCAAAGCACAGTGAAAAACACACTCCAATCCCACACACAACCCGTCAAAGCACAGTGAAAAACACACTCCAATCCCACACACAACCCATCAAAGCACAGTGAAAAACACACTCCAATCCCACACACAACCCACAAAGCACAGTGAAAAACACACTCCAATCCCACACACAACCCACAAAGCACAGTGAAAACACACTCCAATCCCACACACAACCCGTCAAAGCACAGTGAAAAACACACTCCAATCCCACACACAACCCGTCAAAGCACAGTGAAAACACACTCCAATCCCACACACAACCCGTCAAAGCACAGTGAAAACACACTCCAATCCCACACACAACCCGTCAAAGCACAGTGAAAACACACTCCAATCCCACACACAACCCGTCAAAGCACAGTGAAAACACACTCCAATCCCACACACAACCCGTCAAAGCACAGTGAAAAACACACTCCAATCCCACACACAACCCGTCAAAGCACAGTGAAAACACACTCCAATCCCACACACAACCCGTCAAAGCACAGTGAAAAACACACTCCAATCCCACACACAACCCGTCAAAGCACAGTGAAAAACACACTCCAATCCCACACACAACCCGTCAAAGCACAGTGAAAACACACTCCAATCCCACACACAACCCAGTCAAAGCACAGTGAAAACACACTCCAATCCCACACACAACCCGTCAAAGCACAGTGAAAACACACTCCAATCCCACACACAACCGTCAAAGCACAGTCAACCAGTCAAAGCACAGTGAAAACACACTCCAATCCCACACACAACCCGTCAAAGCACAGTGAAAACACACTCCAATCCCACACACAACCAGTCAAAGCACAGTGAAAAACACACTCCAATCCCACACACAACCAGTCAAAGCACAGTGAAAACACACTCCAATCCCACACACAACCCGTCAAAGCACAGTGAAAACACACTCCAATCCCACACACACAACCAGTCAAAGCACAGTCAAAGCACAGTGAAAACACACTCCAATCCCACACACACAACCCAGTCAAAGCACAGTGAAAAACACACTCCAATCCCACACACAACCCACAAAGCACAGTGAAAACACACTCCAATCCCACACACAACCCGTCAAAGCACAGTGAAAACACACTCCAATCCCACACACACAACCCACAAAGCACAGTGAAAACACACTCCAATCCCACACACACAACCAGTCAAAGCACAGTGAAAAACACACTCCAATCCCACACACAACCAGTCAAAGCACAGTGAAAACACACTCCAATCCCACACACAACCCAGTCAAAGCACAGTGAAAAACACACTCCAATCCCACACACAACCCATCAAAGCACAGTGAAAAACACACTCCAATCCCACACACAACCCACAAAGCACAGTGAAAAACACACTCCAATCCCACACACAACCCACAAAGCACAGTGAAAACACACTCCAATCCCACACACAACCCGTCAAAGCACAGTGAAAACACACTCCAATCCCACACACAACCAGTCAAAGCACAGTGAAAAACACACTCCAATCCCACACACAACCCGTCAAAGCACAGTGAAAACACACTCCAATCCCACACACAACCCACAAAGCACAGTGAAAACACACTCCAATCCCACACACAACCCACAAAGCACAGTGAAAAACACACTCCAATCCCACACACAACCCGTCAAAGCACAGTGAAAACACACTCCAATCCCACACACAACCCACAAAGCACAGTGAAAAACACACTCCAATCCCACACACAACCAGTCAAAGCACAGTGAAAACACACTCCAATCCCACACACAACCCGTCAAAGCACAGTGAAAACACACTCCAATCCCACACACAACCAGTCAAAGCACAGTGAAAACACACTCCAATCCCACACACAACCAGTCAAAGCACAGTGAAAAACACACTCCAATCCCACACACAACCCACAAAGCACAGTGAAAAACACACTCCAATCCCACACACACAACCCACAAAGCACAGTGAAAAACTCACTCCAATCCCACACACAACCCGTCAAAGCACAGTGAAAACACACTCCAATCCCACACACACAACCCACAAAGCACAGTGAAAAACACACTCCAATCCCACACACAACCCACAAAGCACAGTGAAAACACACTCCAATCCCACACACAACCCGTCAAAGCACAGTGAAAACACACTCCAATCCCACACACAACCCGTCAAAGCACAGTGAAAAACACACTCCAATCCCACACACAGCCCGTCAAAGCACAGTGAAAAACACACTCCAATCCCACACACACAACCCGTCAAAGCACAGTGAAAAACACACTCCAATCCCACACACACAACCCGTCAAAGCACAGTGAAAAACACACTCCAATCCCACACACACAACCCGTCAAAGCACAGTGAAAAACACACTCCAATCCCACACACACAACCCGTCAAAGCACAGTGAAAAACACACTCCAATCCCACACACAGCCCGTCAAAGCACAGTGAAAAACACACTCCAATCCCACACACAACCCACAAAGCACAGTGAAAACACACTCCAATCCCACACACAACCCACAAAGCACAGTGAAAACACACTCCAATCCCACACACAACCAGTCAAAGCACAGTGAAAACACACTCCAATCCCACACACACAACCAGTCAAAGCACAGTGAAAACACACTCCAATCCCACACACAACCCGTCAAAGCACAGTGAAAACACACTCCAATCCCACACACAACCCACAAAGCACAGTGAAAACACACTCCAATCCCACACACAACCCACAAAGCACAGTGAAAAACACACTCCAATCCCACACACAACCCACAAAGCACAGTGAAAAACACACTCCAATCCCACACACAACCCACAAAGCACAGTGAAAAACACACTCCAATCCCACACACAACCCACAAAGCACAGTGAAAACACACTCCAATCCCACACACAACCCGTCAAAGCACAGTGAAAACACACTCCAATCCCACACACAACCCACAAAGCACAGTGAAAACACACTCCAATCCCACACACAACCCAGTCAAAGCACAGTGAAAAACACACTCCAATCCCACACACAACCCAGTCAAAGCACAGTGAAAACACACTCCAATCCCACACACACAACCCACAAAGCACAGTGAAAACACACTCCAATCCCACACACACAACCAGTCAAAGCACAGTGAAAAACACACTCCAATCCCACACACAACCCAGTCAAAGCACAGTGAAAACACACTCCAATCCCACACACACAACCCAGTCAAAGCACAGTGAAAAACACACTCCAATCCCACACACAACCCACAAAGCACAGTGAAAAACACACTCCAATCCACACACACAACCCACAAAGCACAGTGAAAAACACACTCCAATCCCACACACAACCAGTCAAAGCACAGTGAAAAACACACTCCAATCCACACACACAACCCACAAAGCACAGTGAAAAACACACTCCAATCCCACACACAACCCACAAAGCACAGTGAAAACACACTCCAATCCCACACACACAACCCGTCAAAGCACAGTGAAAAACACACTCCAATCCCACACACACAACCCGTCAAAGCACAGTGAAAAACACACTCCAATCCCACACACACAACCCGTCAAAGCACAGTGAAAAACACACTCCAATCCCACACACAACCCGTCAAAGCACAGTGAAAAACACACTCCAATCCCACACACACACACACACACAACCAGTCAAAGCACAAATACAAATAGGACAGCTGAAATCCAGCACAAAGTATATTATTAATAATAAAAAAGTACATATATAATTTAATACAAATATAAAACTCACACCCTTTTTGATGGCTGTACCTTATTTTGGTTAAATTGAAGATGTACAGAAACATTTCTAAACTAGATTGGGATATTCTCTAGAACGTGTCCTAATGTACACCCGTACAAAGTTTGAGCACTAATGAATGAGCAGTCCTCCAGATACATTAGCGGGTGTGTACAGCAGCAGCACTGTATCAATCCCCACAGAGGAGGAGGAGGAGGAGGAGGAGATGCATTAAAGACATGTAAGTATGATGGGTCTGTACAGCAGCAGTGCTCGATCAATCCCCACGGGACTGTCCATATTAAAAGGAATGCTTCAGACCCTGGGAATTAGCAGAATCTATTTCAGTTTATCATCATCATATAATGATACGTGTTCTTAAACATTATACCTTACTGTTTCCAATACAGTAATACAACACAAACACAGACACTCCGCATGGCTCCTAAGCAGATCCAGCAGTAAAGATCACTGCGCAGGTTCAGAGGGTATATGAAGTATTATTTGAACAGAACACGGTCCAGGCATCAGGGTTCCAGAGACAGAGGTCTCCGTGGTTACGATCCACAGCAGCCAGCAGGCATGAGCACGTGCTTGTTTATCTAGTGCATCTTGTACACTGTGGTATAAGAAGCTCAATGTAAACTGGGAGTGGATTAGATCTTCCGGAAGCTCATTCTGCCACCAAAAAGAATCAGAATTCCGGGTGGATTCTCAGAACTCGGATTGGCTCAGGTCGGAATTCTGACTTGAAGAGGGGTTTTTTTTGTTTTTTTGGTGGTGGAATGGGCTTCCATAAGACCTAGACCAATTTGGAGTATGAAAAAAAAAAAAAAAAAGTTTAAAATAATACAACGCTTAGATACAACAGCACAAAAAAACAACAATAAAAATAAAAACGAAATAAATAACTTTTACAGATACTGATACAACTTAAAATAAGAATCCTGGCTCTGTTTAAAGTTGAAAATTGTAATACTGTTTCTGGGCACTACAAAACCAAACAGTGAAGAAAAAAATATATTAAAAACTTCAAATAACTGAATTCTTAAAAGAAAAAGAAAAAAAACATTGCAGTCGGCTGAAAGGGGTAACAATCCACAGTGTAATGTAACACACACACACACACACACACACGCACACACACACGCGCGCACACACACACGCGCGCACACACACACGCACACGCACACAGAGCTGCAGAGACCCCTACTCTCCTCGCATGTCAATCCTGTAAAGAGTTCAAGCACATGTCCTCCACGTCTCTTTGCAGATTCATTGGTGTATGTTTTTCCTGCACTTTCAAAATGAACGGGTTCCAGACCTCCTCTTCATTCAAATCCCAAACCCCCAGCATTGGGAGAAGAGCCCCGTCTGTCTTCAGGAGTCAAAGTTCACCCTTAACTCTCACAGGCACCACGGGGGTGAAACCTGACCCAGCCCAGCACGTCGTTTCCATTTCACTGCACGGGGGTGGGGGTGGGGTCGCCGAGCCAGCGGAGCATCGTTAGGGAACAGACCGGCGAGTCCTTGAACAAGGTATCCAGTGACAGTAAGCGCTGGCATCACATCAACGTGTGTTCAGCGCGGAGACCCAACAGCAGCCTGTTTATCTCTGGTGTTTGTTGATCCGTCGATACCCAGCGCTGCCTTGAGGAACACACTGCCCCGCTCCCACCCGCTCTGCAACATTCACTTTCAACACGTCCGGCCTTTTCATATGTTGAGTCGGGGTCAGAGGAGGGGAGGGGTTGCAATCCCCTCAGTCACACTGCACACTGTTTATCATCTCAGGTATGAAAGCGCTGGGTGGGGTGGGTGTGTCTCACGGAGCTGGAAGAGGTGCACATTGACCATTTCACTCCCATTGGCATCAGGAACGCGGGGCTCCCCACAAAGACTGCCTCTGCCCCTATTCCACTGTGGTGTTGCTGCTCTTGATCCCAGCTCTCCCGATGGGAAGCCACGGCAGCTTGGAGCCGTTCTTGAACAGCTGCTCGATGGCAACGTGTCTCACGTGGAGCTCCGAGGACAGAGAATCTTTGTCTTGTACTGCCTGGGTGAGCTCCTCGAACACCACTGAAAAAAAAAACAGGGAATACAACAGTGAGCGAGTACAGCCAGAAGAACCCTCCGCTTTATCAATGAATCACGAGCTTTATCAATGACTCACGAGCTTTATCAATGAATCAATAACTAACAATGAATCAAGAGCATTATCAATGAATCAATAACTAACAATGAATCAAGAGCATTATCAATGACTCAATAGCTATCAATGAATCAGTAACTAACAATGAATCAATAGCTTTATCAATGAATCACTAGCTATCAATGAAATCACAGCTTTATCACTGAATCATATTATATGACCCGCACATAATTAAAAAAAAGCAGAAAATTAAAAAAGAAAAGTTCATGACATTTAGTTGTTAAAGATGCCATTTTAATCATCCAAACGGATTGTTCTTTATAAACTGTATTAACCTGCCTGGAATGATTCCATGATAAACAACAGTGTTACTGTAGTACAAAATTACAGTATGAGCCTTTAGCAATTGGGTTTATTGGAGGGCAGCTTCCAGTCTTTAGGACTCACGTTTGTCAGGCTTTTATTATCACACACAGAGACACACACACACACACACACACAGACACACAAACACACAGAGACACACAAACACACAGAGACACACACACGCGCAGAGACACACACACACACACAGAGACACACACACGCACGCAGAGACACACACTCTTACCCTGAATCTGTCGTAGAAGCTTTTCATTCAGCTGCACCAGCTCTTCAACACTCATTGTGCTGACTGCAATGAAAAGAGAAAAGAGAAACACACACACATTAATATCACCATGGAAACCAAAGAATAATCCCCATAACAAAAAAACGTCTGATGTTACCTTGGTACCAATTATCAGCCTGCAAAGGAAGCAAATGCACATGAATCTGCACGTCATGGAAATGAGTCCTGTGCATTACACATGAATCTGCACTTCATGGAAATGAGTCCTGTGCATTACACATGAATCTGCACTTCATGGAAATGAGTCCTGTGCATTACACATGAATCTGCACTTCATGGAAATGAGTCCTGTGCATTACACATGAATCTGCACTTCATGGAAATGAGTCCTGTGCATTACACATGAATCTGCACTTCATGGAAATGAGTCCTGTGCATTACACATGAATCTGCACTTCATGGAAATGAGTCCTGTGCATTACACATGAATCTGCACTTCATGGAAATGAGTCCTGTGCATTACACATGAATCTGCACTTCATGGAAATGAGTCCTGTGCATTACACATGAATCTGCACTTCATGGAAATGAGTCCTGTGCATTACACATGAATCTGCACTTCATGGAAATGAGTCCTGTGCATTACACATGAATCTGCACTTCATGGAAATGAGTCCTGTGCATTACACATGAATCTGCACTTCATGGAAATGAGTCCTGTGCATTACACATGAATCTGCACTTCATGGAAATGAGTCCTGTGCATTACACATGAATCTGCACTTCATGGAAATGAGTCCTGTGCATTACACATGAATCTGCACTTCATGGAAATGAGTCCTGTGCATTACACATGAATCTGCACGTCATGGAAATGAGTCCTGTGCATTACACATGAATCTGCACTTCATGGCAATGAGTCCTGTGCATTTCACTTCCCCACCTGGACTAGCCCAAAATCAACACGTTTTAGTATTACTCTGTTTGTGTTTACTTCAACCACACCTTACTGAGAAAACAGCAGCAACTAACAAGTCATACAGGATATGAGAGGCGTAATACCCATGTACAGTAATAATCATGTAATAGGGGTTAGTGGTGTGTCTCCTAGCAATATCCACATGATACAGCAGGAACACAACTAAACCCCTAGCCAATCATCTCATGGGGATGAGCCTCACTGTCAGGGTCACTTTCCAATACATGGCAACTATTCAATAGTTTGCATGACTTTTTGATCACAAACAAAATATAAATAAATAAATAAATAAATAAATAAATAAATAAATAGTGTTGCTCAACAATCCCCTCCCACAACAAATAAAAAAGGGGAACAAGCTCTACTCTCAGTGCACAGCATTCACCCCGGAGCTCTGTGAGCTCTCCTCTCAGTGCACAGCATTAACCCCGGAGCTCTGTGAGCTCTACTCTCAGTGTACAGCATTAACCCCGGAGCTCTGTGAGCTCTACTCTCAGTGCACAGCATTAACCCCGGAGCTCTGTGAGCTCTACTCTCAGTGCACAGCATTCACCCCAGAGCTCTGTGAGCTCTACTCTCAGTGCACAGCATTAACCACGGAGCTCTGTGAGCTCTACTCTCAGTGCACAGCATTAACCCCGGAGCTCTGTGAGCTCTACTCTCAGTGCACAGCATTAACCCACAGCGTTAACCCCGGAGCTCTGTGAGCTCTCCTCTCAGTGCACAGCATTAACCCACAGCGTTAACCCCGGAGCTCTGTGAGCTCTCCTCTCAGTGCACAGCATTCACCCCGGAGCTCTGTGAGCTCTCCTCTCAGTGCACAGCATTAACCCCGGAGCTCTGTGAGCTCTACTCTCAGTGTACAGCATTAACCCCGGAGCTCTGTGAGCTCTACTCTCAGTGCACAGCATTAACCCCGGAGCTCTGTGAGCTCTACTCTCAGTGCACAGCATTCACCCCAGAGCTCTGTGAGCTCTACTCTCAGTGCACAGCATTAATCCCGGAGCTCTGTGAGCTCTACTCTCAGTGCACAGCATTAACCCCAGAGCTCTGTGAGCTCTACTCTCAGTGCACAGCATTAATCCCGGAGCTCTGTGAGCTCTACTCTCAGTGCACAGCATTAACCCCGGAGCTCTGTGAGCTCTACTCTCAGTGCACAGCATTAACCCCGGAGCTCTGTGAGCTCTACTCTCAGTGCACAGCATTAACCCCGGAGCTCTGTGAGCTCTACTCTCAGTGCACAGCATTAACCCCGGAGCTCTGTGAGCTCTACTCTCAGTGCACAGCATTAACCCCGGAGCTCTGTGAGCTCTGCTCTCAGTGCACAGCATTAACCCCGGAGCTCTGTGAGCTCTACTCTCAGTGCACAGCATTAACCCCGGAGCTCTGTGAGCTCTACTCTCAGTGCACAGCATTAACCCCGGAGCTCTGTGAGCTCTACTCTCAGTGCACAGCATTAACCCCGGAGCTCTGTGAGCTCTACTCTCAGTGCACAGCATTAACCCCGGAGCTCTGTGAGCTCTACTCTCAGTGCACAGCATTAACCCCGGAGCTCTGTGAGCTTTATGATATTTATTTTTTTGTTTGTTTTATTTAGACTAATCTGTGCAGGACTGTGCCTGGCCCCTGGCAGGTATAAAGACAAGCGCACACTTACGCTGCTCTCTGCCATGGTGTTTGTGTCTCCTCTGCACAGAGTCGCTAGCATCGCCAGGCCGCTTCTCAGCCTGACCGGCCCACAGAACACTTCCGGAGCACAGCGAGGACCCCGGGCCCGCCGGCCCGCTGAGCCTCAGGCTGCTGGTGGAGCCGCAGTCCAGCATGGCTGTGGTGTAGTCAGGGAGCCCCGCTCCAGAGCCCCTGTCCCAGCGAGGAGCGTAGCGGGGCACGGGGGCCTCGGCCTGGGGGACGAGCGTCCGGTCTCCCTGCTGAGTGTAGCAGAGGAGCTGCCTGGAGCCCCGGCGAGCCCCGGCCTCCTCCGCACAGTCTTTGTTCTGCGCGTACTGAATGATCCAGTTGATTTTTTGGCTCAGGACATTTTTCACTCCTTCGTAGGTGCTTGTGGAGACTTTGGCTCGCGAGAGTTTCTGGTTGGCTATCAGGTGGTACTTTTCAAAGCAGTCTCTGTGACCTCTGGAAGACTTGGAGTGCAGGAGTGTCGACCTCGTCATGCCTGCGGGGAAAGACATCGCAACACGTTAGCAAAAAAAACAAATAAACACAAAGCAGCGATATTCATGAGGAAAAGCTATTGCACACGCACAACAAATACACATACATTTCATTAAATTAATCCATTTTTTCCCCCCATTGCTTTACATTTATTATGGTCCAAAACTACTTCAAATGTTTGTTTTCTTCAGCGATTTCATGCATGAAAGGGTTCAAATGATTTTAACACAAAGAGCAGGATCCAGGTATATTGATGGGAGAGCTAACGCCACTCAGTATGGGATAGTTACACATCACTGTACACAAGAGAAAATCAAACCTCTCCCAACACTACAGTATCAGTGATACACTACAGTATATACAGCAATGCAACACAAACCTCTCCCTACAGTACAGTATATACTGTGTATGCAGCAATGTAACCCAATACATTAAAAGGAGGAGCCGCCTGCACTGCATTGTAACGATCCTGAGGCTCTTAATGAAAGAGGTTTTGATCTGCGCTTTTTAAAAACCTTTAGGAAGCTTTGCAGCGCTGCAAAGCCAGAATGGAAAACGAGCATCACGGCTTTTTAACAGCTATAAATAGAGGATACAGCATGGATTCCTTTGGGATCTGCTGAACGGACAGCTAGGGAAGGGTGGAGAAGCCTTGAGCACTGGCTGCTATTATTCAGACAGCTCTGCGTTCCACATCCAGCTCATTTCAGTGAGCATTTCAAAAAGCATACAGGCGAGTGATCTACTGGAGTGTCACATAGCAGAACTGAGGAAAGCAGAAGTACAGTCAATCTGTCACATGCTCCTGTAAAGCACAGAAAGGTTTGTGCTGTAGTGGAAAGAGTCAACGACCAAGTATAGTAAACTAAACTAGAATGAGTGCGTGCATGGACTGTGCAAAACACGCAATGAACAAAAGTGAAACTTACTCAAAAACTGGGCAATTAAAACTTCCTTAAAACGGTGCTTTAGTAAGCAAAACTAAATGTTACTGCAACACACACGTTAGAAAGGGTTAGCACTGTATTTGAAAATTAAGAGACTTTTCTTGTACCTTGCCCAATCTGGTACAGTAAATGCATTTGAACCCCTCAGGTATGAATCTCTGAATCTGCATGTGATTGAGCTCACCTTCTCCCCTCTGCCCCGCCCCCTGTGAGTGTTTCCTGATGGGATTGGATCTGTGCAGGAGTCTTCAAAGTAACAGAGCGAGTTAAGAGCGCTGTGATAGAATTACAAATACTGTATCGAGCGAGCTACAAATACAATGCCTTCCGATGTTTGGCAATTATTTTAAAAAATAAGATGTCAAGAAAGTAAAGAAAAGAAAGTAATGTTTGGGATGCTCTGATAACACAACTAATCTGCGTGACCATTTAATGAGATGGCACCCAACAAAACATCAAATGTGGTCACTGCGGCCACTAGGAAGCACTAAATTAGCTGTTACAATCTTACAAGAAACTATAATAAATCAACCCAGAAATGACAGGCGCTCCAGTCCTACCAGGCTGCATGTGCGGTTTGAAGTCTAGGAGGATATTAAGAGGCTTTGTAGAAGCAATGCGCTCTTAATACCCTGAGCCACAGTCCTCTCTCAAAGCATGTAAGCAGGCTCTTCGTTAATCCTCAATAGGCAGCGTGCCCTTCAACACCGCGTCACATGCAAAGCTGTGCCGGGCCGGATTAGTGCTACCATGTCAAGTTTATTAGGATCAGCGCAGTGATGTCACCTGACCTGAAATACCACAGTATCTCCCACCCTGCCCCCTGTCAGCAGCAGAGGAGCCCGTTCACACACAGTGCAGAGAATCACAGGGAGGCAGGGCGTTCACACACAGTGCAGAGAATCACAGGGAGGCAGGGCGTTCACACACAGTGCAGAGAATCACAGGGAGGCAGGGCGTTCACACACAGTGCAGAGAATCACAGGGAGGCAGGGCGTTCACACACAGTGCAGAGAATCACAGGGAGGCAGGGCGTTCACACACAGTGCAGAGAATCACAGGGAGGCAGGGCGTTCACACACAGTGCAGAGAATCACAGGGAGGCAGGGCGTTCACACACAGTGCAGAGAATCACAGGGAGGCAGGGCGTTCACACACAGTGCAGAGAATCACAGGGAGGCAGGGCGTTCACACACAGTGCAGAGAATCACAGGGAGGCAGGGCGTTCACACACAGTGCAGAGAATCACAGGGAGGCAGGGCGTTCACACACAGTGCAGAGAATCACAGGGAGGCAGGGCGTTCACACACAGTGCAGAGAATCACAGGGAGGCAGGGCGTTCACACACAGTGCAGAGAATCACAGGGAGGCAGGGCGTTCACACACAGTGCAGAGAATCACAGGGAGGCAGGGCGTTCACACACAGTGCAGAGAATCACAGGGAGGCAGGGCGTTCACACACCCCTCCACACACAGTGCAGAGAATCACAGGGAGGCAGGGCGTTCACACACCCCTCACACACAGTGCAGAGAATCACAGGGAGGCAGGGCGTTCACACACAGTGCAGAGAATCACAGGGAGGCAGGGCGTTCACACCCCTCCACACACAGTGCAGAGAATCACAGGGAGGCAGGGCGTTCACACACCCCTCCACACACAGTGCAGAGAATCACAGGGAGGCAGGGCGTTCACACACCCTCCACACACAGTGCAGAGAATCACAGGGAGGCAGGGCGTTCACACACCCTCCACACACAGTGCAGAGAATCACAGGGAGGCAGGGCGTTCACACACCCCTCCACACACAGTGCAGAGAATCACAGGGAGGCAGGGCGTTCACACACCCCTCCACACACAGTGCAGAGAATCACAGGGAGGCAGGGCGTTCACACACCCCTCCACACACAGTGCAGAGAATCACAGGGAGGCAGGGCGTTCACACACCCCTCCACACACAGTGCAGAGAATCACAGGGAGGCAGGGCGTTCACACACCCCTCCACACACAGTGCAGAGAATCACAGGGAGGCAGGGCGTTCACACACCCCTCCACACACAGTGCAGAGAATCACAGGGAGGCAGGGCGTTCACACACCCCTCCACACACAGTGCAGAGAATCACAGGGAGGCAGGGCGTTCACACACCCCTCCACACACAGTGCAGAGAATCACAGGGAGGCAGGGCGTTCACACACCCCTCCACACACAGTGCAGAGAATCACAGGGAGGCAGGGCGTTCACACACCCCTCCACACACAGTGCAGAGAATCACAGGGAGGCAGGGCGTTCACACACCCCTCCACACACAGTGCAGAGAATCACAGGGAGGCAGGGCGTTCACACACCCCTCCACACACAGTGCAGAGAATCACAGGGAGGCAGGGCGTTCACACACCCCTCCACACACAGTGCAGAGAATCACAGGGAGGCAGGGCGTTCACACACCCCTCCACACACAGTGCAGAGAATCACAGGGAGGCAGGGCGTTCACACACCCCTCCACACACAGTGCAGAGAATCACAGGGAGGCAGGGCGTTCACACACCCCTCCACACACAGTGCAGAGAATCACAGGGAGGCAGGGCGTTCACACACCCCTCCACACACAGTGCAGAGAATCACAGGGAGGCAGGGCGTTCACACACCCCTCCACACACAGTGCAGAGAATCACAGGGAGGCAGGGCGTTCACACACCCCTCCACACACAGTGCAGAGAATCACAGGGAGGCAGGGCGTTCACACACCCCTCCACACACAGTGCAGAGAATCACAGGGAGGCAGGGCGTTCACACACCCCTCCACACACAGTGCAGAGAATCACAGGGAGGCAGGGCGTTCACACACCCCTCCACACACAGTGCAGAGAATCACAGGGAGGCAGGGCGTTCACACACCCCTCCACACACAGTGCAGAGAATCACAGGGAGGCAGGGCGTTCACACACCCCTCCACACACAGTGCAGAGAATCACAGGGAGGCAGGGCGTTCACACACCCCTCCACACACAGTGCAGAGAATCACAGGGAGGCAGGGCGTTCACACACCCCTCCACACACAGTGCAGAGAATCACAGGGAGGCAGGGCGTTCACACACCCCTCCACACACAGTGCAGAGAATCATAGGCAGGGGGGCTCTATTGTATTCATCACCTACAGTACAAGAGCTTTGTGAGAAATGGATCACACAAACCTCTGCTAAATCCAACTCGCTTCCATTTATAAAAAAATAATAAAATTAAAATTAAACATTAAGAAATGATCCTTTAAATCAGAGAGACATGCTGAGTGGATTTCTACTATCTCGCTCTATCTTAAAATAAGAAAACTCTCTATAGCAGCTAGCAGCGTGCTAAGTGCTAACAGTGCTTAATGAAACTGGCAAGTCTATTTGAATGCACGGCCACTGTAGGAACTGATGATCACAGCAGGCATTTCTCTATAGAAATACATATGCACTGTAATGCATTGTGGAGCTGGTGTCTTCTCAACATCTCTGCGTGTTTATTAAGAACAATGATGTGATTCGGAGGTCTTTGTATAGCTTGTCATGTGGAAGGCTGATTGAAAAGACTTCCTCTTAGTACCTTGTGGCTTCAAGCTGGCTCTAAAAGGCATAACCTCATTACACAAGAGCGGCCAGATCCATCTCATCATGCATTTCAAACACACTCTGAAATCATAACTAGGGTAAGATGCCATTCCTACTCGCTCTTTAGGATTTACAGGCAGCCTTCTGAAATACATTCGGTGCTGTGATTCAAGAGAGGGATTACAGTACTGGAAATGAAGATGAAATGAAATGCTAAGAGCTTTGCAGATACAGCTTACTTAACGAGTCTGAGCACTGCCATTATTAATGTGCGGAGTAGAATGGCTGTCAAAGGGAGAGTGCAGCACACTCTGCTCCATCACAGGGACGCATTCAGGGCTGCCGTCGTCGCGCTAGTTTGTTTTTTTCAGGTTGTACTCCATGTAAGTTTACAAATTCCAGACAACATTCCAAGCAACTTGAGGCACAACCAGCAACAAGCCAAGCTTCCTTTGATCTTACACCAGAGAGAGACCCCATTTACTCAGGAATGTATCACTTCTCAAATGGGTCAATAAAAGATTGAAAGGAACCCATTCTACGCTAGCCAGGCACGTGTCCTCCCAAGCTGTGAAACAAACGGCTCGCTTCATTCCATTACAATGTGGCTTTGCTAAACAAAGCAGGTTTACCCCAGGGGTGAGGAGCTCAGCAGCACGGCTGTGTTAATTGTGCTGGGTACAGAAACTCAGTGGAGTGCGGTTTAGCCGTCCCCATTGATATAATAAAAACAATAAATGAAAAGACAGGGCAATCAAGAGAGGCCAGCAGAACAGTTAATGAAACAGAGGCCTGCAGCACAAGCCTGCTGTCCGATTGGTCCCTCTGTCCCGGGATCAGAGCAGCGGTCAGAACAGATTCATATCACTGCTCGACGTGGGGATCACAACCTGACCCCAAACCTTTAAATGTGACAGTTCAAAAGAAAACATGCTTATTTATTAAACTGTAGAGACCATGTGGGAGAAGTCCTTCCGGCACAAAGATCCACCAACCGATGGGTGTCTGCAGCAGGACATGTTGCTTCCTGCCAGAGTTCCTTATCAGTCAGCTAGCTGCCCGTCTGCCTGCCTGCCTGCGCACAGCTCACACGCACATTGAAAACTCTTGTATTATTTCCATGCCATCAGCCTGCGTGAGTGGAGCACGTGGAGCCGGCTGCTGTGCAAAGAGCCTCAGGAATGCAATCCCATGTCACAATCACAAGAGTTACACACAGAAGAAAACGACAGCTCATTAACATGCAAGCCAAACCCCATCATTTGACAGGGGTCTTATGTGAAAAACTCAAATATAACCCCAGTGTACACTCCAAGCAAAATAGGAGATCAGCAAGCTACTGTCAAGAGAGAGATTAGATTTTCTATACTGAAAAACACAATGGGATCCTTTCTAATAATAAGCAGCAGCAGCAGCAGCAGCAATAGGCCATAGCTCTACTGAACTGTATGGAGAGTCAATGGCTCACAATTGAAGTTAGGGCTTGTGGCTTTCTGTTAACCACTATACTTTACTAGGCAGAAAAGCATCCTGCCCAAAATGTCCTGAAATAATATACAGGACTAGATAATTACACACTGTAGCACATTACTTGCATCCTTCCTGGGAAAACATACTGATCTCTACCCAACGCAATCTCACTGACAGTGTGTGGAGCTGCTCATACTGTACGTCCTTGAACAATCTGCGACAGCATTCTGCACTCTGCACTCACAGCCAATCACAACACTCCTGCGGGAGGTCACTCGAGATCTCTACCCAGTGCAGCACACCACAGCACGCTTACAGCTGGTTCCACAGGGATTAGTGTTAAACAGGTGTGAAACCAAATGAAGTGCAGAGATTATGAAAAGGAGACCTCATACAGGGACAGACTTAAATAAACAAATAACACTCTTCTGGTCTTTATATGGGGACACACACAAGAAGCAAATGCATGAGGACCTCATATGAGGATGTCATTTGTTCCCCATATAAAAACAATGGATTATTTATTTATTTATTTTTTAATTCAATGAAAAATACATTGTGTTCAAAACAACTTTTTTTCCAGCTCTTCAATATTTCATGCATGCAAGCGTTGAAAAGTCTCTTATTTGATTCCTCATTAGATTGAGTACCTGCCCTCCAGGTGGTCTCGAGTGTGTAGACACTCTCTAGCGCAACACTGCATACCGAATCCAGCAGGGCTCCTGTGTTGTGTCTGACAGATACTGTAGAGCAGCATGTGATTCATTACATCACTGCACTGGAGGCTGGCAGCATTGGTTCACGTGACCTGCCTCAGCTGTTCTGAGACAACTCACTCACATGGGATCTGCTGCACTCTTCTGAAAAAGCCAGCTGAACTAAAATGATCTTCAGCTCTGAATGGGAAGCAGCAGGGAGAAGCCGTCCAGAGATCTTCAGCTCTGAATGGACAGCGGCAGGGCGAAGCCGTCCAGAGATCTTCAGCTCTGAATGGAGAGCGGCAGGGAGAAGCCGTCCAGAGATCTTCAGCTCTGAATGGAGAGCGGCAGGGAGAAGCCATTCAGAGATCTTCAGCTCTGAATGGAGAGCGGCAGGGAGAAGCCGTCCAGAGATCTTCAGCTCTGAATGGAGAGCGGCAGGGCTCTGAATGGAGAGCGGCAGGGAGAAGCCGTCCAGAGATCTTCAGCTCTGAATGGAGAGCGGCAGGGAGAAGCCATTCAGAGATCTTCAGCTCTGAATGGAGAGCGGCAGGGAGAAGCCGTCCAGAGATCTTCAGCTCTGAATGGAGAGCGGCAGGGAGAAGCCGTCCAGAGATCTTCAGCTCTGAATGGAGAGCGGCAGGAGAAGCCGTCCAGAGATCTTCAGCTCTGAATGGAGAGCGGCAGGGAGAAGCCGTCCAGAGATCTTCAGCTCTGAATGGAGAGCGGCAGGGAGAAGCCGTCCAGAGATCTTCAGCTCTGAATGGAGAGCGGCAGGGAGAAGCCGTCCAGAGATCTTCAGCTCTGAATGGAGAGCGGCAGGGAGAAGCCGTCCAGAGATCTTCAGCTCTGAATGGAGAGCGGCAGGGAGAAGCGGATGGCAGCTCTTCAGCTCTGATCCCACACTTGGCTGACTCCGCTGTTACTGACATGCTCCTAATTACTCTACTGGGCGTTTTCTTTGATTAAACAGAACAAGCTGGCGAGTGTGGCAAGCATTACTGTAAGGAGTCAGACTGAATTTAATTAGCTCTGTTCCAAGCCCTGGAGTAACCCTTTTAAAGCCTTGTGTACAGAACTGCAGCCGACTAGAAATGTCACTCACTAGAACTGTGTGTTTAAAAGTACCTTCCCAGCGAGTTTCCCCATGTGAGGTTTCAATACATTACAGTGCGCCTCAATGCAACAAAGATATAACAACATCTGCTTCCGTCTGAGAAACCACAAGGCAAGGGTCTTCCTGTGTTCACTTTGCAGCACGCACACCATTATCTGAGTCATAAACAGCGTTCGCTTTACACCACGCACACCATTATCTGAGTCATAAACAGCGTTCACTATACTGAGGCAATGAAACGTGTGTGTGCCGGTGTACAGTAAATGCTTAATAAGCAAAATGTCCCGGTGTATTTGTAAACGGCAATCATAACCGCATTCCAGTAGCTGTGCTCCTTATTAAAACTAGAGCTGCATGAAGCGATTATTCCATCGGGCTCGGCACAGGGGAGGGTCCCTGCTGTCAATCTGGCTCATTTATCATTCCAAGAGAAAGGGGTGAAGAAACAGCTGCTTGGATTTGTGTTGGTTGCTGTTCTCCACACACCCTAAGAACACAAACCCAGGCAGCTGTGTCTGCACTGAATGGTAAATCAGCCCGCTCGACACCAGTGCCCCTCACCTGTGGACAGCCTGATCCCAATAATCAAACAGTTAGCTTGTGCAGCTCTGATGAAAACAGACTGAGCCTTGTCTGGATTCATCCCGTGGAACTCATGCGTCATTCCCGACGCACGAGAATGGTTTCAGGCGTTTACACAAATGAGCTACAGAGGAGTGATCTGAAAACACACAATACAGAACAGAGATGAATTCATCACCACAGTCCCACGGCTGTGTACAACACTACATTCTCTCTGGTGTGAACTAGTCACATCACACACAGCATTTCCTGTACAGCAGTACAGAAGGCAGGCAGCGCTGGCTTCAAGGCTGTACATTTCTCATGAATGATGTGATGGAAATTAATGTACAGGCAGTAGCACAGCTTCCTTTAAAGAACATCATCCTTTTCTAACCCCTGCACTCTGTGTGCTGTTGAGAAAACCTGATGCTGCAGCTGAACTCCCTCACTGTAAAGTGAAAGCTCGCTTCTGATCTCATCACAATGAGTCTCCTCCTGTTGAAACTGCGCTGCACGGTAAATGAACTTCCCGGACAAACCGTGACACTGTGCATGAAGAGCTATGCACCAACAGAGTTGCACATGACTGCATCGCACCTGCACAACTGCATTTAGAAAACTCATTGTTTGCACAGAAGCCCTCGAGTGAAGATAATGTGCAGCATGAGCTGAGGAAGGATCTCTACTACAGGTCGCTCCTATTGAAAAAGGGCACTGCCCCGTGCAGACTGGGGGTTCCTATTGAAAAAGGGCACTGCCCCGTGCAGACTGGGGGTTCCTATTGAAAAAGGGCACTGCCCCGTGCAGACTGGGGGTTCCTATTGAAAAAGGGCACTGCCCCGTGCAGACTGGGGGTTCCTATTGAAAAAGGGCACTGCCCCGTGCAGACTGGGGGTTCCTATTGAAAAAGGGCACTGCCCCGTGCAGACTGGGGGTTCCTATTGAAAAAGGGCACTGCCCCGTGCAGACTGGGGGTTCCTATTGAAAAAGGGCACTGCCCCGTGCAGACTGGGGGTTCCTATTGAAAAAGGGCACTGCCCCGTGCAGACTGGGGGTTCCTATTGAAAAAGGGCACTGCCCCGTGCAGACTGGGGGTTCCTATTGAAAAAGGGCACTGCGCCGTGCAGACTGGGTGTTCCTATTGAAAAAGGGCACTGCCCCGTGCAGACTGGGTGTTCCTATTGAAAAAGGGCACTGCGCCATGCAGACTGGGGTTCCTATTGAAAAGGGCACTGCCCCGTGCAGACTGGGTGTTCCTATTGAAAAAGGGCACTGCCCCGTGCAGACTGGGGGTTCCTATTGAAAAAGGGCACTGCCCCGTGCAGACTGGGGGTTCCTATTGAAAAAGGGCACTGCCCCATGCAGACTGGGGGTTCCTATTGAAAAAGGGCACTGCCCCATGCAGACTGGGGGTTCCTATTGAAAAAGGGCACTGCCCCGTGCAGACTGGGGGTTCCTATTGAAAAAGGGCACTGCCCCATGCAGACTGGGGGTTCCTATTGAAAAAGGGCACTGCCCCGTGCAGCCTGCAGTGTCAATGCAGAGTGAGCCTTAAAATGGAACGTCAGGACCTGAAATTAGGGTCATTTTACACTTTTATTGAAAGCCAGATATAAAAAAAAAAAAAAAAAAAAAAAAAAAAAAAGATCAGAAGAGATCTCCACAAACAAGATATTCATGCACACTTTACTTAAGCCATTTTATTTATGGGTACAGTTTGCAACACCCCTTTGCTTTGGTTAATAGTTGGTTTCTTTTTTTTTTTTATACTTTCACCTGAAATCAGTTCACAACACTTTAAAAATCATTGCACAGCAAGGGTCACACGAAAATGATACTTAAATGACCACGCAAGCGAATGCTAAATTCTAGATTGTGCACAATGGCATATGAAGGCGTGCAGATTGCATAGAGTATTGAAGAGACAGCCGTGTTCTCATACCCTCAATACTGAGCTCGAAGCACACGTGACAGAAGGACAGCGTGTCCGCGTCCGTTTCCACTTTACAGATACTGCAAACATTGTCGTCGTTGAGATCGATGTTCACGAAGAGCTCCTCTTCACTCATGATGACCCTGAACGACAAGCACACATAGAAGCACAAATTACATGGAGGAATTCCCAGCAGCTGCTGTGCAGCACAAGTCCAAAGAGCTATCTTTACAGTGCTGCATATGCAGGTCTAGTGATTCAATCTGCTTCTTTAACTGCATGCAACCAGTGCACTGAGAAAGGGGGTTAGAAGCCACAGGCTAGAGGTAAACAGGAAAGAAAACAAACAAAAAAACTGATAGAAAGCTGAACACTGATGTATTTAATGAAGGCGAGCAGGGCAAGTTACAACACCACTGAAACTTCTTAATTGTGAAACATGTTTCAGCAAAGAACGAAGACACAGACAGCTCAGTCTGATCCCTTCACAACCCTGCTGTCTCTTTAACTAGGCCACTTCTGCTGTACTTCTAGTCTCCTGATTAGACTTATTTTAATAAACAAATAATAAATAAGAAAGTGTTCCACTGTCCAGTCTGGTGCCTTGAACCCTTGCAGCTTCTCAAGGCCTGGCCGCTTGGACTCTCTCAAGGCCTGGCCGCTTGGACTCTCTCAAGGCCTGGCCGCTTGGACTCTCTCAAGGCCTGGCCGCTTGGACTCTCTCAAGGCCTGGCCGCTTGGACTCTCTCAAGGCCTGGCCGCTTGGACTCTCTCAACCACAGACTCTCACAAACTAGCTAGCAACCAGCAGCCTGACGTCTGATACTTCAAGCGCTCCACAAAGAAGAACAACAGCAAGAGCAAGAGCAAGAGCAAGAGCAAGAGCAACAAAAACAAGCGCAAGAACAACAAAAACAAGAGCAAGAACAAGAACAAGAGCAAGAACAAGAACAAGAGCAAGAGCAAGAGCAAGAGCAGGAACAAGAGCAACAAAAACAAGAGCAAGAGCAAGAGCAAGAGCAAGAGCAAGAACAAGAGCAAGAGCAAGAGCAAGAGCAAGAGCAAGAGCAAGAGCAAGAGCAAGAACAAGAGCAAGAGCAGGAACAAGAGCAAGAGCAAGAGCAGGAACAAGAGCAAGAGCAAGAGCAAGAGCAAGAGCAAGAGCAAGAGCAAGAGCAAGAGCAGGAACAAGAGCAAGAGCAGGAACAAGAGCAAGAGCATGAGCAAGAGCAGGAACAAGAGCAACAAAAACAAGAGCAAGAGCAGGAACAAGAGCAAGAGCAAGAGCAAGAGCAGGAACAAGAGCAACAAAAACAAGAGCAAGAGCAAGAGCAAGAGCAAGAGCAAGAGCAAGAGCAAGAGCAAGAGCAAGAGCAAGAGCAAGAGCAAGAGCAAGCGCAAGAGCAAGAGCAAGAGCAAGAGCAAGAGCAGGAACAAGAGCAGGAACAAGAGCAACAAAAACAAGAGCAAGAGCATGAGCATGAGCAAGAGCAAGAGCAAGAGCAGGAACAAGAGCAAGAGCAGGAACAAGAGCAAGAGCAAGAGCAAGAGCAAGAACAAGAGCAAGAGCAAGAGCAAGAGAAACAAGAGCAAGAACAAGAGCAAGAGCAAGAAAAACAAGAGCAAGAACAAGAGGAAGAGGAAGAACAAGAACAAGAGCAAGAGCAAGAGTAAGAGGAAGAGCAAGAACAAGAGCAACAAAAACAAGAACAACAAGAGCAAGAACAAGAACAAGAGCAACAAAAACATGAACAAGAGCAACAAAAACAAGAGCAAGAACAAGAACAAGAGCAAGAGCAAGAACAAGAGCAAGAGCAAGAACAAGAGCAACAAAAACAAGAGCAAGAACAAGAGCAAGAACAAGAGCAAGAACAAGAGCAAGAGCAACAAAAACAAGAGCAAGAGCAACAAAAACAAGAGCAAGAGCAACAAAAACAAGAGCAAGAGCAACAAGAACAAGAACAAGAACAAGAGCAAGAGCAAGAACAAGAGCAAGAACAAGAGCAACAAAAACAAGAGCAAGAGCAACAAAAACAAGAGCAAGAACAAGAACAAGAGCAAGAACAAGAGCAAGAGCAACAAAAACAAGAGCAAGAGCAACAAAAACAAGAGCAAGAGCAAGAGCAACAAAAACAAGAGCAAGAGCAAGAGCAACAAAAACAAGAGCAAGAGCAACAAAAACAAGAGCAAGAGCAAGAGCAAGAGCAAGAGCAAGAGCAAGAGCAAGAACAAGAGCAAGAGCAAGAGCAAGAGCAAGAGCAAGAGCAAGAGCAAGAGCAAGAGCAACAAAAACAAGAGCAAGAACAAGAGCAAGAGCAAGAGCAAGAGCAAGAGCAAGAACAACAGGAACAAGAACAAGAGCAACAAGAACAAGAGCAACAAGAACAAGAGCAAGAACAAGAACAAGAGCAAGAGCAAGAGCAAGAGCAAGAACAAGAGCAACAAAAACAAGAGCAAGAACAAGAGCAAGAACAAGAGCAAGAGCAAGAGCAAGAGCAAGAGCAAGAGCAAGAGCAGGAACAAGAGCAAGAGCAAGAGCAGGAACAAGAGCAAGAGCAGGAACAAGAGCAAGAGCAAGAGCAAGAGCAAGAGCAGGAACAAGAGCAAGAGCAGGAACAAGAGCAAGAGCAAGAGCAAGAGCAAGAGCAGGAACAAGAGCAAGAACAAGAGCAAGAGCAAGAGCAACAAAAACAAGAGCAAGAGCAACAAGAACAAGAACAAGAACAAGAGCAAGAGCAAGAACAAGAGCAAGAGCAAGAACAAGAGCAAGAGCAGGAACAAGAGCAAGAGCAGGAACAAGAACAAGAGCAAGAAAAACAAGAGCAAGAGCAAGAGCAGGAACAAGAGCAAGAGCAGGAACAAGAGCAAGAGCAAGAGCAGGAACAAGAGCAACAAAAACAAGAGCAAGAGCAGGAACAAGAGCAAGAGCAAGAGCAAGAGCAGGAACAAGAGCAACAAAAACAAGAGCAAGAGCAAGAGCATGAGCAAGAGCAAGAGCAAGAGCAAGAGCAAGCGCAAGAGCAAGAGCAAGAACAAGAGCAAGAGCAAGAGCAAGAGCAAGAGCAGGAACAAGAGCAACAAAAACAAGAGCAAGAACAAGAACAAGAGCAAGAGCAAGAGCAAGAGCAGGAACAAGAGCAACAAAAACAAGAGCAAGAACAAGAGCAAGAGCAAGAGCAAGAGCAAGAGCAACAAAAACAAGCGCAAGAACAACAAAAACAAGAGCAAGAGCAACAAAAACAAGCGCAAGAACAAGAACAAGAGCAAGAGGAAGAGGAAGAGCAAGAGCAACAAAAACAAGAGCAAGAGCAAGAGCAAGAGCAGGAACAAGAGCAACAAAAACAAGAGCAAGAGCATGAGCATGAGCAAGAGCAAGAGCAGGAACAAGAGCAAGAGCAGGAACAAGAGCAAGAGCAAGAGCAAGAGCAAGAAAAAGAGCAAGAGCAAGAAAAAGAGCAAGAGCAAGAGCAAGAGCAAGAATAAGAGCAAGAGCAAGAGCAAGAGCAAGAGCAAGAGCAAGAGCAAAAACAAGAGCAAGAGCAAGAGCAAGAGCAAGAGCAAGAGCAAGTACTGTGAATGGTGTGCCCCTCTGCTCCACTCACATCATGCTCTGTCTCACACTGCATTCTGAGGGGTCTCCCCACTGCCTCCTCTTCAAACAGCACAGCACACAGGCTATGTGAGATGGTTGTATTATCAGACATCCTTTCTGGTGCAAAGTCTTCCTTTCATTTAGTTTTTAAACTTCACTGCTCTGTCTCCAAGACACAGGTATCATTGATATTTAACAGCTTGACAAAATCAATAAAGAAGAACCCCTATATAGGTTTGGTAGATGGAAGGGGGACAAAACTGGACTTCAGTTTGTTTATGATGACAGCCCATTATATAGAATTATGAATCATTTAGATTCTATAAAGTGATATTTCTGCAGATCACACAGCAAAACTAAAAAAATGATTGCACAGTTCCTGCATCTAATATTATATTAAAAATAATACTGTATTTCAATTAAACATATAGTACATTTAATCCTAAGGGAAAAGCACGACAAATGTGTTATTTGTTGAAGAAGCTAGCCTAGTCCCCCCAGGAATGATGCATGTCATAAGAGGAACACTTGTTTGAAATGCAGAAATAGAAACGCTACATCCTATAAGGAATAGATTTGTATTTGAAACGCGATATCCTATAAGGAATAGATTTGTATTTGAAACGCGATATCCTATAAGGAATAGATTTGTATTTGAAACGCTATATCCTATAAGGATTATCCAGGCGTTATTTAAGAAGGACTAATTCTTCAGAACGGGGTAGAGCATTTATTTCAGTGGAATAATATTTATAGCCCTCAGTCTCACATCAGCAGTTCCCAGGCGACACCAAGGGCAATTGTGATCTCATTACGAATAGCGAGCTGTGAAAGTTCTCAAAACATCATTCAAATAATAAAACACAGGCGACTCAACTCCCTGCTGTAACAAAAAAATAAATACATAATAAAAAAATATATATTTTATTACCATCTCTTTTAGCAGAAGTGGTCGGGTGTACTGTGCTCTCGATTTCAGACATGAACTAGGAGTTTAAACTGATTACACTACAGCGTACAACAATAGGAGCAGCTTTGTGTTTGTTGTTACTGTATTTTAACAAGCAAAAAGCTCATCACTGCTCCAGTAAGCGACCTTACAGCAAAAGCACATCGCGGTTATTCTGTAATGCTAATGTAACAAGAGGAGTCTACGATGCCAGTTCAAACGCCATTGTGTAACTCCTGACAGAAACAAAAGAAACGTGTGATCAAACTCGCGTACGAGTCTAGACTTACTCAGCACAGCTTAGTAAAGAGTGTTCACACTTTCATGAACATGCATTTTATCAAGAAGATCGGTGTTTACAGCACGCCTCACACACGCACACAGTGTGCTTCATAACACGTCCTTCTAAAAGCAGAACGCTTACAAACAATGTGTAGAAAACGTCATGGACCAAGCTTAAAACCACTTCCAAACAGCAAAGCAACTTGCCAGTTTGCACAGAGCCCTAACGAAAGCAATACACATTGGCACAGCACAGCGTTCAAGTAATCGGAGCTCCTCCTCGGACAGAGAGAGTTAACGTTACTGCCCGGCTGATCAATTTAAATATATCAATTAGCAATAAGTTACGTGGTCCGCTACACAAAAGGAAGTAAGACCGAACTACTAGAATGATAGAATTACAGCCCCTTCGCTTCGTGATCAAATTGCAGTCTTGTGACACACTAACATGTAAACAGAATATCAAATGGACTTACCTTTTTAATAAAAGCCTCCAAAACCATACGATTCTGCCGATTGTGTATATAAGAGAGGACAGCACGAAAACACTAGCGCCACACGCTAAACTACTGTTGCGTGTTTAATTACGCTAGACGAAAAAAAAGGAGTGTGGAAAAATCCCTCGGTTGGACCAGACCAATTACTAAATAGGGGTGGGGAATGCGCCCTGTTATTAAAAAAAAAAGCATCATAAAGCTTTATAATTAACAACGTCTTTGTCAAACTGTAGCAATATTTTAATATTGATGATAAACCATCATTTATTTAGGTAAGCACAGGCATTATTTTGTATAATTTACAATTGCTAGAAAAAGGGTGCCTCCCCGTTTCGTTTTTCAAGATGTGTTGTTCTCGTTTCTTTAGGTGACGTCACTTTCAGAGGTGCGTGGTGCTTTCCAGGGAGAAGGGGTTTTACCAGGTGAAAAGACAACGTGTTTTTACCTGAAATTAGCGGCTATGGGGTTGTCATGTCTCTTTTAGATTCGATAGCTGTGCACCGGTGCATTTGAAAGCAGCCCATTTAGATCTGTAAGTCTTTTCAAGCTGGTACATTTCAAAGCAAAGTGAAAAAAAAACGTAAACTAAGTTTGCACAAAGGGAGAGGGGGTTAAGTCAATGGTTCGGACGTGTCAGCGGCGGATGAATGAACCAACACAGAATAACACATGCATCGAAAGCGCGAGTCTGAAAATGCTGTACACCTCATTTAAAGCTGATTTCATCACAAAGTGTATCAAAACAATTGAAAGGGAAACTGGGAAATTCCAGGCGGAACTAAGAAAACACACGGGAGTTTGTTCCTGTGGAATCCGAGCAGACAAACAGAACCGATGGTGGTTATTTAGGCTGCTGTAATAACGTCATGAGACCGCCTAGTAATCGCCTAGTATTTATTTAATCAACATCTCCGTTACCAGTCTGGTAATTGAAGACACCTCAACATTGTTCTAGTGGTGCCCCTTTAATCCCTTTAAAATAATTACTACCTGATTGGATTAACCGCTGTAGACGCAGCGCAGATATAAGACACAGCTCGATTTCTAGAGGATTTTACAGCACTGGAGAATCACCCTAGAGCAGGGTTTCACAGCCCTGGTCCCGGGGACCCCCTGCTAGCTGTATAAGTAACTTGAACTCTGCAACTGTTTAAGAGTTGAACATAATTAAAGAAAGGTCTAAGTAAGCTAATGACCAGTTCAATGAAGGGTCTAGTTCAGTAATTGAAAGCTCAGTTGGAATGAACACCAGCAGACGCACAGGGGGTCCCCAGGACCAGGGTTGGGAAGCGCTGCTCTGGAGTATAGCACCCACTTATCTGTGGATAACCAGGGGTTACCTCTGTGATAAGATGTAATACAGCACGCCCTTCCCAGGTCTTTGATCCAACCTTGTTTTAAATTGTTTAATTAAACCTCCATCCAGCTGATTGTTTTTTTTTTGTAGATATCTCCCATCACCATTACAGCTGGATTCCAAATATAGACAGTAAAATATCGTCTCAAACCATCAACATTGCAGGAAAGGTAAAACAAAGAATTAACCCCAAACCCCTCGAGCATTCCATTGCTAATTCTAAATTCCATTCAGACTCTTCTGGAACCCTGGGGATTCCTGTCCAGTCTTCAGAGTCTCAGCCGCCCCGCGCCCCCCGGGTTCGGTGAGGAATCCCGGGCCCATTCGCAGCGTATGCTGGCAGTATGGAAGTGCGACACCTAGCGGTCAAACGGGTGAATACACAGTACTTTGTTAGGCAGCTGCCATTGAGGGCGTGTTAAGCCTTCAACTCACACACGTGTTCCGTCATATGGAAAGTTGTCTAGACTACTATTTGGGGGAAGAATATTCCAAAATTATGCAACATCGTTATTAGCCTAAACCACTATTTCCTTTATTAATTGTTATTATTGCTATTATTAATATTATCTTTAAAAGCCATTCCTGAATGCACGAAGATATACCTGGACTAGTTGTATGATATTTTAATGAGCACTATAGACAGACATAGCATCCGTTTCTATATAGAAAACTAAACAGCACACACATGGTTATATTAAAGATCACACCACCCTTTCATTTGTATTTGAAACGACACGCGTGAAGGACTTCAAATCGCAACAGTGTTTCGTTGTTTCTTTGATCAATAGGAAACAGTATACAGAACAGCTATAGTTATTGTTAATATGCAGTAATTGTAATATATATGGATCATTGTAAATGTGTAATAAAACCCTCAATCCATCACGATTCAGCTTTTCAATCAGACTTCATTCTATTTCTTCAGCATGTGCTGCAAAGCAGAAATCCTACCATAACATCATCTGTCCAGAAGGTGGTGCCAGAGAGTTATCGAAAGAAACTGCAGGTCAGAAAGCAGTGCATGCATATTGTTTAATGCACGGGTTTGTCTAGTGTTCACATCTACAACCACCTCACCTCAGGCTTTTTGGAGTCTTTCCAGAAGCTGTCATTTGCCCCATTGTTCTGCTGCCTCCAGGGCAGGGAAGGGTCAGTTTGGTAATAATATAGAAAGAATATCTCCTAAGATCCTAAATAAACAGAAGATCCTGAGGTTTTCAAGATACTGAATCCTGAAGAGGAGGGCCCAGCCTGGGAAGGGTGAGACTCATCTGGAGACAGACCACTGGGGGGCACTGTTGTATGATCTCCCAGCCAGTTCTCAAAGCAGCAGACTGCCGTGAGCCTGACTCCCTCTGCACAGTACACTGTAGTGTCTTTACTGATGGGGACTCCCTGCACAGTACACTGTAGTGTCTTTACTGATGGAGACTCCCTGCACAGTACACTGTAGTGTCTTTACTGATGAAGACTCCCTGCACAGCACTCTGTAGTGTCTTTATTGATGGGGACTCCCTGCACAGTACACTGTAGTGTCTTTATTGATGGGGACTCCCTGCACAGTACACTGTAGTGTCTTTACTGATGGAGACTCCCTGCACAGCACACTGTAGTGTCTTTACTGATGGAGACTCTGGAGGCCTTTGTCTGGATTTAATCCAAAACCAGACACAAGCACAGATCAGACAGTTTATTGATGTATTGTTTATTTATTACAACCAGGATGTCCTTTAATGTGTTTTGCAACAGCTTATCAGTGAAGGACTTACCTATCTCCAGTGAACTCTCTGCCAATCAGTAACTTTCCATGACATCAGCTTTCAGGCTATTACCAACATAACAGCCAGTCATAAAGCACAGAATTCTGTCAAGTATGAAAACGCCCACAAGCTCATTCGAATTTCAGGGTGAGCTCCTGCTGCCTTCAGGAACTTGCATGTTAATTTACATACTGTATGAATACATTCACTATACATTATTGAAGTAATGTCAACCAGCACAGGATGCAAATCAAAAACCATGAAGTCAAATTAACAAGCCATGTTACTTCTGTGTTTGTGTTGTAAACTTTTTCATCATTCTTCAACTGTCAGTGGATTTGTATATGAAAATAAATACAAAGAATGCCATATCACTGCTGTGGGAACAACATGTTCCTTTTTTATAGAATTTCTATCAGAACAGTACAAATTACGAAGAGAGAAAATGAACAATTCTACATTTTAAATTGTTACTGTTATATGATCTCCCCAGCCAGTTCTCAAAGCATATGTACACACACACACACACACACACACACACACACACACACACACACACACACACACACACACACACACACACACACACACACACACACACACACACACACACACACACACACACACACACACACACACACACACACACACACACACACACTCACACACACACACACACACACAAGATTACGGGCCATATTTTTAAAGTGTTTACTCTAATCTTTAATAAACTCCTATTTTTTTGAAAGAGGTAAAACACCTGTTCATTTTACAAAACGACAACCAAACTGCTCAGTTATTTATTTCAAGTTCTCTTGAACACTCTCAATGTGTTTTATTTTTTATTTTGTAACTGTGACAGGGTAGCGTCACGTCCCAAGCTGTTACCAGAAGGAGAGAGAATCAGAGACAGGAAGCTGCAATTTAAACACTAGAGCACACAGACTCAGACACAGAGACAGGAAGCTGTAGTTTAAACACTAGAGCACACAGACTCAGACACAGAGACAGGTAGCTGCAGTTTAAGTGCTGGAGCACACAGACTCAGAGACAGGAAGCTGCAGTTTAAGTGCTGGAGCACACAGACTCAGAGACAGGAAGCTGCAGTTTAAGTGCTGGAGCACACAGACTCAGAGACAGGAAGCTGCAGTTTAAACACTGGAATGATACACAGTCACAGCCAGAATCAACCAGGGAAAACCTCTCTCTATAAAGTGCCATGTTTGAATTAATATCCATGGAGTTTATGTGACACTACTGGTTCTATTCATTATAAAAGTATTTTTAATAGCACTGGTATTTTAATCTTGTTATTTTAAAAGTGACAGTTATTTTATTTTGTATTAATATTTCTGAACTGTATTACTAAGTATATACTTTTTTTTGGATAACAGTTTGTATTGGACTGTATTTTTCTCTAGTATTTTCACTTTGTGTCCAATGATTGTTGTTATTCTTATTATTCTAACTGTGTGTAATCAGGATGCGTGTTAGCAAGACACTGGTGGCACATCACCTGGCTGAATAATCCACCCGCATGAATCATACGGGACAAGTCAGCACATGTGGGGGCTGGATATTTAAAGTCACGGCAGCTGCAGGGAATTCACTTATTAAAAGGCTTACTCCCCTTTCCACAGCGGGCTGGTAGCTGCTCAGGCTCTCTGTACACTTCACTGCAGAGTCACAGCTCAGTGCTCAGGGCTCGGGAGCACGTACAGCAGATAAGCAGCACAGAGTCCAAAGTCAAGTACAGTAATACGTTAAGCAGGGCTGCAGGGGAGCCTACCTCATACCAGGCAGTCCTAAAGTCTATACTCGCAGGCAGATAGCCCACCGCACAGTAGATGTATTTCAGTGGGAGAGCAGTCCTCTCAGTGCTTAACAGGGCTGGATGGAGGCTTCATTGGGTCAATGAAACAATTTAGCACAGGGCTGGAAGGGACAGCTTTGAGCAGCCCTGACCTAGTGTGTTCCTCTGTCACTTATGTAGATTCAAGTGGATGTAGGGTAGTAATGCTCTATAGGTACGAAGTATAATTCCCCCAGTCGTGAAAAGCAAACCCCTAAACGCACCTCGCTTTCCAATCAGGAATGTAACTCTTAGCAACACTGTGAGAATGTTGGCATAACTACTTTAGAATGGCCATTGTCCACCACAGTTCTGTTATTCCAAACAGAACCTCTTCTCCACAGAAACACAGTGACAAGGACAGAGCCTTTCTTTATTACTGCATTATCTGCACACACAACAGACAACAGCCTTTACTTAGAACAACAAATATGAACCACAGTAACTCAGGGTTTACAAATGGAAAGTTTTTCCAGGAACCAGCGTTCCCTTTCCCAGGAATTACTGATGGAGCCCAGATCCAAATTCCATCTTACCAAAGACCGTCAAGACTGACGACACAAGAAGGATTGTTCAGAGCCGGTGAGCCTCTGGAGGGCACGCTGCTGTGGAGGGTTTCAGCTGCACCAGTGCCATTAGTTTTACTTTTTGCTCAAAACAGACAACTTCCAATGTGTTGGTATGTTTCATATACCTTTGATACATTATATATACTGTATATATATATATACACACACACACACACACACACACACACACACATCTAGATCTATCTATCTTATATGTTTTATTGTCATTCTATATTAACATCATTGTATAGTGTTCTTTCCGTTTCTCTTTATAAACGTCAATATTAATCTTGTATTTTAGATCAGTCTGGTTTTCAGATCCCAATCAAGCAGGGAGCATATTCTCTCCAAATCCAACAATGTCACGCTGGACCTGCAGGTGAGATCCTTTCTACTCAGCCCTCTTTTATTATTATTATTATTATCATTATTATTATTATTATTATTATTATTATTATCAAATCATGCATCCATTCAGCCTTGCATCCTCTTTCTCAGGTCTGCACGGTTCTGCTTATGACCCCAATCTACACATAATGCAGTGTGGCGCGGTCCAAAGCGCATACCTCAACAGCTACATCCCTCAGCCTGCAATGGGGCTTCCCCAGCAGGAAGTGTACCAGCAGCCACAGCCACTGTACTACAGCCAGCCAGACAACCGCGCTGTGATCTACCAGGTACCCCCGAACCAGCTCCAGCAGGGCTTGTATCAGCAGCCCTCCACCAGACAGCCTCCCTTCTACCTGCCTCCCTACCAGGACCCCCCGCTCAGAACCGGCAGCCTGCCCGTGAGCTTCCAGCCCCCGCAGGAGCACTACATCCAGTACCAGGTCCAGGAGAAGAACAGCAGCCTGCAGCCACCAGCGGACCTCACGCATTTCGGATTGAGACACGTGGCAACCTTGCTGCCAGGGAGTGCCGCAGCGCCGCTGTTACCAGGAGGTGCCCAGACTATAAAACTGGAAGCCCCGGGTGCTGCCTTCGAGTTGCATGCTGCTGCTCTTGAACCTCGGATTCCTGGTCTGTCGGTTGTAACAGCCCCTGTTCTCCCGTATGGAATCCTTCCCCGATTCCTCAAATTTCAAGGTCAGTCTTTTAAACCGCAGGGAAGCCCGGTCTGGGACAGTGACCTGTCAGAGATTGTTTCCTGTCTCTCTGTTGTGAAAGATTCATTCAGCACTTCAGAGTGTGCACTGGAGGACCTGAATAAAACTTCCAAGCTCAGAGAGGATGGACCAGAAGGCCCTGAGCCTGATTTCAAGATTAAGAAAGAACCAAGGGAGGAACTCGTTCCAGATACCGGACCGCTGACAGACACGGCTGAAGTCACCTCATTGGAAGAGGCCATGAAAATATTCCACTGCGAGCCAGATCTGGGCAAAGCAATGAGGTGCCTGCAGCACACATTCCCAGCAAGCACAGAGGCCACCGCTCTCAGAGAACCAGAGAACCAGGTCCACTTGCTAAAGACTGTCCCCAGCGGGACAGCTTCTCGTGCAGCTCCTGAAGAAGTCCGTCTCAGCGGCCTTTTTAAAATCCCGGGGGCTGCAGAACCTGGAAGGGAGATGGACTTCTTTTACGAAGTAGATAACCTGGGCTGGTTCTGCGAGTTTGAGATTTTCGGCCGGCCCGTGTCCCTGGAAGGAATGGAAAGGCAGGGGGCTGGTCCGGAGGACACGGTGGAAGAGTTTCACCTTTAAGGAGGATCGGAAGCTGGGGAGTCAGAGCGTGACTCACCCTGTGCTCCCTCGAGACATCTCAGGAAAAAAAAAAAAGACGAGTGGATTCAAAAAGAAAAGGGAAAACAGAACATATGAACAGATTGATAGGTATATAGCTATATACTGAAAGTATGATCAATAAAACTGTATTTATACACACAGCTTCTGTAGCACATGGACAAATCCTGCAGAAGTAGGTCTTCATCTGATAACTCATGACAAACAAGGTGCCTGTAGCAAACACGTTTCAATACGGGGTCATTATTGAGGCAATCAACTTTTTTCATACAGATTTGCGATGTCCATTTCATACATTCATTCATGGTCAAGGTTCACTTATCCTAAACCAGAAGGGGCATGTCAGTTTCTCCAGGATGTACTCCTACCTTGAAGACAGAATTTCACAATACAACAGTACAATGAATATCATAGGGAAAGCAGGGAGCTTCAGTGCATTACACAACCTCTGCTTAAGAAAGAGAGACCATGCAAACAGTTAGAATGATCCATGTTTATTAATGGCATACAGTTATTATATACAGACAGATGAAACGGTGTGCAGCCTGTGTGTTCTGTTCCATGCTGTTTTCAGCTTGAAGCCCTGCCCAATACACTTTGCTTTGCCCAATGCAACAGCAGTAAATTACAGGCTTGAAATTCAGCAGCAAAGGTTATGCCAATGTGACAAAGAAAGGAATCAGCTGACCCCAGACAGAGCGCTGTATTGTGGAGGTCACAGGGTACAGCCTGCAGGTCTCTCCTGTCTTACAGCAGTCTGAGGCTGACAGACAGTTAGCACTTGTATTGAAAGCTGTGCATCACCATTAGAAACCTCTGTAGACTGCATTGTAACTCTGTTTAGAAGTCATATTGGTGGGTCGCTTTCTAGATTCAATTCTATGGGCTCCAGGCAGAGTCCGGAGCCACGTTCTGTACAGTGGACGAGGCCATGTGTGTGTGCGGTGTCCAGTGCACGTGGTTTAAGTGCGGTTGAGACAATGCAGAGTTTGGAAAACACGTTCTCCACTGTCAGTAAGTTACACTCCACGTGTGTCACCAGGTTGAGCAGCTACAGTACTACAGACCAGCGCAGATTCACAAGGTGCAACGTTCCGCTGACCTGCCACAGCTACACAGAAGGTGCTGCGGCTTACGGAACGCGGATCTGAACAGTAGCATATGTTGCAACTAGTGAAAATACTATAAGGACTGCTGTTTTGGTCATTAACATTAGACCCCAGATCCCATTAAGTGAAAGTGTGCAATATCTTAGCAATCATAAAAAAAAAAAAATACATGTACATTGGAATCGTAAAATATACAACAATATTAAATATCACACGTGCGTGAGAGATCAAAACATCTGCAAAAAATACAATTTACATTGACAGTATTAAACAAAATCTTAAACAACTTTGTTTTTTGTTTGTAGAATTAAAAGAAATAGGTCAGATATTAATCTTTCCTTTTTTCTCCTTTTGATTAAAACAAGAATAGATTTAAAAAACCCTCAGTTTTGACAAAGCATATTTACAGCAAACGGTTCAAATTTGGCCGAGCAAACTGTGCCCCGACCAGAACTGCTTTTCTAATACACATATTGTACATCACGAATGTTGCATTTGCTTGTACAGTACTTCATTATCCTTGCATAAAACTGCAGGAACTTCCACTATTTCTTCAAAACGGCTCCTATTCATGCAAAGAATAAAAAAATAATGTTTTAAAAAGAAATGTATGGACTTTCCAATGCAACGACAGATTAAAGATGTGGGATTATGAACCCGTGGCAGCTGCAGGTGACCCGTCTGGGTTTTCATTTTATACTCCTGGCATGTGTGGTTCAAAGATCAGGACACTTTCTCCTCGATCTGGTCTTCAGTTTGCAGCAGCCGCTTCACCACGGAGGTCTTCCCATTCTCCTGTGCAAGCTGCAGGGGGGTCTGAGCCGCAGCGTTCTGGCAGCTCACCAGGGCGCCGTGTGCAAGCAGGGTGTGGACGGCCTGCAGATGCCCTCCTTTGGCAGCCAGATGGAGAGCGGTGAAGCCCTGCTTGTCAGCCAGGTTCACACTTTCAGAGCTGGACAGCAGGAGCTCCTTTATGACCTCCGAATGCCCCTCCTCAGCGGCCAAATGGCAAGCCGGTCTGTGGTCGTGGTCTTTGGCGTGAACGTTGGCTTGCTCGTCGATGAGCAGTCTAACCGTCGGGAGATGGCCGAACTGAGAAGCGAGATGCAGAGCAGTCCACCCTACCCCAGTTCTGGCCTCCAGGTCCGCTTTGTGTTTGAGGAGCAGCCTGGAGGTGCTGGTGTGCCCAGTTTCGGCAGCCACGTGCAGCGGGGTACGCAGCGTGGCGGTCGGTACTCTGACGTCAGCGCCCAGGTCGATCAGGAGGCGCGCCATCCTGTAGTGGCCCCTCTGAGCGGCCAGGTGCAGCGGGGTTCTCCCGTCGGAGGTCTGGGTGTTGACGTGGGCCCCAGACTGCTTCACCAGCAGCTTGACGATGGACAGGTGGCCCTGCCAGGCTGCGAAGTGGAGCGGCGCCCAGTCGTCCTTCCCCTTCAGGTGCACGTCGGCCCCTCTGCTCAGCAGGACCCGCACCACCTTGTCCTGGCCGTGCTGGCAGGCGATGTGCAGCGGTGTCCGGCCCTCGAAGTCCGTCTCATTGATGGAGGCGCCCCGGTCCAGCAGCTGCCTGGCGATGGTTTCGTCCCCGCTCTGCGCTGTGAAGTGCAGGGGGGTGTACTGGTCCTCGTCCTTGGCGTTCACATTGGTCTTCCTCCCCAGCAGGAGTTCCGTGATGTTTTTCAGCCTCTTCTCCACCGCCAGGTGGATGGGGGTGGAGCCCCGGCTGTTGGCCAGGTTGGGGTTGGCGTTGTAGAGCAGGAGCAGTTTCACTGCCTCGTCGTTGGACAGCTGGACGGCATAGTGCAGGAGGCTCAGGCCGTCTTCCAAGACGAGGTCCACGTCCTGAGGCTGCAGGATCTTCATTAGTTTGGCAATGTCTTCAGACATGATGGCCTCGCAAAGCTTCTTCTTCTGCAGATCTAAAGTCCCGGATTCTGAATGGAGGAGGAGGAGGAATAACACAGGCTGATGTTACTACAGGAACAGCACATTGCCCTTGAGCAAAAACAACGTTACAGCCATGCTGAGCATATCCAGCGGGCAAAACAGGAAAAACAGCAATAAGGTAGAGTTGCAAAATATTACATGGATGCAACACCTGGGTAATAACGTTTAGCTCAAACCGTTTCTTCAAGGAATATCTACTGAAGGGGTTGGACTTCATTTCACAGCTGCATAAATACCCCTCATCATAATTATTATTATTATCATCATCATGATGAAATGCCTTAATACTGTTTGTAGCATCTTGTAGCGCACATTTAAAGATGACTTTTTCACTGTTTATAATCTTTAAACTAAAGCATGAGTGCTTTGAGAATATGTATCTTTTCTTGGGTACCACTTTCTGGGTAGGGATGCTTTTTATGTGACTTATGCAATATATCTTAGATTTGTACACTCATTAAACACACCTGCGTATACAGATTCAGGAACTGCCCTTCTTACTCACCGCTGGAAGAGTTTTCTTTCTCAAATGACAGCAACAAGGACCCTTGAGAAGAGAAGGCAGAGTCCACTGAGGAGATTCCCGAGAGCCTCTTGTTGGTCATCTCTTTACACTCAGAGTTTTCCTTCACACAGCCGAAGCTTTGTGAAATCCCGCAGTCTATCTGGCTCAGAAGCTCAGAAAGACTGTAATCTTTGTCAGCAGCCATCGGAGCGGACTTCATCCCCATCTGCTCCACAACGATCTCCTGTAGGGAGAGGGAGAGCGTGGGTTCTATTCAACTGATCTGAACACAGACGTCATCTGAATTGAACAACAAAACAGCACCCTCCCTGACGTTTCATTTCATTTTACAGACAGAGATACAACAGAGACGGACATCATGCATGTTTATTTTTTCAGAACCTGGCCACTAGATGCTCTGTAGACTGGTGAGGCGACTGCTGATTTTGCCTCCCTAACCCACACTAGAACCAATGTGACATTCCCTGTGTGATCTCCAGCGAAGATCAGCAACCTTACAGCCAAGAACCTGTGTTCCCCTGACTGCATGACTCACCCTGCACAACACATGGTCATGCCTTTACCAGGGGAGACTCTGAGGGACCCCTGCGCTCCCCTGACTGCATGATTCACCCTGCACACCACACAGTCATGCCTTTACCAAGGGGGGGGGGCAGTCATGGAACCCTGAAACTGGCATTTTGGATGCAACACCACAAAAAAAAACTTTGTATATTTCAGTTTCATTCCAGTTCTGTCTTGGCTTTGTATGCATTCTCTTCTCAAACAAATCACAGCACTGAAAAAGATCACATCCCTGGTTAAGTGTACAATTGCATTGTGATGCCTTACTGTACCTGGCTGCTGGCATCTTGCCTCTGGCTGGTATCTGTGTCCTGCTCATCGAGCATATCTTTGGCTTCCTCCTGGGGTTTAGAACACAGTTCCTCTGCCTCTGAAGTAATTTCTGAAAACATGACAATAATTATACAACTTTATTTTAGGGAACGCCATATAGTGCTCTGGCATAGATAATAAAAATCTTCTTCCTTAGTCCCCAAAGAAAGTATTCTATATAAAAAAATATACTGAAAATTATTAGAGAGTAACATTTACTATCTGTATCAGCAAGGACGGAAATAAGACTCCTATTGCATAGCAGCTTCACCCATTCCAGGTTTTACTACGAGCTTGATCAGCCACAGTGTATAGGTAACAAGCTCAGGTGTGTCTTATTAAACTCATAGTAAAGCCAGGAATGGATCACACTGCTATGCAATGGGAGTCTGACTTAAATCCCTATATCAGGGATGGACAGCTGTGGTGCTTCCTGAACAGGTCTGTGTTCCAGCCATGTTCTTGCATGCAATTGTTTTAGGGCCTGGACGGAGGTTTCATTGGTTGAAATAAAAAGTTAACTTAACCCTGTTAAATGTGGTGTAGAACGGTACCCAGAACCAGCTGCTCAATCTACACAACACAATGCAATGTTTCACTGCATCTACACAACACAATGCAATGTTTCACTGCATCTACACAGCACAATGCAATGTTTCACTGCATCTACACAACACAATGCAATGTTTCACTGCATCTACACAACACAATGCAATGTTTCACTGCATCTACACAACACAATGCAATGTTTCACTGCATCTACACAACACAATGCAATGTTTCACTGCATCTACACAACACAATGCAATGTTTCACTGCATCTACACAACACAATGCAATGTATGTGTAGAAAGACGGGCCAGGCTTTTCAGCGACGGGCAACCCGAGAGAATTCAAATACTGATCTTAAGATCTAAATAAGTCTCTCTGCCCCAGGTAAAGAGCGTGGTCCGTCTCTCTGCTCCAGGTAAAGAGCGCGGCCCGTCTCTCTGCTCCAGCTAAAGAGCACGGCCCGTCTCTCTGCAACAGGTAAAGAGCGCGGTCCGTCTCTCTGCTCCAGGTAAAGAGCGCGGCCCGTCTCTCTGCTCCAGCTAAAGAGCACGGCCCGTCACTCTGCACCAGGTAAAGAGCGTGGTCCTTCTCTCTGCACCAGGTAAAGAGCGTGGCCCGTCTCTCTGCCCCAGGTAAAGAGCGCGGCCCGTCTCTCGGCACCAGGTAAAGAGTGCGGCTCGTCTCTCTGCTCCAGGTAAAGAGTGTGGTCCGTCTCTCTGCTCCGGGTAAAGAGCGTGGCTCGTCTCTCTGCTCCGGGTAAAGAGCGTGGCCCGTCTCTCTGCTCCGGGTAAAGAGCGCGGTCCGTCTCTCTGCTCCGGGTAAAGAGCACGGCCCGTCTCTCTGCCCCAGGTAAAGAGCACGGCCCGTCTCTCTGCCCCAGGTAAAGAGCGCGGTCCGTCTCTCTGCACCAGGTAAAGAGCGTGGTTCATCTCTCTGCACCAGGTAAAGAGCACGGTCCGTCTCTCTGCCCCAGGTAAAGAGCACGGCCCGTCTCTCTGCCCCAGGTAAAGAGCGCGGTCCGTCTCTCTGCACCAGGTAAAGAGCGCGGTCCGTCTCTCTGCACCAGGTAAAGAGCACGGCCCGTCTCTCTGCCCCAGGTAAAGAGCACGGCCCGTCTCTCTGCCCCAGGTAAAGAGCGCGGTCCGTCTCTCTGCACCAGGTAAAGAGCACGGCCCGTCTCTCTGCACCAGGTAAAGAGCGCGGCCCGTCTCTCTGCCCCAGGTAAAGAGCGCGGTCCGTCTCTCTGCCCCAGGTAAAGAGCGCGGCCCGTCTCTCTGCACCAGGTAAAGAGCGCGGTCCGTCTCTCTGCACCAGGTAAAGAGCGTGGTCCGTCTCTCTGCCCCAGGTAAAGAGTGCGGTCCGTCTCTCTGCACCAGGTAAAGAGTGCGGTCTGTCTCTCTGCTCCGGGTAAAGAGCGTGGCCCGTCTCTCTGCTCCGGGTAAAGAGCGCGGTCCGTCTCTCTGCTCCGGGTAAAGAGTGCGGCCCGTCTCTCTGCACCCCTGTCAGAAGACCCTTACCTTGGAAGGACGGGCGCTTGCTGGAGGCGTCCAGCCAGCATCTCTCCATCAGGCTGATGAAGCCGCTGCAGGCCTGTGGTCGGGAGCGAGGGATGGCAGACAGCTCCGGACGCAGCCCCTTCACCACTTTCACCATTATGTGCAGGATGTTGATTTCTTCTGTTAACAAGAAAGAGGTTCACAGGCTTATTAGAAATGCACAAACAGACTCTCTCCAAATCAGTGCCAAACCCATAACGAAAACTGGTTCTGAGATGAGACAAGCGTTTCAACAAGAATGTCTTCAGCTTGTGTTTTTGTTTTGTTTTCAGAACTCCTTGGATGAGCCTGAATGTGTTGCATCGTTCTCCGATGATGAAGCACAGTTTACACACCAGGAGGTAGGCATGGCAGCTCGGTTAAACAGTGGAACAACTCTATATGGTCGCCGCAATGATTTCATTAAACTACATATTGCTAACGAAGCTAATCAGAACACATAAATGTTTTTTTACTTTGAAATGTGTTCATTTTTTATAATGTCCAGAGCAATGTAACCCGATGAATAAAGTAAAGTCAGGATGCATGTGTGGCAGGTTGAGCGCTTTTATCAATGCTGTTATAAACTGAGCAAAATGACTTTTGGTTACAAAGACATTTTTTTTTATTATTATGTTAAAGAGATTGGAAAAAGTTTAAGGATATAAAAGGGTGAACATGTTGTGCTTTACAGGGCTGTCCTGTAAGCCAGCGCCAGCACAGCTAACAATGCAATGACCATGTGGAAAGGCAGCACACTGGCTGATTAGAAGCCATGAATTCGGTTATTCTGAGTGAGGACTGAGAACCCTGGGGTGGGGGAGAGGGCTCATCACCAGTCCATCAGTCCTTTCAGATTTACTGGCAAAAACAATCAATCCTTGGGTGTAATCCTGACAACACCCTTTTGTTTCAACAGTCATGGAGAGAAGATGAATGGGCATGACTCTCCGTCTCTGCTCTACTGGCATGAGAGAATAAGAGTTCCAGTAATGCACGGTTACAGGAAAAAGCTTCCACCAGCGAGCCTGTTTAGGCAACAGTTTAGGCAACAGTATCCCGGCAACTGAAACATTACTGATTCACTCCTGAAGATCGCTGATGATAGGACATGGAGTTCACCTCCAAGCTCTATTCAAACTGCAGTGCACTATGAGATTACAGGGATGGAAAAACGACTCCCATTGCACAGCAGTGTGATCCACTCCTGCTTTCACTAGGAGTTTAATAAGACACATCTGAGCTTCTTAACGATACACTGTGGGCTTATCAAACTTGTATCACAACCTGGAACAGGCGAAACTGCTATGCAAGAGAAGCCTTATTCCCATCCCTGAATTCGAATGACTCCCAGGTATTACAGGACCACAGGAGCTGATTGGGTCCTATCTAGCAATCATGAAGTAAAACACTGTGAACCCAGCAGCACTGCGTCTCAAGAAGTGAAAGCCAAACCTTTTGGAACAGCTTCTGTGTTTAGGAACGGACACTTAAAACAAACAAACAAACAAACACCAAACCTGAGGGCAGGGACCAAAATAGATTTGTACAAATAAACTGAAAGTAAGCTTAAAATAAATAGGAGCAGTGTTAGCGAGTGTGAGCCTGTTCTCAAGAGCACGCCTCCGTCAATGACAACGCAGTTAAAGATGAGATTGAACTGGGGCGTTCCACACTACACAAGACACAGCGCTGGAAACACAATGCTCTGTACTGAGCTGAGCTGAACAGTGAGGGATGGAAACACTGCCACTGTTTACATGCTGTCGTATGGTGTCCTGTATGAATAATGGGAACACTGGTACCTGCGTATGGTTTCTTCTGTGTCAGTATGCCCCAGATCACAATGGAGAAGCTGAAAAATAAAACAACAAAAACACTTGGTGTGTCAACTTTGCATGATTATAATAGATTAGCAAGTAAACCAAAAATACAGTTATTATAATAAGACGCCCATTGCATAGCACTTTGAGCCATACCCGATTTCACTATGAGTTTAATAAGACACACTTGAGCTTTATACCTGTACACTGGGACTAATCAAGCTCGTAGTAAAACCTGGAATGGGTGGAATTGTGCTACGCAATAGGAGTCTTATTTCCATCCCTGTGCTAGGCTATTCATCCATTTGTTATTGAAGCTGGAAGCACCTTGAGATTTAAAATCTTGCTAAATAATTTAGTTTTTAAGGCACTCTGAAAATCATTTTCTAACCAGCTTCTGCAATATAGTAAAACTAGTTATTTTACAGGGTTTCCAAAGAAGACTCTTCTAAAGGTAACTGTAGTACCATGCCCATCACTGCAAACACACAGGTAATCAGCCCCCGCTGTGTACCGTGCCCGTCACGACAAACACACAGGCAATCAGCCCCCGCTGTGTACCATGCCCGTCACGACAAACACACAGGCAAACAGCCCCCGCTGTGTACCATGCCCGTCACTGCAAACACACAGGCAATCAGCCCCCGCTGTGTACCGTGCCCGTCACTGCAAACACACAGGCAATCAGCCCCCGCTGTGCACCGTGCCCGTCACGACAAACACACAGGCAATCAGCCCCCGCTGTGTACCGTGCCCGTCACGACAAACACACAGGCAATCAGCCCCCGCTGTGCACCGTGCCCATCACTGCAAACACACAGGCAATCAGCCCCCGCTGTGTACCGTGCCCGTCACGACAAACACACAGGCAATCAGCCCCCGCTGTGCACCGTGCCCGTCACTGCAAACACACAGGCAATCAGCCCCCGCTGTGTACCGTGCCCGTCACGACAAACACACAGGCAATCAGCCCCCGCTGTGCACCGTGCCCGTCACTGCAAACACACAGGCAATCAGCCCCCGCTGTGTACCGTGCCCGTCACTGCAAACACACAGGCAATCAGCCCCCGCTGTGCACCGTGCCCGTCACTGCAAACACACAGGCAATCAGCCCCCGCTGTGTACCGTGCCCGTCACTGCAAACACACAGGCAATCAGCCCCCGCTGTGCACCGTGTCCGTACTGTTTAAAGTGTGTGCAACATAAACAGTCAGAGAGATAAGCAAGTCACAGGCAGTGACGATACATTTGTGGTCTATTCCTTGGAATCTGAATGGAGGCCCAGAGGAACAGGTTCATACAGAAGGTGTGGGCTGTCTCACTGTGTGACTGGAATTACTGGCACAGATTGCATCGTGATCTGGGCGCGACTGTACCATATGTCCCTCTCTTGCAGCACTCTTGTTATTTCTGTGATGAATCACCAGTGCCGCAGGATTCCCATTGCAGCCTGAATTCCTTTAGCAATTGATCATTAAATGAGACCCGGAAAACCTGCATGATTGTGGCTCTCCAGGACCAGGGTCGGCCACCCCTGCCCTAGAATGTATTTATGAACATTTGTGCCAGCCCTGGTTTCACTGGGGATGACAGAGACCTTTCAGTGAAGAGTTTCGAGAACAGGAGGTCATTTTAAAACAGACCCCATCAGACCATCTAATTAGAAAGGGCATGACTGGTCTGGGTTATAATTCATAATGATCTCTCTCAACTCTACAGCTTGTAGGAGCAACAGTAAGAGCAAGCAGGCAATTCGTATTACAAATCTCTACGCAGTGACCCCACAAACAGCAACCCCACAAACAGCAACCCCACAACCAGCAACCCAAACAGCACTATCTGGAATGGCAGTAAGGAATATATACAGCATCTATGATCGAAGAGTTACACTATTTAGTGAAAACATTGAAATCATGCCATTATTTTATGTATGGCGGGGCAACAAACTGATTTAAAGAAGGACACGCACACACGCACACACACACACACGCACACACACACGCACCCCACCCAATTCAATGTATTGGGAATACTGACTAAATGGATGAACTAAAAGGAAAATGACTGGCTTCTGTTTGGAGCATCCCCAAACTCCCAAACGCAATCCAACAGGAGCGGGCTGGTTCATAAACACTGACCGTTCAATCCGCTCCACTCAGATCATGCCAAGCAGCGCAATGGACATGCAAAGTTCAGTCAGAAAAAGAGGAAGTAATTCAAAACAAACAAGGTGCATCCTTGATATTGGTATGAGAGGCCTGAAAGGAATTCAATACGTTGAATACGTTGAAATCTTGGATTATTATTAGTGGCAGCAGCAGCAGTCGTAGTCGTGGACCTTGATATCTATGTAAACTACTGGAGTTGACTGTTTTATTATTTACAATTGCCGTGAGTCTTGCAACAGCTGTACAAACCAACCGGCAAAAAGTACATTCCTTCAGACTGTAATTCCATATCAATGTGTGATGACACTGATAAAATCCCCTCGAGGCAGCTCCAGGGAATCAGAGCCTTATTGTGCACAGCTGGGTACACAGCACGCTACTCCTTGTATTAATAGACCAACCTGTAAACATCATGCTTGGTGTTCGAGGTCCTGTGTTTGCCCTTGATCCTCTCCGGGGGAAGATACGCGATCGTGCCACAGAAACCGTCTCTGCTGATGTCATCGGTGCTCGAGAACCCGTTCCATCTCGCCAATCCAAAATCGGAGATCTGAAAAAATCAATCAATCAACACAATTAAATAAATACAAGAAGAAAAGGGGTTCCAAATAGATAATCATGAAACCCCATTACTTCACGCTGTTTATTAATAACAGGGGTTTCTTTCTTTAATCATTTGTTCTTTTTGGCATCTTCACAACGCTATTCATGTCACTCCGTGGGCCCTTCTGGTTTCCATGCCGACATGCTTTGGAATTCCCTTGCATGAGGAATGGTTTATGATTCATGCGTCGTGTGTTTTTCAAGTCAGGACTCGACCTGTCCCCTTGATTGACCTATTCTTAGACAGGATTCTGACTACCAGCACGTATTTTTATTCCATAGTTTTTGCCCCGTGGCTGTGAGGTGCTCTGTTCTAGAACCTGCTGTAGAGCCGGACTGTAAGGGTGTTCTAACGCCAGTTCACATGCAGTGTGTAGTTAATAGATAACGTGTCAATAGAACAGCGGGCACCCAGTGGGAATATAAAATCCCAGGCAAGGTTTACAGAAAATCTGTTTCTTCGGAGCGTAGAGAACCAGCAGCAGAACTGCTCCCAGGAAAGGAGCTTCTGGACCAGCTTAAGCAGCTCCTGAACCAGCAAAGCATCAGCTCTGAGCAGAGACACCAAAGCAGGCCATGGCTGGGATTGAAGCACAGGGTCAAACACAATGGGGGGGCAGTCTCACGAGGTAGTTCTGCGAGGTGTTCCTACCCTTGTGGGGACTGTTCTGACCCTGTAAGCCTGTGGTGCACAACCCTGGACCCTCAAGACCCATCTCAGTCCAGGTCCAAGCAGGTGAGCAGGTAACTCATTTAGGATCTGATTGGAACACAAACCCAGATCCATTCCAGTCTGGGTTTGTGTTCCAATCAGATCTTAAATGGGTTACCTGCTTACCTGCTTGGACCTGCCGTAAGCACTATAAACAAGCCTGCACCTGGGATCCTTTAAGATACAACTTGACCAAGCTTTGAGTTCAGCCGAGCTCAGATGGAGCCGAATGGGCTCCTCTCATGTGTGTGCGTGTGTGTGTTCCTGTGAACCCCATGCAGACAGGCAGGCTCCGGTACCTTCACGTGATAATGTGCGTCCAGCAGGATGTTGGCCGGCTTCAAGTCGAGGTGCAGCAGGGGGGGGTTCATGCAGTGCAGGAAGTTCATCCCCACGGCCGCCTCGTGAATGATGCGGAAGCGCAGTTCCCACGGTAACGGCTCCGAGGCCAGCAGTTTTTCCAGAGATCCCGTCTCCATGTATTCCATGACAAGTCCGACGGGGTCCTGGCAGATGCCGTACACTGGGAGGATGTAGCGGAACTTGGCCATTTCCATTTTCTTGGCTTCTTCGAGCAGCTCGGCGCGTTCCCTGCAACACAAAACAATGAGGAGAGCAGCACACTACCAGTGAGGGAAACACACACAGGACTAGCCAAAACAATGAGGAGAGCAGCACACTACCAGCGAGGGAAACACACAAAGGACTAGCCAAAACAATGAGGACAGCAGCACACTACCAGCAAGGGAAACACACACAGGACTAGCCAAAACAATGAGGAGAGCAGCACACTACCAGCGAGGGAAACACACACAGGACTAGCCAAAACAATGAGGAGAGCAGCACACTACCAGCGAGGGAAACACACACAGGACTAGCCAAAACAATGAGGAGAGCAGCACACTACCAGCGAGGGAAACACACACAGGACTAGCCAAAACAATGAGGAGAGCAGCACACTACCAGCGAGGGAAACACACACAGGACTAGCCAAAACAATGAGGAGAGCAGCACACTACCAGCGAGGGAAACACACACAGGACTAGCCAAAACAATGAGGACAGCAGCACACTACCAGTGAGGGAAACACACACAGGACTAGCCAAAACAATGAGGACAGCAGCACACTACCAGTGAGGGAAACACACACAGGACTAGCCAAAACAATGAGGAGAGCAGCACACTACCAGCGAGGGAAACACACACACAACTAGCCAAAACAATGAGGAGAGCAGCACACTACCAGCGAGGGAAACACACACAGGACTAGCCAAAACAATGAGGAGAGCAGCACACTACCAGCGAGGGAAACACACAAAGGACTAGCCAAAACAATGAGGACAGCAGCACACTACCAGCAAGGGAAACACACACAGGACTAGCCAAAACAATGAGGAGAGCAGCACACTACCAGCGAGGGAAACACACACAGGACTAGCCAAAACAATGAGGAGAGCAGCACACTACCAGCGAGGGAAACACACACACAACTAGCCAAAACAATGAGGACAGCAGCACACTACCAGTGAGGGAAACACACACAGGACTAGCCAAAACAATGAGGAGAGCAGCATACTACTAGCGAGGGAAACACACACACAACTAGCCAAAACAATGAGGACAGCAGCACACTACCAGTGAGGGAAACACACACAGGACTAGCCAAAACAATGAGGATAGCAGCATACTACTAGCGAGGGACACACATACAGGAGTAGCACGTTACCAAACTTTACACTTGAGCAGTAGCTCCTTGCAAATAAACAAACCTTCTTACACAAAGTGCAAAGCCACAAGATCGTTCTTGTTTTGTACTACAAATCATGAGGCACCTGAAACCCACCTTCCCAGTGCTTAACTCAAATAAAGGAATGCTTGTCATTTATTTTTTATTATTTGAAGTGTGTTAACCCTTTAACCTGCTGATCAGTTCTCAAGCTATAGAACATGCCTCCATGGTCTCTAAGCCTACTGAACAATGTACATGAACACCCACTTAAGCAGCAGGCGGAGCCCCAACAGACTTGCACAATGCACGCACTGTACTCAAAAAAACCAGACATGAAGCAAGAGTGAATGCTGGATTAAGCTTTGCAAACCTCTTGAGGTCTGCATGACTATGGTAAATGGGTGAAGACAGACTTCTTTGCATCCATCAACTTATTCCAATTGACTGTGAAATGCTGAACCCAAGTGTCTGTGTGTAGACAGAGTGGTTAAGCTTAAATCTGACATAAAAAGCGAACAACAGAATGTACCAGACAGTGTCAAAACCAGCCTCAGAGGAAGTGCATCCGAATCTATAATCACACACAAACACCAGACCATAATCACACACAAACACCAGACCATAATCACACACAAACACCAGTCCATAATCACACACAAACACCAGTCCATAATCACACACAAACACCAGTCCATAATCACACACAAACACCAGACCATAATCACACACAAACACCAGTCCATAATCACACACAAACACCAGTCCATAATCACACACAAACACCAGTCCATAATCACACACAAACACCAGTCCATAATCACACACAAACACCAGTCCATAATCACACACAAACACCAGTCCATAATCACACACAAACACCAGTCCATAATCACACACAAACACCAGTCCATAATCACACACAAACACCAGTCCATAATCACACACAAACACCAGCCCATATTCACATGTGTTTTTAAGGACTGTTTAAGGAAAAGTTGTTTTTCATAAACCTTGTATTTGGATAAAAACAGTGCTTTGAAAAATAAGACTAGTCTTCTTATCCTCTCTAAAACAAGCTGAAAAAGGGTCCCGCTCTTTCTTTAGTTAAAGCCCAGTATCGTCAGAAAGGACACTTTTCCCCTCCAGGTATCTCTTACAAAAAGTTCCCACAGTACCCACAGGAGGCTGTGTGGTCCAGTGGTTAAAGAAAAGGGCTTGTAACCAGGAGGTTCAAATCCCAGCTCAGCCACTGACTCACTGTGTGTGACCCTGAGCAGGTCACTTCACCTCCTTGTCTTTCAGGTGAGACGTTGTTGTGAGTGACTCTGTAGCTGATGCATAGTTCACACACCCTAGTCTCTGTAAGTCGCCTTGGATAAAGGCATCTGCTAAATAAACAACAAATAACAGTACATTTGCAGACTTCACATGGCTATACTGCACATTTAAAATACTTTACAACAGTTTGGCACTTTTTTTTTTTTTTTTTTTTTTTAATGTGCTTGACCACACCTCTCTGGCCTCACAATGCTTACCTGTGCTTAACCATGCCTTCACAATACTTCACTACTCTTTGCTATACCTTTACTATGAGAACATGCCCGCTGGCACATTCTGTTTCTGTCTGCTGCAGTTCCAGACAATGTCAGCATTAACATCCTGAACAGACTAACTGGTATAGCAACATTGCTCATTGCCTCCAGAAAAAAAAAAAAAAACTGCTTCAAACACAGATAAGATCAGAATTTTTCCAACAAAGACTATTTCAAGTGGAATTTGAAAAGGATCGTGTACCGCCGGGTCGCGTACGAGACGTTTAGACAACGACAGCAGGACCCGGGAACCGCACGAGCTCCACAAAGACAAACTGCTGCTACAAGCAGGGCCTATTAACCAAACTGGAAGGAATGCTTTACAGAGCGCTTACTGAGATGCGCTCAGGTTATTACACTGTATTAATAAACCCTAAAACAGGTGAACGGGATTAGCAAACTCACAACCTGCTTTAATGAATCAAAATTCATCAAAACGGACTTTATAATGTATATTTTAAACAGTCCTAAAAAGAAATCATTCTTTAATGTTTCATGCATAGGCCACTCTATTGTATACAGATATTTTACACTGTGGTTATATATATATATATATGTTCATATTTTTGCGTGTGACAAAGAGCCTTGTTCATGTTGGATTTTCCAAAAAGTGAATTGAAAAAAATAAAGGAAGTGGCTCACACAATACTGCCTGTTACAATTAACAAACATAACAAACAAAATTACCAGGTAGGCTGACCTGCTATTTATAATAAGTTACACCAAAAACAATTCCAAAGATAGGCAGAATTCAGCTGTCTAATAATATAAATCATACCAGCTCTATGGATTTGCTTGTACACATACAGAAAGAACAATAAAAACACCTTGAAATAGTTGCCATGGAAACAGGGCTTCAGGCGGACTTCAGGCCCTCTTGTTGTGCAGCAGCCCGCGTTGAGGTGCTGCTTCACAGATTCATTTGTGTTTTACTGTGTCATTTCCCTGATTAACCCAAGTGTTAAGCAGCACACTGCTGAATCCATTCCCTAGTGGGATGAATATTATTCTTTAGAAAAACACAGAGATGCGTCTCAAAGTGTGGACTTTCCCGGAGCATCAAGCATCAGACGAACAGACAGCCTGCTGTGAAGAAGCTCTTGGATTGATGGCCATTCACATCCCCACTGAGACATCAGTGCTATACAATCGACTGACATCAAGCATACACCTAATCAACCTGCCAATAAACAACCTACGTGCTAACTGCAGATCAGCAATAAACTACCTACGTGCAGACGAAGGACTGGGAGGAAGAGGGGCAAGAAAAGTTTTAAAGAAATAAAAACAGTGGGAGCTATCCTAACACCCTCTTCTCATCTTCACTGTGAAACATCGTAGCTATCCTAACACCCTCTTCTCATCTTCACTGTTAAACATCGTAGCTATCCTAACACACTCTTCACATCTTCACTGTGAAACATCGTAGCTATCCTAACACCCTCTTCTCATCTTCACTGTGAAACATCGTAGCTATCCTAACACACTCTTCACATGTTCACTGTGAAACATCGTAGCTATCCTAACACACTCTTCTCATGTTCACTGTGAAACATCGTAGCTATCCTAACACACTCTTCTCATGTTCACTGTGAAACATCGTAGCTATCCTAACACACTCTTCTCATCTTCACTGTGAAACATCGTAGCTATCCTAACACACTCTTCTCATCTTCACTGTGAAACATCGTAGCTATCCTAACACACTCTTCTCATGTTCACTGTGAAACATCGTAGCTATCCTAACACACTCTTCTCATCTTCACTGTGAAACATCGTAGCTATCCTAACACACTCTTCACATCTTCACTGTGAAACATCGTAGCTATCCTAACACACTCTTCACATCTTCACTGTGAAACATCGTAGCTATCCTAACACACTCTTCTCATCTTCACTGTGAAACATCGTAGCTATCCTAACACACTCTTCTCATCTTCACTGTGAAACATCGTAGCTATCCTAACACACTCTTCACATCTTCACTGTGAAACATCGTAGCTATCCTAACACACTCTTCACATCTTCACTGTGAAACATCGTAGCTATCCTAACACACTCTTCACTGTGAAACATCGTAGCTATCCTAACACACTCTTCTCATCTTCACTGTGAAACATCGTAGCTATCCTAACACACTCTTCATATCTTCACTGTGAAACATCGTAGCTATCCTAACACCCTCTTCTCATGTTCACTGTGAAACATCGTAGCTATCCTAACACCCTCTTCACATCTTCACTGTGAAACATCGTAGCTATCCTAACACACTCTTCACATCTTCACTGTGAAACATCGTAGCTATCCTAACACACTCTTCACATCTTCACTGTGAAACATCGTAGCTATCCTAACACACTCTTCACATCTTCACTGTGAAACATCGTAGCTATCCTAACACACTCTTCACATCTTCACTGTGAAACATCGTAGCTATCCTAACACACTCTTCTCATCTTCACTGTGAAACATCGTAGCTATCCTAACACACTCTTCACATCTTCACTGTGAAACATCGTAGCTATCCTAACACACTCTTCACATCTTCACTGTGAAACATCGTAGCTATCCTAACACACTCTTCACATCTTCACTGTGAAACATCGTAGCTATCCTAACACACTCTTCTCATGTTCACTGTGAAACATCGTAGCTATCCTAACACACTCTTCTCATGTTCACTGTGAAACATTGTAGCTATCCTAACACACTCTTCTCATGTTCACTGTGAAACATCGTAGCTATCCTAACACACTCTTCACATCTTCACTGTGAAACATCGTAGCTATCCTAACACACTCTTCACATCTTCACTGTGAAACATCGTAGCTATCCTAACACACTCTTCTCATGTTCACTGTGAAACATCGTAGCTATCCTAACACACTCTTCTCATGTTCACTGTGAAACATCGTAGCTATCCTAACACACTCTTCTCTGTGAAACATTAAGAGGTGTGGAAACACCCATTAGGCACACATGCAGTATTTGCCCCGGGGGGGTGATGCTGACACTCTTGCCCAATGGTTTTGACAGTGCAGACTTACAGTTACAAAGGTTAACAAAAAACTCTTCTTATGTTGATTAGTTGGCATGGGAATTTTCCCCCTACAATGGGCTCAATTATGAAACACTTCCAATACAATACAAAAGCACATTCAACACACAGCAGCTATACTCTGGTTGAATGTTTTATTTTTGTAATGCATTTAGGACAATGTTCTTTGATTGTAAGAACAGTTTTAAACATTACATACATACATACATACATATAGGCTTCAGTGAGTTACAGGAAAATAATTCCATCTAGGGTTTCTGTGCCATCATAAACCTCGAGACTGTTCTATGTGGTTATTCGTTAGAGCTTCAGCTTTATTTGGATGATTGCCTTTACCTTGTTTTAATTTTCCGTTCCTCTCAGATAGGAATGTACCAGCTTTACATCACTTTTTTTTAAAAACGTATTCTCATTTTGTTGATCATTAATGAACATTTCTGACCTGTGGGTGTTGTCGAGTGATTGAAAACGAGACATTTTGTGTCTGAATTGAAAGTGATGGTCTCGAGGGGTCGAATGGGTTAATGTTCAAGTATACTTTCCTCGAGAGGAATTACAGTATCACTTTTTCACGTCACTGCTGTGGTATTATGACTTTTTTTTAATGACTCAGGATGCAACTATAGCCTTCATCCATGTATCTATAGACTTCATCCATGTATCTATAGCCTTCATCCATGTATCTATAGCCTTCATCCATGTATCTATAGACTTCATCCATGTATCTATAGACTTCATCCATGTATCTATAGACTTCATCCATGTATCTATAGACTTCATCCATGTATCTATAGACTTCATCCATGTATCTATAGCCTTCATCCATGTATCTATAGACTTCATCCATGTATCTATAGCCTTCATCCATGTATCTATAGCCTTCATCCATGTATCTATAACCTTCATCCATGTATCTATAGACTTCATCCATGTATCTATAGACTTCATCCATGTATCTATAGCCTTCATCCATGTATCTATAGACTTCATCCATGTATCTATAGCCTTCATCCATGTATCTATAGACTTCATCCATGTATCTATAGACTTCTTCCATGTATCTATAGACTTCATCCATGTATCTATAGACTTCATCCATGTATCTATAGACTTCATCCATGTATCTATAGACTTCATCCATGTATCTATAGACTTCATCCATGTATCTATAGACTTCATCCATGTATCTATAGACTTCATCCATGTATCTATAGACTTCATCCATGTATCTATAGACTTCATCCATGTATCTATAGACTTCATCCATGTATCTATAGACTTCATCCATGTATCTATAGACTTCATCCATGTATCTATAGACTTCATCCATGTATCTATAGACTTCATCCATGTATCTATAGACTTCATCCATGTATCTATAGCCTTCATCCATGTATCTATAGCCTTCATCCATGTATCTATAGACTTCATCCATGTATCTATAGACTTCATCCATGTATCTATAGCCTTCATCCATGTATCTATAGCCTTCATCCATGTATCTATAGACTTCATCCATGTATCTATAGACTTCATCCATGTATCTATAGACTTCTTGCCCAAATGTTCTATTCAGCAGCCCAGAGGGATTATTACTGTACAAACGCCCAGCACTGTGCTATAAAATGTAAGCTGTGTGATCCCAGCCCAGAGGGATTATTACTGTACAAACCCTCAGCACTGTGCTATAAAATGTAAGCTGTGTGATCCCAGCCCAGAGGGATTATTACTGTACAAACCCCCAGCACTGTGCTATAAAATGTAAGCTGTGTGATCCCAGCCCAGAGGGATTATTACTGTACAAACCCACAGCACTGTGCTATAAAATGTAAGCTGTGTGATCCCAGCCCAGAGGGATTATTACTGTACAAACCCCCAGCACTGTGCTATAAAATGTAAGCTGTGTGATCCCAGCCCAGAGGGATTATTACTGTACAAACCCCCAGCACTGTGCTATAAAATGTAAGCTGTGTGATCCCAGCCCAGAGGGATTATTACTGTACAAACCCCCAGCACTGTGCTATAAAATGTAAGCTGTGTGATCCCAGCCCAGAGGGATTATTACTGTACAAACCCCCAGCACTGTGCTATAAAATGTAAGCTGTGTGATCCCAGCCCAGAGGGATTATTACTGTACAAACCCCCAGCACTGTGCTATAAAATGTAAGCTGTGTGATCCCAGCCCAGAGGGATTATTACTGTACAAACCCCCAGCACTGTGCTATAAAATGTAAGCTGTGTGATCCCAGCCCAGAGGGATTATTACTGTACAAACCCCCAGCACTGTGCTATAAAATGTAAGCTGTGTGATCCCAGCCCAGAGGGATTATTACTGTACAAACCCCAGCACTGTGCTATAAAATGTAAGCTGTGTGATCCCAGCCCAGAGGGATTATTACTGTACAAACCCACAGCACTGTGCTATAAAATGTAAGCTGTGTGATCCCAGCCCAGAGGGATTATTACTGTACAAACCCCCAGCACTGTGCTATAAAATGTAAGCTGTGTGATCCCAGCCCAGAGGGATTATTACTGTACAAACCCCCAGCACTGTGCTATAAAATGTAAGCTGTGTGATCCCAGCCCAGAGGGATTATTACTGTACAAACCCCCAGCACTGTGCTATAAAATGTAAGCTGTGTGATCCCAGCCCAGAGGGATTATTACTGTACAAACCCCCAGCACTGTGCTATAAAATGTAAGCTGTGTGATCCCAGCCCAGAGGGATTATTACTGTACAAACCCCCAGCACTGTGCTATAAAATGTAAGCTGTGTGATCCCAGCCCAGAGGGATTATTACTGTACAAACCCCCAGCACTGTGCTATAAAATGTAAGCTGTGTGATCCCAGCCCAGAGGGATTATTACTGTACAAACCCCCAGCACTGTGCTATAAAATGTAAGCTGTGTGATCCCAGCCCATCGAGGGATTATTACTGTACAAACCCCCAGCACTGTGCTATAAAATGTAAGCTGTGTGATCCCAGCCCAGAGGGATTATTACTGTACAAACCCCCAGCACTGTGCTATAAAATGTAAGCTGTGTGATCCCAGCCCAGAGGGATTATTACTGTACAAACCCCCAGCACTGTGCTATAAAATGTAAGCTGTGTGATCCCAGCCCAGAGGGATTATTACTGTACAAACCCCCAGCACTGTGCTATAAAATGTAAGCTGTGTGATCCCAGCCCATCGAGGGATTATTACTGTACAAACCCCCAGCACTGTGCTATAAAATGTAAGCTGTGTGATCCCAGCCCATCAAGGGATTATTACTGTACAAACCCACAGCACTGTGCTATAAAATGTAAGCTGTGTGATCCCAGCCCATCGAGGGATTATTACTGTACAAACCCACAGCACTGTGCTATAAAATGTAAGCTGTGTGATCCCAGCCCAGAGGGATTATTACTGTACAAACCCACAGCACTGTGCTATAAAATGTAAGCTGTGTGATCCCAGCCCAGAGGGATTATTACTGTACAAACCCACAGCACTGTGCTATAAAATGTAAGCTGTGTGATCCCAGCCCATCGAGGGATTATTACTGTACAAACCCACAGCACTGTGCTATAAAATGTAAGCTGTGTGATCCCAGCCCATCAAGGGATTATTACTGTACAAACCCCCAGCACTGTGCTATAAAATGTAAGCTGTGTGATCCCAGCCCATCAAGGGATTATTACTGTACAAACCCCCAGCACTGTGCTATAAAATGTAAGCTGTGTGATCCCAGCCCAGAGGGATTATTACTGTACAAACCCCCAGCACTGTGCTATAAAATGTAAGCTGTGTGATCCCAGCCCATCGAGGGATTATTACTGTACAAACCCTCAGCACTGTGCTATAAAATGTAAGCTGTGTGATCCCAGCCCAGAGGGATTATTACTGTACAAACCCCCAGCACTGTGCTATAAAATGTAAGCTGTGTGATCCCAGCCCATCGAGGGATTATTACTGTACAAACCCTCAGCACTGTGCTATAAAATGTAAGCTGTGTGATCCCAGCCCAGAGGGATTATTACTGTACAAACCCACAGCACTGTGCTATAAAATGTAAGCTGTGTGATCCCAGCCCAGAGGGATTATTACTGTACAAACCCCCAGCACTGTGCTATAAAATGTAAGCTGTGTGATCCCAGCCCAGAGGGATTATTACTGTACAAACCCCCAGCACTGTGCTATAAAATGTAAGCTGTGTGATCCCAGCCCAGAGGGATTATTACTGTACAAACCCCCAGCACTGTGCTATAAAATGTAAGCTGTGTGATCCCAGCCCATCGAGGGATTATTACTGTACAAACCCCCAGCACTGTGCTATAAAATGTAAGCTGTGTGATCCCAGCCCATCGAGGGATTATTACTGTACAAACCCCCAGCACTGTGCTATAAAATGTAAGCTGTGTGATCCCAGCCCAGAGGGATTATTACTGTACAAACCCCCAGCACTGTGCTATAAAATGTAAGCTGTGTGATCCCAGCCCATCGAGGGATTATTACTGTACAAACCCCAGCACTGTGCTATAAAATGTAAGCTGTGTGATCCCAGCCCAGAGGGATTATTACTGTACAAACCCCCAGCACTGTGCTATAAAATGTAAGCTGTGTGATCCCAGCCCAGAGGGATTATTACTGTACAAACCCCCAGCACTGTGCTATAAAATGTAAGCTGTGTGATCCCAGCCCAGAGGGATTATTACTGTACAAACCCCCAGCACTGTGCTATAAAATGTAAGCTGTGTGATCCCAGCCCAGAGGGATTATTACTGTACAAACCCCCAGCACTGTGCTATAAAATGTAAGCTGTGTGATCCCAGCCCAGAGGGATTATTACTGTACAAACCCCCAGCACTGTGCTATAAAATGTAAGCTGTGTGATCCCAGCCCAGAGGGATTATTACTGTACAAACCCCCAGCACTGTGCTATAAAATGTAAGCTGTGTGATCCCAGCCCAGAGGGATTATTACTGTACAAACCCCCAGCACTGTGCTATAAAATGTAAGCTGTGTGATCCCAGCCCAGAGGGATTATTACTGTACAAACCCCCAGCACTGTGCTATAAAATGTAAGCTGTGTGATCCCAGCCCAGAGGGATTATTACTGTACAAACCCCCAGCACTGTGCTATAAAATGTAAGCTGTGTGATCCCAGCCCAGAGGGATTATTACTGTACAAACCCCCAGCACTGTGCTATAAAATGTAAGCTGTGTGATCCCAGCCCAGAGGGATTATTACTGTACAAACCCCCAGCACTGTGCTATAAAATGTAAGCTGTGTGATCCCAGCCCAGAGGGATTATTACTGTACAAACCCCCAGCACTGTGCTATAAAATGTAAGCTGTGTGATCCCAGCCCAGAGGGATTATTACTGTACAAACCCCCAGCACTGTGCTATAAAATGTAAGCTGTGTGATCCCAGCCCAGAGGGATTATTACTGTACAAACCCCCAGCACTGTGCTATAAAATGTAAGCTGTGTGATCCCAGCCCAGAGGGATTATTACTGTACAAACCCCCAGCACTGTGCTATAAAATGTAAGCTGTGTGATCCCAGCCCAGAGGGATTATTACTGTACAAACCCCCAGCACTGTGCTATAAAATGTAAGCTGTGTGATCCCAGCCCAGAGGGATTATTACTGTACAAACCCCCAGCACTGTGCTATAAAATGTAAGCTGTGTGATCCCAGCCCAGAGGGATTATTACTGTACAAACCCCCAGCACTGTGCTATAAAATGTAAGCTGTGTGATCCCAGCCCAGAGGGATTATTACTGTACAAACCCCCAGCACTGTGCTATAAAATGTAAGCTGTGTGATCCCAGCCCAGAGGGATTATTACTGTACAAACCCCCAGCACTGTGCTATAAAATGTAAGCTGTGTGATCCCAGCCCAGAGGGATTATTACTGTACAAACCCCCAGCACTGTGCTATAAAATGTAAGCTGTGTGATCCCAGCCCAGAGGGATTATTACTGTACAAACCCCCAGCACTGTGCTATAAAATGTAAGCTGTGTGATCCCAGCCCAGAGGGATTATTACTGTACAAACCCCCAGCACTGTGCTATAAAATGTAAGCTGTGTGATCCCAGCCCAGAGGGATTATTACTGTACAAACCCCCAGCACTGTGCTATAAAATGTAAGCTGTGTGATCCCAGCCCATCAGGGGATTATTACTGTACAAACCCCCAGCACTGTGCTATAAAATGTAAGCTGTGTGATCCCAGCCCAGAGGGATTATTACTGTACAAACCCCCAGCACTGTGCTATACAATGTAAGCTGTGTGATCCCAGCCCAGAGGGATTATTACTGTACAAACCCCCAGCACTGTGCTATACAATGTAAGCTGTGTGATCCCAGCCCGGTGTTATGGCATGTCAATGATCTTTACTTGACGGGATTCGTTCTGAAGGTCCTTTGCAGGTTTTGATTCCTCGTGCAGGCAGGGGGAGATGTTTAATCTGTGGGACAGGACTAGTTTCTGATCTACTGAAACAACCTTGTACACCACATGGCATACATCTGAGGAGACAGCAATCAACGAGTGCAGTCTTTATATTTCATTCAGGACAGAGCATTTTCAAGATTAACACCGAGTCACTACACTGATACAAATACTCTCTGATTAAGCAGTGCTTTTAAAAAAGAGATGCATGAACTTCTAGCCTGCTCTCAAACAGTTAAAAAAAGGGTTAATGGACAGCAAACTGTGACTGCATTCATAATAATAATAATAAGAAGAAGAAGAAAGGTATTGAACAAAATGTTCTTTTCAATTTTAAGAATACGACCCACAGGCACAAGCCAAAGCCAGGGTCGAGATCAATTCCAATTCCATTTGAATTAATTCCAATTCCAATTCCATTTGAATCCATTCCAATTCCAATTCCATTTGAATCAATTCCAATTCCAATTCCATTTGAATCAATTCTAATTCCAATTACAATTCCATTTGAATCAATTCCAATTCCAATTCCATTTGAATCAATTCTAATTCCAATTACAATTCCATTTGAATCCATTCCAATTCCAATTCCATTTGAATCAATTCTAATTCCAATTCCAATTCCATTTGAATCCATTCCAATTCCTTCAAAAGGAACAGCAGCGTGGGTAGAGACCCTCATACAAGTTCAGGATGCACACTGCACGCTAGGCTGTAGCTTATCATGCTCTCTCACGCACACCTGTCTGCTTTATCCTTATGACACTGCAGAAATCCCTACCCTATCACCATGTTAAAAGCACAGCAATCTGCCATGTGAATATAAATAGCGCTTAGGACTTTGAGGGGGATGTGAAGCAATGGCTTGCAGGCTTTCAATATTGTAACACAGAAGGAATGCATTTATTTATAGTGTTGAATAACCTACACCTTTCACATACACCGGAGTGATTCTCCAAGCTTTAAAATCAACATGAATAAAACACACATGCAACAAGTTTGCAGCTCCTTCCTTTAAAAAACAGATTGATAAACCCACAGACAATGACTTCCTTAACCGGCAAATGAACTGTGTGTGCGTCAGAAAGGGAAATTCAAATGAATGCGTTTGAATAGATTTCAAGAACAGGGACCGGGTTAATAAAGTAAGCGTCAGAAATGATTGACACACACAGTCAGGAACAGGGGTGTTTTTCACACAGATCCACCAGTGAAAGATTTCCTTTAGTGGTGTGGTGATTATAAAGCAAAGACGAGATCCACTTTGCATTGCTAGTAAAACAATTAAAAACCCTGTAGTTCAAAGTGAAGGTGTCAGGTAACCCAGTTCAGCATGACAGGACAGGGCAGGACAGACACACAGACACACAGACACACAGACATACAGACACACAGACGGACAGACACACAGACGGACAGACACACAGACGGACAGACACACAGACCCAGCAGCTCCCTGCAGTTCAAAGTGAAGGTGTCAGGTACCCAGTTCACCATGACAGGGCAGGACAGGACAGGACAGACACAAACACAAACACAAACAGACACACTTACTTTTCATCCACGCGCAGGCTGGGAGGGCACTTGATTGCCAGCCATGTTTTCCAGTGTACATGTCTCACTTTGTAAACTTGCCCAAATCCACCAGAACCAATTTTCTCCCACTTCCCAAACTCATCACAGTCAAACGTCTTGAGCAGCCCCATTCCCGAGGGGGAGCTCTCCTGGTGCTCCATGTCCAGTAGTTGACACTCTGTTTGTTTTGTTGTTTTTACCCAGCTCTGTACCTTGAGCTTCCCTGTTCTCTCACACTGTTTGCCTAGCTGTTATTTGCTCTACTCCCTTCCCAGGTGATTAGGGAGTGTTCATGCACCTCGGGGTACTGTGACATCATTTCCTGTCAGAAGCTCGCTGTTTTGTTTTCTGTTCAGGTACTGGCTGCCCTTGAGATTTCTATCAGGCTGTTTACAAATATGGGCATTACAGCACATACCGGCTGTACGGAGTCTGTGCAAGCGAGATGCTTCTCATTGTGATTTCTGGAAACTAAATCAGACGTGACCCTTAGCTTTAAGTTCTTCTAGAATATGCCCGTGTCATATATTATGCAGCCCTGGTTCAGTAAGAACACATTTGCAATATGTATTTAAATGGAGTTTGACAGACTGAACCACAGTGATTCAGAGGTAGTCTGTTCTAGAAGCGCAGCTTTGCAACAGGCGGGTCAGTCAGTAATACTGATTGCGGAACCGGCTTGAGCAATATCGCGCAACCAGACACGCGTAATTACAGAACATGAAAACAACAGGACCGAGTCAAAGCTTTGCGAATCGGGACCATGTGTTCTGAATTACGCGAACCCTTCCTGCTCCCTCGAGGCATCTCCAATAAGGCGGAGGCTTGCTCCAGTTTTTCTTATCCTTTAATCTGTAGCACAGATTTTGCAAGCTCTTGCTAGTCGTCATTTTCAACAGGATCCCATGCACTACACCAAAAAAAGGCAGGAGGTGTGATTGATTGTGCGCTAGGCGTGTGCGTGTGAGGGTGAGCTTCTCTCATAGGAACACTGTGTTGCCATAGGCATCTTGTTTTAAAATGCAAAAAAAACAACAAAAAAAAAAAACCCATACAGTGCATGTGCGTGCTTGCATTCGAGGCGTAGGTGGCACGAGGATGGATCAGTGGAGCAATCCTGATAAACAGATCTGTTTATTTATATCACAATAGGTTCAGCTATGGCCACACGTTTTGCATCACTTAGAATTTTAGGATTGAGACATAATCTTAAAAAAAAAACACTATATGAACATAATCTAAATCTTTTATTTAACATCAGAAACTACACAATGATACCGCAAAAGTCTACAGGTGTACCACTATCTATCTGGCCCTACACCGGAAGCCATAATAGTTTAGTACAGTACAGTTTAGTTGATGTTAGATTTTTTTCGCTAACTATATGGAAAAATACAAAGCTGTATGTAATTCAATATGTCAACGTAACATTATTCAGCAGCTTTCACTGGACTTTATGAAGCGTTTCTATAGGGTGACGCAAACCTTTCGTCCATATGGCTGTAGTTATCAGCGTAGAGGAATTATCAGAACCGATTCAGTCCGCTGGCTCTCCATACCCGAGGTGACATACAGAAGCGACAGCCCAGGATTAGGGCGAACCATGGTCTGTGAAACCAGCTGAATATGATGATCGAGGGTAAAGTGGGACTCAGACAGAAAGTACAAGAGCAGAACTCGAACGTGCACGTTTCAGTGACGTCCCCATGACCTTCTGAAATGTTACCCGACTTGGGTACGTGTGGAGCCTCGAATACTTCCCATGGTAAGGTGTAGTGCTACAGTCTCAGCGGCACATTTACAGGACAGTCAGGGCTTTAACACGCTTATGTTAAACGCCGTTTGGAAACCCGCAACAGTGCCAGTGTCAGCACTGTTAGCAGTACGATTTATTGGCACTGAAAACAGGACTAGTTTTCAGCACGATTATATAAGAACATAAGTAAGTTTGCAAACGAGAGGAGGCCATTCAGCCAATCTTGCTCGTTTGGTTGTTAGTAGCTTATTGATACCAGAATCTTATCAAGCAGCTTCTTGAAGGATCCCAGGGTGTCAGCTTCAACAACATTACTGGGGAGTTGGTTCCAGACCCTCACAATTCTGTGTAAAAAAGTGCCTCCTATTTTCTGTTCCGAATGCCCCTTTATTTAATCACCATTTGTGACCCCTGGTCCTTGTTTCTTTTTTCATGTCAAAAAAGTCCCCTGGGTCGACACTGTCTATACCTTTTAGGATTTTCAATGCTTGAATCAGATCACCGCGTAGTCTTCTTTGTTCAAGACTGAATAGATTCAATTCTTTTAGCCTGTCTGCATACGACATGCCTTTTAAACCCAGGATAATTCTGGGTGCTCTTCTTTGCACTCTTTCTAGAGCAACAATATCCTTTTTGTAACGAGGTGACCAGAACTAAACACAATATTCTAGGTGAGGTCTTACTAATGCATTGTAAAGTTTTAACATTACTTCCCTTGATTTAAATTCAACACTTCTCACAATATATCCAAGCATCTTGTTGGCCTTGTTGACAGCTTCCCCACATTGTCTAGGAAGGCAGGTTCATGTTACATCTTTATATACCCCTAGGATAGAGTTCTGTCTGTAACAGATTTGATATTGCTGCAGAAGCTGGGATTAAACAAACACCATTTATAAAACTTGTTCAGACACAGTAATTGAAATACAATTTTTTTTTTCTTCATTGAAAAATAGAGCACACCTATTTGAGCTTTAAAACAGACAATAGCCTGTGTTTCAGTGAATGTCTTCACTACTGTCTGAAGAGGACTTTTTAAATTAACATTTTATCAAATTCTGTATTAAGAGGTAGTGTGTCTGTGAAGAATCAACATTCTAACACTGATGGAATTACAGAAGCTTTCTCTTGCACTTCATGCAATAAAGGTTAGCTTTGTAAAGATGCCAGCTGACTTCATAACCACCCTGCATGTTGCAGCCTGTTGAGATTCCTTTAACTTGACGTGTTGTGGCACTGAGTGTGGGTTCAGTGCTAAACGAGCACTTACTGTACACTTTGATGGAATTACAGAAGCATTCTCTTGCACTTCATGTAATAAAGGATAGCTTTGTAAAGATGCCAGCTGACTTCATAACCACCCTGCATGTTGCAGCCTGTTGGGATTCAAACACTGTAGCTTGACATGTTGTGGCATTGCAAGTGTGGGTTCAGTGCTAAACAAGCACTTTCTGTACACATTCATGACCAAATATAAAGCACAGATCACACAAGCACTGACATGCGTACAGTTTGATTGTATTAAAACAATGATAGTCACACTGTGCATCAATACTGTTGAAACACCAGAGCTGATTAATGACAATGCAAAACATTTCAGGGCTGTGCATTACAATCTCAGATATTTTACAACATGCATTCATCTAACATGGGAATTACAATTAGCATGAATTATGAAAAGATTCATAATTTAACTAAATCTTAACCCCCCCCCCCCAAATATAGAAGATGCATAAAATACCCATAACTGGTACTGGGCTCCTGCCATTTCAGAAAATGTAAACCCTTTGAAAACAAGCCTTGCTGGTATAACAATGCACAGCACACTGGTGATGACCATGGCTTCACTTTCTGGGCACAAAACTGGTTCACAGAACAACATGTATATCATTGAAATATTCCTCTCACTAGTTAAAAAAAAAAGTTTAAAAAACAAAAGAAACTGCTTCTGTTGCTTCCTGGTACTGAATTGCTTCCTGTGTTGTTCAAATTCGCACCAATGGTCCATCTCCAAGCAGACTGTGTGACCGCACTGCAACGGTGTCAGGATGTAGGGCTTTCTCCATAGCTGTGCAATTGAAATACACGCAAATCCCGAACTGACGTAAAAAAAAACACATGGGAAGTAATTCTAAACACAATAAAAGAGGCGCTGGTAACGATGTTAATAAAGCCAGTAGGAGGTATTAGATTTCACAGCACTGGGTAAGGTTTGTGTTCAAATGCTGCGCTTCAGCAAAGAGAGTGTGAAAGAATCCTGCAGTTCAACCTGAAACTAGGCGAGGTAAGAGAATCGCTGATCACATGACCTCTTTACCAGGTTTAGAAAAGAAATGGTACAACAGACCCTGGACATGCATCTGCAGCACACCAGCAAAATACATAAAACACATTACTGTTCCTAGAATAAGGCAACTGCAATTCCTTTCACTGAGAGTCCTACATTCCCCGTGAGCCTGCCCCCATTAATATGACAAATATACACCCGTACCTTAACATTTCACTAGGTTTGTCTTGTTATATTTTCGTAATCTGTCGGGATTTAAAAAGTCCCAAAAAACACAAGAAACTGGAGAGAGAAAGAAGAGAAAGAGAAGAGTTTTTTTTTTCAAAACATAGATGGAAATAAGACTCCTATTGCATAGCAGTCTCACCCATCCCAGGTTTTACTACAAGCTTGATTAGCCACAGTGTATAGTTAAACTCAGGTGTGTCTTATCAAACTCCTAGTAAAACCAGGAATGGATCACACTGCTGTGCAACGGGGGGAGTCTTTCCATCCCTGTAATCTATTTCTTAGTGCACTGCAATTCGAGTGGAACTTGTAATGAACTCCATGTTCTATGATCTACCAAACAGAAAGACAATCAAACAATCTGTATTCCCAGCCCCCTGGCTACTTCAGTGAGCGCCTCCACAGCCCCGGAGCGGTGCGTGTGCAGCCCCTGCTCCTCCTCGGGCGTGACGTTGCTGAGGGCGCAGTACACGGGCTGGGGCTCCGGCTCCATGCCACTGCTCTGGGAGCTCTCCCCCCCAGCTGCAGGGCCGCTCCTCCGGGGCTGGCTGCTCCACAGCTTCCTGGGCGTCCTCTTCCTCACCATGTTCTTCATGATCTGCTCCGTCACCTCCACCGTCTCGTAGCGCACCATATTGAGACGCAGGTAGCCGTCCTCGTCCTCCTTGTACCTGGAACAAATCACAAGCACAGCGTTTCACAAGGCTAATACATATTGGGTAGATATACACACGCAACACTCATTTTAGTATACATAAAGAGATATATAGTACTGTGCTCTGTACCTGAATCGAGAGTGTCCCGATGGCCACTTGAGCTGGTGCTTCTTCCGGAGGTGGAGAGTGAGCGTGTAGCACCAGGAGAAGCACTTGTCACAGAGGTGACACTTGTATTTTGCCACAATGTCCCCCTAGATAACAAATAAATACATACATAAATAAAGAAATCATTGCAGAACAGCATAAAAAATCTCCCTCAGCATTTACAACCCAAACATGGTGACTCCATTCTCAATCCAAAAGCATTACCCTCTACCCTTTTCGTTCTTGTTTTGTGCTAGACCAACAAATGGGATATGAGCGGAAAGCTCTCCAAACCCCTCCTGGCTACAGCGCTGTGCCATTGAAGCACAGCAGGGAACACTGCTTGCCATTTCCACCTGGTTTAGAGTTCAAATTACAAAGATCCCCAAAACAGACAGGTAATATACTAGTATTTGTTTTGGTGAAGTCTTCAATTAGAACGCAGGAAAATGAGCTACAAAAAATGGTCACATCACAATAAAAAAAAAAAAAAAAAAGTTTGTGCATTGAGCTGCAAAAACTACTCAGCGATATACAGAAAGTGAGACAAAAACAAAACCTGTGAAGCAGTGACATCTAGTGGGGAAACAAAGATATGCAGTTTGATCCACTGCACAAGCACTGGATCTAGATCTGAACAGCATCTGTCTGATTCAGTTCCAGCACAGAGACATGGTCTACACACACAGTGCTAGATCTGAACAGCGCCTGTCTGATTCAGTTCCAGCACAGAGACATGGTCTACACACACAGTGCTAGATCTGAACAGTGCCGGTCTGATTCAGTTCCAGCACAGAGACATGGTCTACACACACAGTGCTAGATCTGAACAGCGTCTGTCTGATTCAGTTCCAGCACAGAGACATGGTCTACACACACAGTGCTAGATCTGAACAGCGTCTGTCTGATTCAGTTCCAGCACAGAGACATGGTCTACACACACAGTGCTAGATCTGAACAGCGTCTGTCTGATTCAGTTCCAGCGCACAGAGACATGGTCTACACACACAGTGCTAGATCTGAACAGCGTCTGTCTGATTCAGTTCCAGCGCACAGAGACATGGTCTACACACACAGTGCTAGATCTGAACAGCGCCTGTCTGATTCAGTTCCAGCACAGAGACATGGTCTACACACACAGTGCTAGATCTGAACAGTGCCGGTCTGATTCAGTTCCAGCACAGAGACATGGTCTACACACACAGTGCTAGATCTGAACAGCGTCTGTCTGATTCAGTTCCAGCACAGAGACATGGTCTACACACACAGTGCTAGATCTGAACAGCGTCTGTCTGATTCAGTTCCAGCACAGAGACATGGTCTACACACACAGTGCTAGATCTGAACAGCGTCTGTCTGATTCAGTTCCAGCGCACAGAGACATGGTCTACACACACAGTGCTAGATCTGAACAGCGTCTGTCTGATTCAGTTCCAGCGCACAGAGACATGGTCTACACACACAGTGCTAGATCTGAACAGTGCCTGTCTGATTCAGTTCCAGCGCACAGAGACATGGTCTACACACACAGTGCTAGCTCTAAACAGCGCCTGTCTGATTCAGTTCCAGCACAGAGACATGGTCTACACACACCGTGCTAGCTCTGAACAGTGCCGGTCTGATTCAGTTCCAGCGCCCCCCAGTCACACTCCTACCTCATGAACTCTCTTGTAATGCTGGCTCATGCTGTGGGCCATGCGGGAGGAGTACGTGCACCCCTCCACGTCGCAGTGATAGGCGGCTCCTTCGTTGTGGGTCTCTGTGTGCTTACGGAGGTCGTGGGAGTTTTTAAAACTGGAGGAAAGCAGACATAAGGAGAGTATCCTTAACCACCCGTGTTACAATAAGAGTTCTTGGTTCCCCTATCCCAGTGCTTTAGTAGTACCATACAGGCTGATTGATAATGTTTAATACACACACCCTCTCAATATCCCTTCATTGTTTAGAGAAGTGTAGTTTACAGGACTACAGACAGACAGTACCGTAGATAGACTACATTACAGGTAAAGAAGCAACCAATAAGGCCACAATGAAATGCTGTCCACATACAGTACTGTACGCATGCTGCAGTAATGGATCGCTTCTCATGATGGCTTTTCTGATTGGCTACAATCATTCACAACATGTTAAAGTTTTAACTTTTAAACGTTTTTAATCCTGAAGTTTAAACACTTGGGAAATTCAAGGGAAGCTAACCCCCTACACATGAGCCCCTTTGCTTGTATAAAGATAATGAAGTGTGCCCACCTGCTTTCACAGAAATCACATTGAAACGGGCGCTCGTCGCAGTGTCGAAACTTGATGTGCGTTCTCAGAGAGGCAAGGGTGGTGCAGGTCATATCACACAGAGGGCACTTAATGTGGTTAACTGGAAAACAAGAGACAGGAAAACCAGAGGCTGTAATTACAGGCTCTCTAAAGAGTTTATATTGAACATCTCATCTCCAGGCTCTCTAAAGAGTTTTGTCAAACTGTAAAAAGGGGGCTATGATGTATTCTGATGGGAGGGAGCAGGCTAGTAATTTGCCATGACATTTTCATTCAGGCAGTAGTGTAAGTCCATCCCTATGGCAGAGCTACCAGAAGCTCTCTGCAAGCTGACCAGCCGTTTAGAGTTCCTACATGCCCAGACTGACGGAGGGCGAGGGAAGGAAGGAAGGAAGGGGCTGGTGAAGAATAGAGAACACAAACTCACCGTGCTGGCGAACGTGATCTCGCAGCAGCCTCTCATTGGCAAACGGCTTGTCACAGTGCTCACACACCAACGACTCTGGAGGATAAAACACAGGACAGAGGAGCACACACTGAGTGCAGTATAAAACACAGGACAGAGGAGCACACACTGAGTGCAGTATAAAACACAGGACAGAGAAGCACACACTGACTGCAGTATAAAATACAGGACAGAGAAGCACACACTGACTGCAGTATAAAATACAGGACAGAGAAGCACACACTGAGTGCAGTATAAAACACAGGACAGAGGAGCACACACTGAGTGCAGTATAAAACACAGGACAGAGGAGTACACACTGAGTGCAGTATAAAACACAGGACAGAGAAGCACACACTGAGTGCAGTAGAAAACACAGGACAGAGGAGCACACACTGAGTGCAGTATAAAACACAGGGCAGAGAAGCACACACTGAGTGCAGTATAAAACACAGGACAGAGGAGCACACACTGAGTGCAGTGCGCTCACACTGGCATGTGTGTGTAGTGTATAGTGTGCGGTGGCTACCTCTAATCAAGTTCACAGTATATTTCTCACACACTCTTTGCTTTGTTCACTTGCTGGTCTGTCATACAAGAGTCTTTAAAATCTTAAAAGGAGTTGACAGCTAATCCAAACCATTACTAGAAGCACAGTGCAGAAACCAGGACCAGAGGACACAGCTGGAAATGAAGTGCAGATCGATTTAAGAGGCAGAAAGAATGACACTTCTTCACACAAGAGAGTGGTGAGGGGATGGAATGGGCTGCCTAGTTATGTTGTTGAGGCAGAAACACTGTAATCCTTGAAGACCAGACTTCTGAGATCAATCGGCTACTAGGAAGCGGATGAGCTCAGATGGTATATTTTATTATGTAGCGGTCCGGGGGCTGCACTCACCCTCGCTCACGCACTGCCTCTGGATGTGGTCGAAGAACTTGGTGTTGCTGGCGAACATGCAGCCGCAGGTGGGGCAGGACACCACCCTCTCCTGGGTGTGGCTCCTCAGGTGCTCCCGCAGCCGGTATTTAATCTTGAAGGTGGCGTCGCAATCTGCAAGCGCACACAGGGCAGGAGGTTTCTGAGAGCTCACGTGGCACTGTGACAGGCGTGGGGTCAATTCCACTGCCTTTGTAAAATCAATTCCCAATTCCTTCAAAGGAACTGGGAACTGATATTTAGAGACATACCAGCTTTCGTGACAGCTGATTTTACAAAGGACTTGGAATTGATTTTACAAAGGACTTGGAATTGATTTTACAAAGGAACTGGAATTGATTTTACAAAGGAACTGGAATTGATTTTACAAAGGAATTGGAATTGATTTTACAAAGGAATTGGAATTGGGAATTGATTTTAAAAAGGAATTGATTTTAAAAGGGAAAGGGAATTGACCCCCCAGCCCTGCGTGGCACTGTAAAAGGGGTGTGAGATGAGACACAGAAATGTATTAAAGCTAGTCCAGTCTCTTCTATCGTATTACTCTGTGTACAGTGTGCCATCGTTATTTCACAATGCAATGAATGCAACGGGCAGTGTTTGTGTGCCGCACTGCCGTTACGGATTCTGTCCTGGAGAGCAGGGACGTCACTCTACCTCTCCAGCAGCAGGCGAGGGCGTCCTGTCTGTTCGGGAGGGGCTCCTTCTCCGTGCACTGAGCGTGCATGTCCACGTGCCGGTAGAACCACTCAGGGTTGTTAAAAGTACTCTGTGTGAAAACACACAGAATCAGCAAGACCTGCAAGAGACTTCTCTGTCAACACCCCCCTCAGTGCATGTGGGGGTGCGGTGTGTATATATATATATATATATATATATATATATATATATATATATATATATATTATTTTTATAATTAATGTATTTTTAATCTAAATCAAAAATGTTACATCCAAGTTTCCAGAAGGTTTGTTTTAATAAATAAAAATAAATTAAAGTGTGAAGTTTTGAGAATACTAGAGAGGTAATTTAGCAGTGGTTTAATACGATTCAGACTGCACTGGGTTGCTTAAGAGCGATGGAAAGCTGAAACTGCAGACAACCTGCAAAACAGCCAAACAGGAAGAAAACCTGTGAAATATACTGGAGCGGATTTGGCAGAGGAGAAGGAATGAAAACGGATTAAAGTCATTTTGTTGCATTGGTACTTGCAGGTAATGCTGACACAGTTTTCTTGTCGTATTAAAATGCCGGTAGTAAACAGGATACAGAAGTGGCTGCTTTAATCTCTGAAGAGCAGAGCTGCAGTGAAACTAATGGACTTCAGTAGTAATGAAACCGCAATTCAATAGGAGTCTTATTACCAGCCCTGACTGCACTTCACCACCGCAGCTCCACACTGATCCAAGACTGCAGTCCACACTCGCGTCACAATAACAATAACAACAACACAGCTGGAAATAAGGTTCCTATTGCACAGCAGCTTCCATTCCTGGCTTCACTATGAGTTTAATAAGACACTCCTGAGCTTGTTGCCTATACACACTGTGGCTAATTAAGCTCCTAGTAAAACCTGGAATGGGTGAAGCCGCAATGCAGTCGGAGCCTTATTTCCATCCCTGCTGCAATGAGCTGTGGTGCACACTCACGTCACAGTGTTCCCACTGACACTCGAACGCCCCCGACAGCTCTGGCACCAGGTTCTTGCTGTGCAGGTCCTGGGAGCAGGCTCTCAGCTCCGGGTGGGACAGCAGCAGCTGGGATCCGATGCACTTCAGCTTGGCGTGGAAGGTGTGGAAGTTCACGTGGACTACCAGCTCTCTGGGACTTCCGATCGCAATGAACTCACAGCCATTCCACAGACAGGCGTAATCATCTGGAAGACAGACAGGAGTAATCATCTGGAAGACTGACAGGAGTAATCATCTGGAAGACAGACAGGAGTAATCATCTGGAACAAAGACAGGCGTAATCATCTGGAAGACTGACAGGAGTAATCATCTGGAAGACAGACAGGCGTAATCATCTGGAAGACTGACAGGAGTAATCATCTGGAAGACAGACAGGCGTAATCATCTGGAAGACTGACAGGAGTAATCATCTGGAAGACTGACAGGAGTAATCATCTGGAAGACTGACAGGCGTAATCATCTGGAAGACTGACAGGAGTAATCATCTGGAAGACAGACAGGAGTAATCATCTGGAAGACAGACAGGAGTAATCATCTGGAAGACAGACAGGAGTAATCATCTGGAAGACAGACAGGAGTAATCATCTGGAACACAGACAGGAGTAATCATCTGGAACACAGACAGGCGTAATCATCTGGAACACAGACAGGCGTAATCATCTGGAACACAGACAGGAGTGTCCTCTAACTTACATTCGGGGTGGAAATGAAATATTTTTTTTAAAGTCAATATTATATAATGTAAAGATTAATTTTTTCTTCTTCTAAGTAATAACTTCCACCATGCCAAGTTGTTTGAATGTAAACTATGTACGCAGTAATAGTGTGGCTGGGCATGGTGGAAAGGAGAGTTAAACTGCAGAGTTTGTGTGCAGCTACCTGGTCAATTCCTGTTATTCAATTCCTTTTAAAAATCGATAACCAATTCCGATTCCAATTCTCTTTAAATTATTATTCTGTTATAACGAGCTTCTCACAGTGGCAACAAATTACATAAATTGAAGTCACTGTTAGTCAATTAAAATGGCTTCAAATGAACGCAGCTGAATAATCACAACCATTCAAATATCAATTCCAATGGAAGGAACTGGAAATTGAAAAACAGGAACTGAGCCCAACCCTGATGGCTACAGACTGACTTGAAGTTTCTATAATATGTAACTGGTTTTATTTCATTTCAAAGCTGATGTATTACATGGAAACCCCTTACCCCAGAAGATAACAGGTGCCGTTAAAAATCAATGGCATGCTTACCTAGCTCCTCCAGGCAGTTAAAAATCAATGGCATGCTTACCTAGCTCCTCCAGGCAGTTAAAAATCAATGGCATGCTTACCTAGCTCCTCCAGGCAGTTAAAAATCAATGGCATGCTTACCTAGCTCCTCCAGGCAGTTAAAAATCAATGGCATGCTTACCTAGCTCCTCCAGGCAGTTAAAAATCAATGGCATGCTTACCTAGCTCCTCCAGGGCTTCCCCATCCCCCAGGTGTTGCTTGAGGTGCAGGGCGGTGTGGTCACACAGCTCCTCCATGCTCTTCCCTTTGAAGGAGCAGGACGCCCACTCACAGGACACCACCAGCTCCGAGGGCTTGCTCTTCCTGGCCATGTCTAGAGAGGAACCGAAATACAAACAGAGAACTACTCATAAAAAAGGGACTGTGGCTTTTCAATCTACAGTATATTACAGGGGTGGACAGCCCTGGAGAGCAGCACGGCTATTCATCTAATGTCATGTTTCATATCCTTTTATATCTAGAGTATATTACAGGGGTGGACAGCCCTGGAGAGCAGCCCAGCTATTCATCTAATGCCATGTTTCATATCCTTTTATATCTAGAGTATATTACAGGGGTGGACAGCCCTGGAGAGCAGCACGGCTATTCATCTAATGTCATGTTTCATATCCTTTTATATCTAGAGTATATTACAGGGGTGGACAGCCCTGGAGAGCAGCACGGCTATTCATCTAATGTCATGTTTCATATCCTTTTATATCTAGAGTATATTACAGGGGTGGACAGCCCTGGAGAGCAGCACGGCTATTCATCTAATGTCATGTTTCATATCCTTTTATATCTAGAGTATATTACAGGGGTGGACAGCCCTGGAGAGCAGCACGGCTATTCATCTAATGTCATGTTTCATATCCTTTTATATCTAGAGTATATTACAGGGGTGGACAGCCCTGGAGAGCAGCCCGGCTATTCATCTAATGTCATGTTTCATATCCTTTAACTAATCTAGGGGTTTGGATCATTCATGGGGCAGTTTATATGCTGTCAAACTATTGACAGCATATACAACTATTTTCATTTATTTATTTATTTATTTTTAAATAAAGACTTCTAAGTCACCTGAAATAAAACGAGTCTCCATAACAATGACATTCATTACACCTGTGAAGGAATCACCAGAAACGAGTACCTGCTTGACTCTACCTTAGTTCTATATAATATATATGAACACTGATGCTACAATTCTGTGATGCCAGTGTCCAGCACACACTTGTATACACTCACACTATATATTGGTGAAGCCGCGCATCTAGCCCCTCAGAATCAACGTTTTCAGTTTCAAAATGTATTGATTTGTTAAAATTACTTAATCTATATAAAATGGTAGCAGGTGAAATACAGACAATCCAGATGTCTGGATACCCACTGTCTGTATGCATTTACAACTGAATACTTCGAGACACGTAATATGTCCGTCGAAACAAAACGTTGTTTACTTTTGATGTTGCTGCGTCTCTCAAAATAAGTATTTACAACATAATAATAACAACAACAAAGTGTATATTATTACAGATGCAACGTGTTAAAAAATGTAGAATCCCCTTTACATTTTGCAGTTGCGCATTTTCACTTAGTTTCAGTCACACTTGCGTTCTGTGAGACAAGGGATTATTTTCCATTTGGGCCCCGTCTCCACTTTTGCTAAGTTATATATTTTTTGTATATTAAAACACGACAGTAACATACATCTATTGGTTATTAGTGTGATTTACAAACTATCCCGTCCGTAGTATGACGCCACCCTTTCCTATTCTGAAAACAACACGTCTTGTAAACGCGTTTGAATTTCAAATTGCACAATAATAACAGTGTGTGTGGCATATCTAAAAAAAGCACTTTGTTTTAAAGTCATGTTGTTTATTACCTTCAAAATCCTTCACAGTAAAACAAAAGGTGCTCTTTTTTTGAGTTAGGATATCAGCAAACGAATCCCGATACGCGTTTCTCTTCTGCTCCCTTCCTGTTGTTTTTCTTTACTTCCTGCTTTTGTCCCACCAAGGTACAGCACTCACATTTACCGCGTAAATGATCTCACAAAACTCGGTTCCGCCCACCAGCACACCTTTCATTGTAATTGGGCGTTTTAGCCGCCAGTCCCGGTACGTGTCGACAAACCTGTAATAAAGAATTGTGGGATTTGGAGTTCGTCATATATTTGTATACCGTGCTCTTAATACAGTATGCTTTTAAGTGGTCGTACATATCCATTTGAGAGTGAGTGTCCTACTTTAAGGAAACGTCATGCTGGTGAAAAGTAAAGGTGATCATTTAAATGCCTGGAAAGCAAATCATGAATTAATTTAAACAACACTCAAATATATCAGTTGCATTTTCTTTATTTTTTATTATTGCAATTGTTTTTTTTCACTCTTCAGTTGTACTTAACAATGACAGTATGGAATAATGATACAAATGTTTGCCATGTAATTTCTAGAGATTCTCAGTGTTGCTTTTCTAACCCCGAACTCGCTTCTCTCTACTTTAGTTTTCCTGTATTCCCTGACAGTCACAGGACTCTGAAGTGACTGTGCCTCAGACTGGTTCTAGAACACACAGCTGGTCACGTTCTCACTGGGTAAGAGTTCCAACACTTTCTGCTCTGCACACCTTCCAGCAAAGCTCTACAGTTTAATAGAGGCAGTCCTTTGTTGGTAACCCCATACACACAACACTTGCAACTCGCATATGATAAAACATAAAACAAAATTAAAATCATGACAGGCAAGCATGAAAAAAAGTCTTATATTTCAATAAAAAAAAATATATACAGTATATCATTAAAAAAATCAAACCAAACCCATCACTGTCTCTAACAAAGCGTTCCCAAATAGAGGCAGTTGAAATCTTGCGAATTCCTTGTGCGCTCCTTCCATCTTCCAGACACACCCCCTGCACGCAGCTGTGCAAGGCCTGCTCACAAAGCCTTCTTCCATCTTCCAGACACACCCCCTGCACGCAGCTGTGCAAGGCCTGCTCACAAAGCCTTCTTCCATCTTCCACACACTCCCCCTGCACGCAGCTGTGCAAGGCCTGCTCACAAAGCCTTCTTCCACCTTCCAGAAACACCCCCTGCACGCAGCTTTGCAAGGCCTGCTCACAAAGCCTTCTTCCACCTTCCAGAAACACCCCCTGCACGCAGCTTTGCAAGGCCTGCTCACAAAGCCTTCTTCCATCTTCCAGACACACCCCCTGCACGCAGCTGTGCAAGGCCTGCTCACAAAGCCTTCTTCCACCTTCCAGACACACCCCCTGCACGCAGCTGTGCAAGGCCTGCTCACAAAGCCTTCTTCCATCTTCCAGACACACCCCCTGCACGCAGCTTTGCAAGGCCTGCTCACAAAGCCTTCTTCCATCTTCCACACACCCCCTGCACGCAGCTGTGCAAGGCCTGCTCACAAAGCCTTCTTCCACCTTCCAGACACACCCCCTGCACGCAGCTGTGCAAGGCCTGCTCACAAAGCCTTCTTCCACCTTCCAGACACACCCCCTGCACGCAGCTGTGCAAGGCCTGCTCACAAAGCCTTCTTCCATCTTCCAGACACACCCCCTGCACGCAGCTGTGCAAGGCCTGCTCACAAAGCCTTCTTCCATCTTCCAGACACACCCCCTGCACGCAGCTGTGCAAGGCCTGCTCACAAAGCCTTCTTCCATCTTCCAGACACACCCCCTGCACGCAGCTGTGCAAGGCCTGCTCACAAAGCCTTCTTCCATCTTCCAGACACACCCCCTGCACGCAGCTGTGCAAGGCCTGCTCACAAAGCCTTCTTCCATCTTCCAGACACCCCCCCTGCACGCAGCTGTGCAAGGCCTGCTCACAAAGCCTTCTTTTTCCGTGAAGCGCACCTTCCTGCAGAGCTCTGACTTCAAACTTGTATTTTAAGGTGTTGCATGTTTTGCTTGATCCTTTGCATTTGTGTCGGTCTGGGTAGATAACCTGCAGTCACCTTCCAGTGTAATATTGCATTCTTCACCTGGCACAGGTATTTACACCTTCACTAGAAGTGTGAGTAATTTAAACATCATTATATTTCCAATTGAATTCCTACAGGGAGTGAAAGAACCAGGACAAACTTTCACATCTCTACACAAGTTGAACTCATCATGAACAGACACTTATTTGAAAGTGGGATCTTTCCCTCCCAGAGATGATGAACCCCTCCTGTCTCGGAACAGCGGAGCAGCATTTAAGCGGTTTGCTTTTTCTGTTTATCTTTTTTATGACCTAAACTTTATTTTCTATTGACTCCTGTGAAGCCTGTTTATGCTGCCAGAGATAAAAGTGAATTTCATGTGTTACAGGGAATAGGAACCCACTCTAGTGTCCTGTGGGCAACAGGTGGGATCCTAATGCATGTAACACAGGAAATTAACCTGTAGTTTTGTGGCAGGATTCCCTTCAATAAAAGTGCAAGCCAAACCAGGTAAAAACTAAATAAGATCAACATGATGCAGTACCAATGAGAGGCAAGGGAATGATTTGTAAAACCTTATTGACATTACTGCTTCAAACAAACAATATTGCAGAGGCTCAGATAAGACAAGGAGATCAGAAGCAATGACTGCACACATCCTTTGTATGACTATCATTCATATATTATAGTCCAAGTGCAGCCTGGTTGAGCAGAAGGTAGCCGAACACCACAAGGCTGCCTTGAAACACAAAGCGTTTACGGTTTCACTGATGAGGACACGTGGAGCTTTGTCTCTTCATTGTCACGCCCTCTTTAACACAGGAAGGTTATGCTGTGAAGTCTAGAACATCAGCATAGTGTGAGCATGTAGCTCCAGGCAGGGTCACGGAGCTCATGCCCCACTGCATTCTGGTACTTGTAGTCCCGCAGCTCTTCATGCAAAACTGTCACAGTGATCCTGGAGCTACATCGCCTCCCAAGCACAGAAGGGCTGAGCCTTTTATGTTTAGTGTTTCTAGAGCTATAGTTCCAATTTTCAGCAGCAGAGATACGAGTCCCGATACTTCTGCCTGCTACTGGCTGCTGCTCAGAGCCTTTTGAGAAAGACCCCAACCATGCAGTCAAGACACAGGATACACTGTGCCTGCTGTCATTTACAAATCACACATGGTAGGTTTTTTTTTTGTTTGTTTAATGCTGCAACACAAAATAGTTGACGGCATCACGTAAATGCATCCCTCCCTCCAAAAAAACCACACCTAACAAGAATACAGTGGAGCTGAGAATGATAAACCAGAGGCAGCGCGGTGCACTGATCCGCTTTCTTACAGGAAAAAAAATACAATAATAAAAAGACAGGGCAGATTTCTTAAGCCACTGTTTTTCTGTTAGCTGTTTTTAATGTCAAGTCATCTCATAGCCGCAATACGCCACAGGGGCCGAGGCACGCGGCTATCTCACAATGCCACGCACCTCCCTTAATATCCACCTCCCCTGCAATGTGTTCTGTTTTGTGTTCGATTCTTTTTTGTTCATGATATCCTTTTTGTTTTCTCAAGCCCGGCTACAGCACTCCCAAGCAGCAGCAGCAGCAGCAGCAGCAGCAGCACTCCTATCATTACAGAACTCGGGTTCGAGGGCGGGTTGAAAGAATACAGCAGCTGATCAGAAACCGTACATCTGCTGTTGCTGCTGCTGCTGCTGCTGCTCCCCCTCCTCCTGGCCCTGCTCCTGCACAGGCACCTCCTGCTCTGCCTGCTGGCCCCCCGCCCCGTCCGCCTGCTGCTGCTGGGGCTGCAGCCCGTCGGTGGGGCTGCCCTCGGAGGGGGTGAGCGGCCTCCAGGTGAGGGCCGGGTTGGTGATGGGGTTCACAAAGCTGGCCAGGTTGATGAAGTGGGCGACGGACTGCGCCGGGGCCCCAGGCCCCTGCACCGAGGGGAGCTGCAGGTCGGCGGGCCGGTTGAGCAGCGTGGCCGAGCCGCTGACCGCGTCGAAGGTCACCGTCAGGATGGAGCTGTCCAGGGCGAGCTGCGGGTCGCCAGGGCTCAGGTGGCTGACCGCTACGGGCTGCAGGCTGGTGAACTGCCCTCCCGCTGCGGTGGTGATGGGGGTGACCGAGATGCTGGTCAGCCCCATGGAGCTGGAGGGGGCGGCCGTCACACTGGGGTCCGCCAGGGTCACCACCACCTGCCGAAAATAAAAGCAAACCACATTAGAACGGAGAAAGAGAGGAGGAGCACGGGGGCCCTGTTAAACTGACAGCACTGGAGACGGTACAATCCTCTGTGTCTATTCTCTGAAAAAGGATACATTCCTGTCATTTTAGAGCTTGAAAAAAAAAATCTACAAACAACTTGGCATTTATAAGAAACCTTAGAATTACTGGTGGCACTTTAGCTTAGGGATCCGTTCCACAATCTATACGTGATAACGATTAGAAATGATACAACTGAATTACGACACACTTTTGAAATCGTTATTTGCAGTAACGTGATACGAATGTCATAATATACTGTACAGTAGTGTGCATGTTTATCAGAACACCTCACGGTTTGTCATTTATATATATATATATATATATACCTACCTGCATGAAAACCTCTGGGTGTGAGAATTAATGTTCGGTCACTAATCAGTGATATAGAAACAATAGGCACTCGTGCTTTAATTAGGCATCTTAAACAACTTCTAAAAGTCTCATGCATTTTATCATGTGTGGCTACGTGTTCCTTTTCTCTTCCTATTTTAAATGAATTGCATGTGATTAATGTTTTCCCCCGCTGTTCAGTTCCAGGGGTTTGATTTGACAAACACTACAGAAGCAATGGGGTGCTGTAATGTATGTACACTCTGCTGTATATTACCCAGGCCAGCCCCTGACCTGCTGAATGCTCTGCACTGCAGAGCTGGTCTCGTCTCCCAGGCTCCCTGTGAACTCCACCTCCTTGTCTGTGTACCCGCTGTAGGCCGGCTGCTCCCCCTCCCCCCTGGCAGAGCTTTTCTGCTTCTTCTTCGCTGGCCTGGGAGTCCTCGCCGGCTTCTCCCCCGGCAGGTCAGCCTCGTCCAGGGCCAGCTGCGGCTAGACAGCGGGGAGGAAGCAGAGCTTTCATTTTATATTGCTCATTTCAGCATTGTGAAGGGCTGATCACAAAGCAGCCTGTTGTTTAAAATCAGCTCCGAGACACTGTAATGAGAGCTATACAAAAAGAAGAGAGTTACTCATTCTCAAAGCTATTCTCCAAATTGTCATTCAAGCAATTGTTTTTCTAAAACGAATAACAAACAACTTAATACTTCATTCAAGCCTCTAAAATAAAAGTCTCAGTTTATTTCTGATTGGGTAACTTTATTGGCTGCACTTCTCCTTTCTGAAAGGATCGCGCTAATGACAAATTGGAGGAAACGGCTTTGAGAATGTAGCCCTATTATTAGTACTACGACTGTACATTATTCAGTCTGTTATCTCATACTGAGGAAGCATTCGTATAGATTCAGCAGCAGATCAGATTGAACTGCTCAAGCTCTTGAAGGCAGTCTTGTTTTGTATAGATTCAGCAGCAGATCAGATTGAACTGCTCAAGCTCTTGAAGGCAGTCTTGTTTTGTATAGATTCAGCAGCAGATCAGATTGAACTGCTCAAGCTCTTGAAGGTAGTCTTGTTTTGTATAGATTCAGCAGCAGATCAGATTGAACTGCTCAAGCTCTTGAAGGCAGTCTTGTTTTGTATAGATTCAGCAGCAGATCAGATTGAACTGCTCAAGCTCTTGAAGGCAGTCTTGTTTTGTATAGTTTCTGCAGTAGATCAGATTGAACTGCTCAAGCTCTTGAAGGCAGTCTTGTTTTGTATAGATTCAGCAGCAGATCAGATTGAACTGCTCAAGCTCTTGAAGGCAGTCTTGTTTTGTATAGATTCAGCAGCAGATCAGATTGAACTGCTCAAGCTCTTGAAGGTAGTCTTGTTTTGTACAGATTCAGCAGCAGATCAGATTGAACTGCTCAAGCTCTTGAAGGCAGTCTTGTTTTGTATAGATTCAGCAGTAGATCAGATTGAACTGCTCAAGCTCTTGAAGGTAGTCTTGTTTTGTATAGATTCAGCAGTAGATCAGATTGAACTGCTCAAGCTCTTGAAGGCAGTCTTGTTTTGTATAGATTCAGCAGTAGATCAGATTGAACTGCTCAAGCTCTTGAAGGCAGTCTTGTTTTCCCTAAACTCTGCAATTCTGTTTGCATGCTTCTCAGTGGAATAACACTGTAATGAATAGAGGGCACCCGTGATCAAGCAAGTATACCCTGTGGAGCTGGACTGGGATTGCATCAGCCAGACAGGTGGGTGATGCAATCCAGGATGATTTCCCCAGGGCTGTAGTGCTCTAAGCCCTTAGCGTTCACTGTGACCAGCTCCTAATGCCCAAAGGAAAGAGATGGTGCAGCGATGGATATAAGACTCCTATTGCAGAGCAGTTTCACCCATTCCAGGTTTTAATAGAAGCGTAATCAGCCCCAGTGTACAGGGAACAAGCTCAGGTGTGTCTCATTAAACTCGAGAATGGATCAAACGGCTGTGCAGTGGGGTTCTTCTTTCCATCCCTGTTATGAGAAGCTCCAGACAGCACATACCTGCACAATGCTAATAGTGGAGGCATCAATGGTGCTGCCTTCATGTAGCTCATCCTCAAAGTCATCGATCCTCACGGATATGATCTGCATGCAGAAGAAACAACCATCAGCACCCTGCATGCAGATCTGCATTGCATGGGAGGAGTGCACTGGGTGGGGAGTGCTCTACTGTACATATGCACATGAAGGCATTAGCCAGACGCACTTCTTATACTTGTGCTTGTTCTTTATCAGGAATAGAAGCTGTTTGTTTCGAGTCATGGTCAATGATCCACTTTTCCTAAATACAGCGCAGCAATGTAAAGCAACCACATGAAGGCTTTAGCTGAAAACAACAAGCTTGGTTTAGCAGAGAGCGTCGAAGACCAGGGGTTTACTGAGTATTTATTTGACATCCATTTCTACACTAGCTCAGACTGGGACCGAGGCAGTCCTGAGAGGTTCCAGTCGTGATTTCTACACTACATCAGACTGGGACCGAGGAGTCCCGTGAGGTTCCAGCGTGCATTTCTGCACTAGCTCAGACTGGGACCGAGGAGTCCTGTGAGGTTCCAGCGTGATTTCTACACTACATCAGACTGGGACCGAGGAGTCCCGTGAGGTTCCAGCGTGATTTCTACACTACATCAGACTGGGACCGAGGAGTCCCGTGAGGTTCCAGCGTGATTTCTACACTACATCAGACTGGGACCGAGGAGTCCCGTGAGGTTCCAGCGTGATTTCTACACTACATCAGACTGGGACCGAGGAGTCCCGTGAGGTTCCAGCGTGATTTCTACACTACATCAGACTGGGACCGAGGAGTCCCGTGAGGTTCCAGCGTGATTTCTACACTACATCAGACTGGGACCGAGGAGTCCCGTGAGGTTCCAGCGTGATTTCTACACTACATCAGACCGGGACCGAGGAGTCCCGTGAGGTTCCAGCGTGATTTCTACACCACGTCAGACCGGGACCGAGGAGTCCCGTGAGGTTCCAGCGTGATTTCTACACTACATCAGACCGGGACCGAGGAGTCCCGTGAGGTTCCAGCGTGATTTCTACACTACATCAGACTGGGACTAAGGAGGGACCTTCAGGTCCTGCCAGGACTGACAGGGTTAGAAACCAATTAAAAACTCTGACCGGACCCCTAACCACTTCAATGCTTTATTGGATCTATTAACCCTGCAGTGGACAGTCCATACTGGAGCAGAGCTTCCTCCCCTTGGGCTCAGCTCACCTCAGGGTGCTTGCGTCTCATGTGCTGGTTCATGGAGGCTCTGGTGGGTTAGGGTTAGGGTCCCCTATCAGGACTCCCGGTGTCGGGCTCAGCTCACCTCAGGGTGCTTGCGTCTCATGTGCTGGTTCATGGAGGCTCTGGTGGGTTAGGGTTAGGGTCCCCTATCAGGACTCCCGGTGTCGGGCTCAGCTCACCTCAGGGTGCTTGCGTCTCATGTGCTGGTTCATGGAGGCTCTGGTGGGTTAGGGTTAGGGTTAGGATCCCCTATCAGGACCCCCGGTGTCGGGCTCAGCTCACCTCAGGGTGCTTGCGTCTCATGTGCTGGTTCATGGAGGCTCTGGTGGGTTAGGGTTAGGGTTAGGGTCCCCTATCAGGACCCCCGGTGTCGGGCTCAGCTCACCTCAGGGTGCTTGCGTCTCATGTGCTGGTTCATGGAGGCTCTGGTGGGTTAGGGTTAGGGTCCCCTATCAGGACCCCCGGTGTCGGGCTCAGCTCACCTCAGGGTGCTTGCATCTCATGTGCTGGTTCATGGAGGCTCTGGTGGGTTAGGGTTAGGGTCCCCTATCAGGACCCCGGTGTCGGGCTCAGCTCACCTCAGGGTGCTTGCGTCTCATGTGCTGGTTCATGGAGGCTCTGGTGGGTTAGGGTTAGGGTCCCCTATCAGGACCCCGGTGTCGGGCTCAGCTCACCTCAGGGTGCTTGCGTCTCATGTGCTGGTTCATGGAGGCTCTGGTGGGTTAGGGTTAGGGTTAGGATCCCCTATCAGGACCCCCGGTGTCGGGCTCAGCTCACCTCAGGGTGCTTGCGTCTCATGTGCTGGTTCATGGAGGCTCTGGTGGGTTAGGGTTAGGTTAGGGTCCCCTATCAGGACCCCGGTGTCGGGCTCAGCTCACCTCAGGGTGCTTGCGTCTCATGTGCTGGTTCATGGAGGCTCTGGTGGGTTAGGGTTAGGGTCCCCTATCAGGACCCCGGTGTCGGGCTCAGCTCACCTCAGGGTGCTTGCATCTCATGTGCTGGTTCATGGAGGCTCTGGTGGGTTAGGGTTAGGGTCCCCTATCAGGACCCCGGTGTCGGGCTCAGCTCACCTCAGGGTGCTTACGTCTCATGTGCTGGTTCATGGAGGCTCTGGTGGGTTAGGGTTAGGGTCCCCTATCAGGACCCCGGTGTCGGGCTCAGCTCACCTCAGGGTGCTTGCGTCTCATGTGCTGGTTCATGGAGGCTCTGGTGGGTTAGGGTTAGGGTCCCCTATCAGGACCCCGGTGTCGGGCTCAGCTCACCTCAGGGTGCTTGCGTCTCATGTGCCGGTTCATGGAGGCTCGGGTGGACACCTTCGTCCCACACAGGTGGCAGCTCTGTGCCTCCACCTTCTCGTGAGTCAGCTGGGCGTGTTTCTGCAACATGTACTCGGTGGCGTACTTCTTATCACACACTGAGCACGTCCAGGTCTTACCAACTGTGAGAGACACAAAGACAAACACAAACCAATACATAAATAAAAGCGTTAGAGCGGCTTTGTTTTACCAAAAGGATGGATCAGCAGTATTTCATCATCATTCACAAATGTTAAAGCATGTGTGTGTTTGTCACTGCTTCTGTGTGTGTGTGTGTCTGTGGTCATGCTTGGGAACTAGATTTAATCATGCAGTCTGCACCTAAAAACCATAAGCTTAAATATGCAAAAAAAAAAAGAGAGGATTAAAGATGTCAATGGTACTAAACTCTGTGGTGTTTTGAATACAAGCTGTTGTGTGAGCGAATGTTATACTAGAGGGCTGGCCTTCAAACAAACCAAGTACACACCTGTGTGAATCAGTTTGTGTGTTTCCATGGTGTTCCTCTCGCTAAACGTCTTTCCACACAGCTCACACATGAAATCTTTGATTCCTAGGAGAGGAAATACAGCATCAGTGTAATCAATCAATCACTCCCCCTGCTCTCCCCTGATTCCTCTTATCTCTGCAGGGAAAGTACTTTATTAAATAAAGGAGTACTCAGCAATCCACACAGAGTTCATGAATGAGAAACAGTGCACAGCTCAATCCATGCAGAGCTCATGAATGAGAAACAGTGCACAGCTCAATCCATGCAGAGTTCATGAATGAGAAACAGTGCACAGCTCAATCCATGCAGAGCTCATGAATGAGAAACAGTGCACAGCTCAATCCATGCAGAGCTCATGAATGAGAAACAGTGCACAGCTCAATCCATGCAGAGCTCATGAATGAGAAACAGTGCACAGCTCAATCCATGCAGAGCTCATGAATGAGAAACAGTGCACAGCTCAATCCATGCAGAGCTCATGAATGAGAAACAGTGCACAGCTCAATCCATGCAGAGCTCATGAATGAGAAACAGTGCACAGCTCAATCCATGCAGAGCTCATGAATGAGAAACAGTGCACAGCTCAATCCATGCAGAGCTCATGAATGAGAAACAGTGCACAGCTCAATCCATGCAGAGCTCATGAATGAGAAACAGTGCACAGCTCAATCCATGCAGAGCTCATGAATGAGAAACAGTGCACAGCTCAATCCATGCAGAGCTCATGAATGAGAAACAGTGCACAGCTCAATCCATGCAGAGCTCATGAATGAGAAACAGTGCACAGCTCAATCCATGCAGAGCTCATGAATGAGAAACAGTGCACAGCTCAATCCATGCAGAGCTCATGAATGAGAAACAGTGCACAGCTCAATCCATGCAGAGCTCATGAATGAGAAACAGTGCACAGCTCAATCCATGCAGAGCTCATGAATGAGAAACAGTGCACAGCTCAATCCATGCAGAGCTCATGAATGAGAAACAGTGCACAGCTCAATCCATGCAGAGCTCATGAATGAGAAACAGTGCACAGCTCAATCCATGCAGAGCTCATGAATGAGAAACAGTGCACAGCTCAATCCATGCAGAGCTCATGAATGAGAAACAGTGCACAGCTCAATCCATGCAGAGCTCATGAATGAGAAACAGTGCACAGCTCAATCCATGCAGAGCTCATGAATGAGAAACAGTGCACAGCTCAATCCATGCAGAGCTCATGAATGAGAAACAGTGCACAGCTCAATCCATGCAGAGCTCATGAATGAGAAACAGTGCACAGCTCAATCCATGCAGAGCTCATGAATGAGAAACAGTGCACAGCTCAATCCATGCAGAGCTCATGAATGAGAAACAGTGCACAGCTCAATCCATGCAGAGCTCATGAATGAGAAACAGTGCACAGCTCAATCCATGCAGAGCTCATGAATGAGAAACAGTGCACAGCTCAATCCATGCAGAGCTCATGAATGAGAAACAGTGCACAGCTCAATCCATGCAGAGCTCATGAATGAGAAACAGTGCACAGCTCAATCCATGCAGAGCTCATGAATGAGAAACAGTGCACAGCTCAATCCATGCAGAGCTCATGAATGAGAAACAGTGCACAGCTCAATCCATGCAGAGCTCATGAATGAGAAACAGTGCACAGCTCAATCCATGCAGAGCTCATGAATGAGAAACAGTGCACAGCTCAATCCACACAGAGTTCATGAATGAGAAACAGTGCACAGCTCAATCCACGCAGAGCTCATGAATGAGAAACAGTGCACAGCTCAATCCATGCAGAGTTCATGAATGAGAAACAGTGCACAGTTCAATCCATGCAGAGCTCATGAATGAGAAACAGTGCACAGATCAATCCATGCAGAGCTCATGAATGAGAAACAGTGCACAGATGTTTCTGCCCACAAAGCCACTGCCAGCCCTGGTCCGACACGAGCTGAACTACCACTGAGCCCAGAAAACTAGAGCTGCCCTGACACTGTGCCCAGGAAACTAGAGCCGAACTGACACTGTGCCCAGAAAACTAGAGCTGCCCTGACACTGTGCCCAGGAAACTAGAGCCGAACTGACACTGTGCCCAGGAAACTAGAGCCGCACTGACACTGTGCCCAGGAAACTAGAGCCGCACTGACACTGCTAGCCCATGAAGAGCAGAGCGGACTGCTCGGATGCAGACTGTCACGAGAGACCCTGGGATCGGCTCCTCACCAGTGTGCCTCTTGTAGTGCTTCAGCATGTTGACCTTCTGTGCGAATTTGCGGCTGCATTCTTTACACTCGTACTCCTTAATGCCCTTGTGCAGCTTCATGTGGTGACGCAGTCGTGCTTCGTCTTCATTCCTGGGAGGAGGAGAGAACGACACAGAGAAATTATATTTTCTTTGCATAATAATATCCAGAAGGTGGAGAAACTCACAGAAAGTTAAATGAACTGTTCAAATGCACAGCCGCATTTGAAATAACCCTTTGTGTGTGGAGGGGTGAGAGCTGCTGAAGGACGCCACACTGTGCTCCATTGCATGCAGCGTTCGAATGAAGGAAGGTGCTGACGTTGACGTCGGCACATCAACACTCCTCTACTGCCCACAGTGTCCACACCTGCACAGTATCTAGTGTCTGCCTTTTGTTTTAAAGACTAGCTCTTAAGCAAACAGATAGGGTATACCAGGCAAGGAAAGAAGACTCCCGTTTTCCTGGTTTTGAGTTTAATAAGACACACCTGAGCCTGTTAGCTATACACACTGTGGCTGATCAAGCTCTTAGTGAATCCGGGAATGGTTGAAAGCTTGTCTTGTTTCCTTCCCTGGTATACTGTGCTAGGAGTTGTTTCCGCAGGTACCTTTCCCGCACTCCGCACACAGGTAATCTCGGATGTTGTCGTGGACCCTCAGGTGCTCCTTCAGCATGTCTTTCCTAGCAAAGGACTTTCCACACCGCTCACAACCATGGCTCTTCACACCTAGCGAGAACAAGAGGGTCAATCAATCAATACATCAACCAATCAATATATCAGTCAATCAATATATCAGTCAACCAATCAATATATCAACCAATCAATATATCAGTCAACCAATCAATATATCAACCAATCAATATATCAGTCAACCAATCAATATATCAACCAATCAATATATCAGTCAATCAATATCAATCACAGCCATGGCTCTTCACACCTAGCGTCAATCAATCAATCAATCACAACAGTACAAATGTTATTTAGCTAAATCTTTTTTATGAAGCGTGTTTAAACCTACCGGTGTGTATAATCTTGTGTCTTTCCAGGTTGCCAATGCTGTTAAATATCCTTCCACAGATTTCACATGGATGAATATACCTGAAACGATAAGCACACTTTCACAGAACTTGCGGTGTTACATTCTGTTTATTTCTGTTTTCTGATCACTAAACTGCAGTGACACAAGCTTCCTCCCACCTTGAAACCTGCCAGCAATGATGTCACTCTCTCAGCCACATAGGAAAGACCCTGAAACTGCAGAGGAGGGTTTCCCAATAAAACTGCAGTGTGTTCAACAGGAGCTCCTGAGAGCGGGGCAGTGTGCCTTTAAACTGTGTAGAGACTTCAGAGCAGGGTTTCCAAATGAAACTGCAGTGTATTCAACAGGAGCTCCTGAGAGCGGGGCAGTTTGCCTTTAAACTGTGTAGAGACTTCAGAGCAGGGTTTCCCAATAAAACTGCAGTGTATTCAACAGGAGCTCCTGAGAGCGGGGCAGTTTGCCTTTAAACTGTGTAGAGACTTCAGAGCAGGGTTTCCCAATAAAACTGCAGTGTATTCAACAGGAGCTCCTGAGAGCGGGGCAGTTTGCCTTTAAACTGTGTAGAGACTTCAGAGCAGGGTTTCCCAAGCCTGCTCTGGGGACCCACTGTATCTACTGGTTTTCATTCCAACGGAGTTATCAATTACTTAATTGAACCCTTAATTGAACTATTCATTAGCTTAAGACCTTTTTTTAATTGTTCAGTTTTTAAACAGTTGGAGATTTCAAGTTAACTATATAACTGTATAAGTAACTTGAAACCAGCAACTTTTTAGGAGCTGAAAACAATTAAAAAGGTCTAATTAAGAACATTATTAGTTCAATGAAGTAATTGAGAGCTCAGTTGGAATGACAGCCAGAAGACTCAGTGGGTCCCCAGGACCAGGGTTGGGAAGCCCTGCTTTACAGCATGTGGGATCATATTTCAGCACGTGACACGGGTCCATGCACTGTATGTAAATGTGTTACTCCATAGAACCAATGCCTTAACTAAAATCTCATCACAACTGCAAAGAATGCCCTTAATCAAGTTTCGCCCAATTACACAGAATGCTGTAGTCCGGTGTCCCCACAGCGGCATGTCTGGATTCCAGTGGAAGTGTGCCGCTGGTAAAGCGGGCGGTGGATTGAAGCCTGGCCCCTCACCTCTGCACGTTGGGGTCGGGCAGGTTCTCCCTGTGGATCACCATGTGCGCGTTGTAGGTGGCTTTCAGGGCGAAGCGGCGGTTGCAGATGTTACAGCCGTACCCCTTCTCCTTGTGCAGCTCCATGATGTGTCTCAGGTAATCCCTGCCTTTAGCGAAGGTCACCTAGGAGGACATGGGGCTTGGGTTACCACGGGATTTTAACACGGGATTCTTGCACTTTTCCCCCATGCTTTCCCAGTGGTTATACTATGAATTTAACATTTATTATTTTTAATATGCTTTACCAGCCCTCTCTGTGCTTTACAATGCTTCCCTGTGCTTTACCAGCCCTCTGTGCTTTACAATGCTTCCCTATGCTTTACCAGACCTCTTTGTGCTTTACAATGCTTCCCTATGCTTTACCAGACCTCACTGTGCTTTACAATGCTTTCCTATGCTTTACCAGCCCTCTGTGCTTCACAATGCTTCCCTATGCTTTACCAGCCCTCTCTGTGCTTTACAATGCTTCCCTGTGCTTTACTAGACCTCTCTGTGCTTTACAATGCTTCCCTATGCTTTACCAGACCTCACTGTGCTTTACAATGCTTCCCTATGCTTTACCAGACCTCACTGTGCTTTACAATGCTTTCCTATGCTTTACCAGCCCTCTGTGCTTCACAATGCTTCCCTATGCTTTACCAGCCCTCTCTGTGCTTCACAATGCTTCCCTATGCTTTACCAGCCCTCTCTGTGCTTTACAATGCTTCCCTGTGCTTTACTAGACCTCTCTGTGCTTCACAATGCTTCCCTGTGCTTTACTAGACCTCTCTGTGCTTCACAATGCTTCCCTATGCTTTACCAGCCCTCTCTGTGCTTTACAATGCTTCCCTATGCTTTACCAGACCTCTCTGTGCTTTACAATGCTTCCCTATGCTTTACCAGACCTCTTTGTGCTTTACAATGCTTCCCTATGCTTTACCAGACCTCTTTGTGCTTTACAATGCTTCCCTATGCTTTACCAGACCTCTTTGTGCTTTACAATGCTTCCCTATGCTTTACCAGACCTCTCTGTGCTTTACAATGCCTCCCTATGATTTACCAGACCTCTCTGTGCTTTACAATGCCTCCCTATGATTTAACATAACTTCACTGTGCTTTATTACACTTTGCTATGCTTTTACTCTGGGAAACTTTTACAAGGGTTAAACCGATGATTGATTTCTAGAATAGATAGCATCACTTTTCAAAATGTGATTTTTCCCGGTACTTTGAGTTTATAATAAAAGACACAGAATAGAAGAACTTCTTGTTTTCCAGACTGATCAAACCCATTTGTCCTGTCGCCCCTCTTCGGGTTCTCTTTCTATTTTACTAGTAACAGGACTCTGCCTGCTGCCCTTAGAAGAATATGTGGGGTCAAGGGGTGTTCTAGTAACAGGACCCCGCCTCCTGCCCTTAGAAGAATACGTGGGGTCAGGGGGTGTTCTAGTAACAGGACTCCGCCTGCTGCCCTTAGAAGAATACGTGGGGTCAGGGGGTGTTCTAGTAACAGGACCCCGCCTGCTGCCCTTAGAAGAATACGTGGGGTCAAGGGGTGTTCTAGTAACAGGACTCCGCCTGCTGACCTTAGAAGAATATGTGGGGTCAGGGGGTGTTCTAGTAACAGGACTCCGCCTGCTGTCCTTAGAAGAATACGTGGGGTCAGGGGGTATTCTAGTAACTAACACAGGGAAGTGAGATTCTGTAGCGCTGTGGCTGGATACATGGGCTTCAGAGGAGTGATTAACGGACTGGTGAGAAGAGGGTTTTTATTAAAACCTTGGTTGCACTAGTTTTTAATGGATCCAGGGTTACACAGAGCGAGAAGCAGGACTGAGAGGAGAGTCACACACACACCTGGCATCTCTTGCAGCTGTACTTGTGCAGCTCCATGTCATCCTCTCCATCCTCTTCCTCTGAATCTCCATCCTCATCCTCCACAGAGATCCCAATTTTACCGATGAACTCCTCCCTCTGATGTTCGTCCATCAAGGCAATGTCCTGGGTTAAAAAAAACACCATCTTTCAGAAGCTGCAACTCTCCAGTCTCCCCAGTATACAACCAACACACAGTAATACTAAGTCATTTAACCCTTACACGAATGACAATGACAAGAAACGTCTACACTGAGGCTAACCATTCCCAGCAGCTAACAGCATGCTGGCTTATCCCTGTGTGTCAGCAACGTCTTGACCAGAGCACTCTTACTGGCACCAGGTCAGGTGAGGTCAGTTCTGTTCATTTTATAGCCCATTTCCCAGGCAATGAAACATTCCTCCCTGATAGCAGCAGCACACACTGCCCACACAGCCGCAGCACACACTGCAGCACACAGCAGCAGCACACACTGCCCGCACAGCAGCAGCAGCACACACTGCCCGCACAGCAGCAGCAGCACACACTGCCCGCACAGCAGCAGCACACACACTGCCCGCACAGCAGCAGCAGCACACACTGCCCACACAGCAGCAGCACACACTGCCCGCACAGCAGCAGCACACACACTGCCCACACAGCAGCAGCACACACTGCCCACACAGCAGCAGCACACACTGCCCACACAGCAGCAGCAGCACACACTGCCCGCACAGCAGCAGCACACACACTGCCCGCACAGCAGCAGCACACACACTGCCCGCACAGCAGCAGCACACACTGCCCGCACAGCAGCAGCGCACACACTGCCCGCACAGCAGCAGCGCACACACTGCCCGCACAGCAGCAGCGCACACACTGCCCGCACAGCAGCAGCGCACACTGCCCGCACAGCAGCAGCACACACACTGCCCACACAGCAGCAGCACACACACTGCCCGCACAGCAGCAGCACACAGTGCCCACACAGCAGCAGCACACACACTGCCCACACAGCAGCAGCACACACACTGCCCGCACAGCAGCAGCACAGCTGCTTCTCACTCACAGTTTTGTACTGTTTTCACGAACTCTTTCCTAACAGCAGTGTGACTCAGAAGCTTCCCCTGTGCCTGTGAAAGAAGCTCCAGAAAGAGCTCTGGTACCTTGAAATGCACGTGGATGTGGTCCCTCAGAACGTCGACCCGGTAGAACTTGCGTCCACAGATCTCACACGTGTACTTCTTATCTCCGTGAGTCAGGAGGTGCTTGTTCATGTTACTCCTACACGAGAACACCTGCATGCAGGGAGGGAGGGAGGGAGGGTGGGACTGAGCATTCAGAAACCTCGAGAGACTTCAGGGCTTCTTTATATACAATATGCTTGTTGAATTGCTGCAGATTTCAGCCTGGCGACACCATCTGATGCATAACCCCCAGAAACAACAACCATTCCCAAAAGAGGTTCCGAGAAACATCTCTTAACAAGTGTCACTGATGGACTCATTTCAAAACGTGCTCTAATGCAAACAGATGAAACGTGAAATAGTCAAGAGATTAAAGGGAGTCTTTTCAGAAGCATTGTTTGCTGGAACAGGTAGTAAGCAAGGTAAGCAATGCTCTAAACAGACAAAATAGAGAATGATGGGTAACTCACAATGACATAGGAGGACTATAAAATATTCCATTAACAATACTGTTTGGAAGAGAGTACAAAGGCAAATTGAAAATATGAGAGAAATTAAGTTATTTTAGCAAGAAACCACTCAGTACAGTCACTCACTCTCTGTAGTCAGTCACTCTCTACAGTCACTCCCTGTACAGTCACTCTATGTATAGTCACTCTCTGTAGTGATGCTTCCTATACAGTCACTCTGTACAGTCACTCCCTGTCTGTACAGTCAGTCACTCTCTGTACAATCACTCCCTATACAGTAATTCTCTGTACAGTCAGTCACTCCCTGTACAGTCACTCTCTACAGTCACTCTCTGTCTGTACAGTCAGTCACTCTCTGTACAGTCACTGCCACTCTTTCGTGAAGTGAAGTTGTTTGTCGTGATTGTCTTACTGCTCTCAGAAGGCTTGCTTTAGTCTTTCCACTTGCTCCAGAAGAGCACCTTAGACTGCTGAGCAAAGCCTGATAAAAACTCGTGACCTGAACGCCTCCTCTCACCTTTCCACATATGGGACAGGCAGACGGCTCCTTCCTGTATTTAGTCCCTTCCTCACCATTAGCAAGATCTTCCCTCTTCATGTGCTTCGGACCTAGAGTTTGACCAGAAGAACATAAGATTTCTTCAGAGGTCTCCAGCACGGTACTTTCAGCAATGGATTACACCCAGCCCAGCCCCAGCCCCAGCCCCAGCTCCAGCTCCAGCCCCAGCTCCAGCTCCAGCCCCAGCCCAGCCCAGCTCAGCCCAGCCCAGCCCCATCACAACCCCAGCCCCAGCCCCAGCTCCAGCTCCAGCCCCAGCCCAGTCACAACCCCAGCCCAGCCCCAGCCCCAGCTCCAGCCCCGCCCTAGCCCCAGCCAGCCCCAGCCACAACCCCAGCCCCAGCACAGCCCAAGCTCCAGCCCAGCCCAGCCCAAGCTCCAGCCCCAGCCCCAGCACAGCCCCAGCTCCAGCTCCAGCTCCAGCCGAGCCCCATCACAACCTCAGCTCCACCTCCAGCCCCATCACAACCCCAGCTCCAGCCCAGCCCAGGCTCCAGCCCCAGCCCATCACCAGCTCCAGCCCAGCCCCAGCCCCAGCCCCAGCCCAGCCCCAGCTCCTCACCCACAATGTGCCTCCGCTGATGGTCCTGCATGACGTCCTTCCTGTAAAACATCTTGTTGCAGATCTCACAGGTGTACATCTTCTCTCCGTGCTTCTTCTTGTGCTTCGAGAGGTTGCTGTTCGTTGAGAAGAAGCGCGAGCAAATCTCACACTGGAATGTTTTATCATCTGGGAGGAGAAGGGGAAGGAGAAGTGCAATGTTTTAAATTCTTTATTTAAAAAATAATACAGTTCTTCAAAATGTAGGCAGGTATGCTGTTTGAGCAAATACGTAGGTATTTTAAAAGGATACATATTTGCAAACTGTTACAGAAAGGAAGTGTTTACCTGTCCTGCAGTTGTGGAATTTGAGAGCGCTCTCCACCCTGAATGCCTTCTCACATGTGAGGCACCTGTACCTGTAATCCATGTCGATCTGATGGAAGCACAACACAACAAATGTCAGCATCAGACACCATGGAGAGCAGCAGTGGCTCCTGCTCTTCTGAAATACCTGAACCCTCTTCCAGTATTGTGATCACATGGCTAAAGCTCAGTGGTAGAAGGGTTAAACACTGTTGTACATTACACAGTGGCTTCTCGTTTTGTCAAGCAAACTATCTAGATCTCTGAATGTCTAACCATAACCAAGTGAGCCACCAACCCAACTACCAAGGCATGCCACCCCCTGCCTTCCAATAACAGAACAAGTCTAGAACACACCCAGAATGATCATGATCATCGACCAACCCTAGACCCTCACTGAATAGTATAGCAATCCTCTGTGAAAATGAACCCTAAAGGCCAGTCTGTAGGCTGAAGAGCACACCCAGCCCACCTCGTTCTTGCTGTGCTTGTATGAGATGTGCTGCTTCAGAGACTCCTTGCGGCTGAACAGCTTATCACACTCGTCACACTTGAAAAGTTTATCTCCTGCAGGAACAGAAAACAACAGGGTTTTGTAGTTTTTGATGCTTGATGATGCAGTCCGTGGCCTCTCTGCAGACCTCGTGGCTGGTCTGGCTGGTTCACATTATCACTGGGTGTTGTGCAGTTCTAGATGAGCTCTCACACTGAGGTACGTATGAAAGGCCTGGCTTTACCGTGGGAGCGGATGTGGCGATTGAGGTTGCTGCTGTTCTGAAACACCTTGTTGCAGAGATTGCACTGATAAACCCTCTTGTGCTCCCCTGCCGACCTCATGAACCTCTTCCGAACTCCAGACCTGCGTGCACAAAACAAGCACAGCATTTATACATAACCCCAAACCCCTCAGAGTGGCACTGACAACAAGCACAGCATTTACACATAACCCCAAACCCCTCAGAGTGGCACTGACAACAAGCACAGCATTTACACATAACCCCAAACCCCTCAGAGTGGCACTGACAACAAGCACAGCATTTACACATAACCCCAAACCCCTCAGAGTGGCACTGACAACAAGCACAGCATTTACACATAACCCCAAACCCCTCAGAGTGGTACTGACAACAAGCACAGCATTTACACATAACCCCAAACCCCTCAGAGTGGCACTGACAACAAGCACAGCATTTACACATAACCCCAAACCCCTCAGAGTGGCACTGACAACAAGCACAGCATTTACACATAACCCCAAACCCCTCAGAGTGGCACTGACAACAAGCACAGCATTTACACATAACCCCAAACCCCTCAGAGTGGCACTGACAACAAGCACAGCATTTACACATAACCCCAAACCCCTCAGAGTGGCACTGACAACAAGCACAGCATTTACACATAGCCCCAAACCCCTCAGAGTGGCACTGACAACAAGCACAGCATTTACACATAACCCCAAACCCCTCAGAGTGGCACTGACAACAAGCACAGCATTTACACATAACCCCAAACCCCTCAGAGTGGCACTGACAACAAGCACAGCATTTACACATAACCCCAAACCCCTCAGAGTGGCACTGACAACAAGCACAGCATTTACACATAACCCCAAACCCCTCAGTGGCACTGACAACAAGCACAGCATTTACACATAACCCCAAACCCCTCAGAGTGGCACTGACAACAAGCACAGCATTTACACATAACCCCAAACCCCTCAGAGTGGTACCAGATAGATATATTAGGGGTTTTAATCTTGACATTTTCTATTGCTCGACTAATCATCCAATCTATGATCAATTAATCACACCTGTTTGCTAGTGATATGAAATTGCATTGAAAGACAGTTACAAGTAATACAAAGTATTGACAGAATGTCATTTACTGCACATGTTTTTATAATGCCAGGTAATGTTGAATGATTTCAGGAGTAGCTCCTTCACACTATGAATGATTGTATGTGTAAAGGGTGAAGCCAGCTGGCCCTGGTCTGGGAGTGGCCCTTACTTCCCAGCAGGCAGCATGGTGCGACTCATTCTCTGTAGCTTTCCAGGGACGGGTTCTGCTCCGGTCGCGAGGTCTTGCTGTTGAGGCTCCGGGGCTCCAGCTGTAATCATTTCACCCAGTGGGAGTGCGGGTACAGCATCAGCTTACAGGGAGACAGAGGGGTTCAATGAGCTTACTGCAAACAGAAACCACTGGACCGAGAAGCTGCAGCTGGAAGATTGTTAGTGTTTGTATTAGGGGTGTGCTGACGCTCGTACTCGGAACTACCTTTAAGATGTGTTTAAAATAGGCAGCTATTCAATAAATCCATTCATTAATTTGTTATTTCAAAAGAAGAAAAGCTGTCCTTCCCTCACCTTTACAACTGAGCACCAATCAACGAAAGTTAACTTCCGCACTGAGTGTTTTAAAAGCCGAATGGTCCTCTCATCCGGGGTGATGACATTGTACTGATGTACAGAGGCTGTAAACTGACAATGATAACACTGGCAGTGTCTGTATGTGTGAATCTGTGCTTCTAAACTGACAATGATAACACTGGCAGTGTCTGTATGTGTGAATCTGTGCTTCTAAACTGACAATGATAACACTGGCAGTGTTTGTATGTGTGAATCTGTGCATCTAAACTGACAATGATAACACTGGCGGTGTTTGTATGTGTGAATCTGTGCATCTAAACTGACAATGATAACACTGGCAGTGTCTGTATGTGTGAATCTGTGCATCTAAACTGACAATGATAATACTAGCAGTGTCTGTATGTGTGAATCTGTGTTTCCAAACTGACAATGATAATACTAGCAGTGTTTGTATGTGTGAATCTGTGCATCTAAACTGACAATGATAACACTGGCAGTGTCTGTATGTGTGAATCTGTGTTTCCAAACTGACAATGATAATACTAGCAGTGTCTGTATGTGTGAATCTGTGTTTCCAAACTGACAATGATAATACTAGCAGTGTCTGTATGTGTGAATCTGTGTTTCTAAACTGACAATGATAATACTAGCAGTGTTTGTATGTGTGAATCTGTGTTTCTAAACTGACAATGATAATACTAGCAGTGTTTGTATGTGTGAATCTGTGTTTCCAAGACACTGCATGGGTCTCTAATGTGGATTCGCCCTTAAAGGGAATTTCGAATGATTTCAATGGAGGATCCGATGTGTGTCTCTAAATCCTCAAGGACTCTTTTAAAGACACTAACCTGTGCTGTCAATCTGCTCTTCTAAAACCTGGACGGGGTCTGTTTTGGGAACTTTGGGCTTCCGTACTCTTCCTGGTTTGCGCTTGGGATCCGGAGGGGGCGTGACGACGCGGGGGATTACAACAGGGTCAGGGGGCACCACTTCCGGTTCATGTTCAAGAAGAGGAGGGGGAGGGGGCGGGGAAACGCTCATTGCCTGACACGCCCCTTTCACCTCCTCCAGGTGGATCAATAGATGATCTGAAATCAAATACAAAAGAGGCCGTTTGTAAAAATGCATGCTAGGTACAAGCTGTCTGAGCATCACGTCCAGGGAACTAAACTAAACAAATAAATACAGTATCATCCATGATCTGTGGATACAGCTGAGAATCCACTGCCCTGGTAAATAAATACAGTATCATCCATGATCTGTGGATACAGCTGAGAATTCAATACCATGATAAATAAATACAGTATCATCCATGATCTGTGGATACAGCTGAGAATTCAATACCATGATAAATAAATACAGTATCATCCATGATCTGTGGATACAGCTGAGAATTCAATACCATGATAAATAAATACAGTATCATCCATGATCTGTGGATACAGCTGAGAATTCAATACCATGACAAATAAATACAGTATCATCCATGATCTGTGGATACACCTGAGAATTCAATACCATGACAAATAAATACAGTATCATCCATGATCTGTGGATACAGCTGAGAATTCAATACCATGATAACTAGGACAGGGTTACGAAACAGCTGCATGTTGAGTCCTGTCATTCGGTTCATTATTTCATCTCTCTCACCCGTTAGAAGCTGTGGCTCCAGAAAGACTGCAGAGCAAACTTTACAAGTCCACTGACTGCACTCCACTGCCTGGGCGACACAGCTCTGACCTCCAGCTCAGAAAAAAAACAAAACAAACAAGAAAAGTGGCAATGAAAAAATATAGAATTGTGGCAGTGTCATATTTTAACAGCTTCATGTTTTGAGGGGCGCAGTGTCACAGGATTGAACCTGTGACCTGACGGGATACGCCCCAGTGTTCAGTCCTTCGAACCCCGTGGACTGGCACTCTCTGTGACACTAACAGGAAGCTCCCTCTCCCTCTCTCTCACCTGCAGGAGTCGGGACTCTGGAATCGGGAGCTGCTGTTTCAGGAGCCCCCATGCCATGGTTCTTCAGAGCGTTCTCTCTCATCACTTCATACTTCGACGGGGAAGTGCTGACCACTAAGAAAAACACAACGGACAGCATTTCTTTTGTAAAGAGCAGAGCTAAAAATACAAACTAAATACAGAAATAAACAAATGATCCTTTTATATACACCGAGACACATGTGGAAACAACTCCTGGAACAGTACACCAGGGATGGAAATCAGACTCCTATTGCACAGCAGTTTAACCCATTCCAGGTGTTACTACCAGCTTGATCAGCCCCCAGTGTATCGCTAACAATCTCAGGTTTGTCTTATTAAACTCATAGTAAAACCAGGAATGGATCACAAACTGTTATGCAATGAGAGTCTCCATTTCCATCCCTGGTATACTGATTTCTGCCTAGGCTGACAGAGATGCTAAAATGGGTCGCTCTATGCCTCCAGGGTTAGTATTTCAGAATGTTACCAAATTAACATGGCTTGCAAATTAGTTCGTCATACTAGAATCCACAAAATGGCAGACTTCAAGCGGCATTATTTTCAGTGATCTGGAATATCTGGAATAAACATCTGACAGCTTTCCCCATCTTCAGATACATTTCAAATGCTTTCGCGGACCAGACAGGGTTCACCAAGGACCGCTTCTCATTTGCAGTGGTGGTGAGCACAGTACAGACAGGGAGACTTCGAGAGGTGGCATGTACAATACATTATATTATATTCTACTGTACTGGGGTTTAGATATACGAGGACACCTTCAAAATATACCCGCGGGATCTTAAAGCAAAACTTACAAGAAAACAGGTCAAGAAAATAAGTGTTGTCTTCTAAGCTGCCTTGGAATTGTGATTGGGCATTTTGAAATAAATAGATAGAGCCTCACTTGAATGGCATGCTGTAGTAACTTTGGCATTCAAATTAAAAAGAGGAATGAATTACCGTCTGTCGGTGGAAAAGCGACTGGCTTCAGCACAGGCTTCTCCATCCTCTTTGCATAAAAAGCACCGTACCAGACCCGCAGCTCAGTCCCCGGCTGGATATCCTGCACATTAAATAGACATGCTTTAATGAGACCCGTACCAGACCCGCAGCTCGGTCCCCGGCTGGATATCCTGCACATTAAATAGACATGCTTTAATGAGACCCCTTACTAGACCCGCAGCTCGGTCCCCGGCTGGATATCCTGCACATTAAATAGACATGCTTTAATGAGACCCCTTACTAGACCCGCAGCTCGGTCCCCGGCTGGATATCCTGCACATTAAATAGACATGCTTTAATGAGACCCGTACCAGACCCGCAGCTCGGTCCCCGGCTGGATATCCTGCACATTAAATAGACATGCTTTAATGAGACCCCTTACTAGACCCGCAGCTCGGTCCCCGGCTGGATATCCTGCACATTAAATAGACATGCTTTAATGAGACCCCTTACTAGACCCGCAGCTCGGTCCCCGGCTGGATATCCTGCACATTAAATAGACATGCTTTAATGAGACCCCTTACTAGACCCAGCAGCTCGGTCCCCGGCTGGATATCCTGCACATTAAATAGACATGCTTTAATGAGACCCCTTACTAGACCCGCAGCTCGGTCCCCGGCTGGATATCCTGCACATTAAATAGACATGCTTTAATGAGACCCCTTACTAGACCCGCAGCTCGGTCCCCGGCTGGATATCCTGCACATTAAATAGACATGCTTTAATGAGACCCCTTACTAGACCCGCAGCTCAGTCCCCGGCTGGATATCCTGCACATTAAATAGACGTGCTTTAAAGGAGACAGAGAATGTTGAGGGGTGGATTGGGTTACCTACACTAGCCATGCTGTATCACTGGAGTCCTTTAAGAATGGGTTACCTACACTAGCCATGCTGTATCACTGGAGTCCTTTAAGAATGGGTTACCTACACTAGCCATGCTGTATCACTGGAGTCCTTTAAGAATGGGTTACCTACACTAGCCATGCTGTATCACTGGAGTCCTTTAAGAATGGGTTACCTACACTAGCCATGCTGTATCACTGGAGTCCTTTAAGAATGGGTTACCTACACTAGCCATGCTGTATCACTGGAGTCCTTTAAGAATGGGTTACCTACACTAGCCATGCTGTATCACTGGAGTCCTTTAAGAATGGGTTACCTAAAATTGTTGTGAATAGCAGTTCTTCTTAACTTTCTTCTTAAGTACAAGCAAAAGAATAATGTTATTTTTTTGACACCCCTCAGTGACACCCCTGCTCACCTGGGAGGTGTTGAAATAGACATCACTGCCTTGCTGATAGGCCGTCAGGTTCTGGTGTTTGTAATCAGTGGCCGGCCTGACCAGCCCCATCCAGTTACAGTCGTCTTCATTACTGTAGTCAAAACAAACCACCAGGCCGTCCTTCTGGAACACCTGGAAAACGCATAGGGATTCTTGTAACAGCCAGCAGACAGGACGGGGGTCCCAGTGATAGTGTTAAACAGGTCTGCCAGGGGAGTCAAGGCTGGACCTCGATCCAAGGGCTTGGAAGTTTACATGGATCGGAGGTAACAGCCAGCAGACAGGACAGGGGTCCCTGTGATAGTGTTAAACAGGACTGCCAGGGGGAGTAAAGGGAGTTCGTGAAACCAGACTAATATCTCTTTCCACAGTGGAACTAAGCAGAGGATCAGCCCCACCTTCAAGGGGAACGGCGCTTCTTCCTTGTCCAGTCCGGTCACTTTCTTCGCCTCGAACGGTCCGAACTGGGTGCGCTTCACCAGCTTAGCCAGAGCAAAGACCCCCTCCGCTCCATCCGCCAGCCGCCGGATCTGCAGGCTGTCCGGCAGGGATGACCTGCGAGAAGAAGCAAGGCTACAGTGATGATCACAGCTCTGCTCCCTCCCCCCTGGATCTGCAGGCTGTCCGGCAGGGATGACCTGGGTGTGAAGCAAGGCTACAGTGATGATCACAGCTCTGCTCCCTCCCCCCTGGATCTGCAGGCTGTCCGGCAGGGATGACCTGCGAGAAGAAGCAAGGCTACAGTGATGATCACAGCTCTGCACCCTCCCCCCTGGATCTGCAGGCTGTCCGGCAGGGATGACCTGCGAGAAGAAGCAAGGCTACAGTGATGATCACAGCTCTGCACCCTCCCCCCTGGATCTGCAGGCTGTCCGGCAGGGATGACCTGGGTGTGAAGCAAGGCTACAGTGATGATCACAGCTCTGCACCCTCCCCCCTGGATCTGCAGGCTGTCCGGCAGGGATGACCTGGGTGTGAAGCAAGGCTACAGTGATGATCACAGCTCTGCACCCTCCCCCCTGGATCTGCAGGCTGTCCGGCAGGGATGACCTGGGTGTGAAGCAAGGCTACAGTGATGATCACAGCTCTGCTCCCTCCGCCCTGGACTTTAACCACCGGACCACACTGCCTCAATAATAGCATTGATTGACAAATAAATACATAGCAATAGCACTGATTGACAAGGTTAATGAGCCGTCAGTCAGTGGATGCACACAGCTGGGCAGCAGCAGGATGAGGAGGATGTGGAGGGCTGCCTCAATCAAACCCATCGATACAGGATAATGACAGTTCCAGCAGAAGCTTGATTCATCCTGCACACCGTTCTGATGAATGGATTCCTCTCCCAAGCCACAGCAGGAGCAGCACCGCCCTGAACAAACCCATTCCTTTCAGCTCTCCAATCTGCTCCAGCAGTCCGTGCTGCTTTCCTGCAAGACTTTTTGGCAGCATTCCTGAAAATCCCAGTTTACTAACAGGGGGGGGGAGCTTTTCCAAAAGGAATCCACAGAAATCCCTTCAAGATGTTAGGAAACCGTGCAGCATGTGTGAATGGGTTTGACATTCGGATTCAGATTCTCTGCATGCTGTACTTGAGAACGCAGAATGTCAAACTCATATAATCTAATATTTCCCATGTGATCGTGTTCAAACTATGAGGCATTTGCTAACTGGTGTAATACCAGTAGTATGCAGTGAACTTAAAGCCCCTTTTTGCAGTGCGTAGCATGCTGGTGGAATTGTTCCACTAGACAAAGGCCCTCTGAGCTTCATCTGTGTCCATGCATGTGTTTAACACGAGACCGGCCCCTCACTGTGCTGACCCTGCCCCCCCACCACTCACCTCGCTCTGCTCAGCACAAAGGAGTCTCTCACAGTCACGACGGGTCCCAGCTCTGGGCATTCGCTGTTATGATACTGCCCACAGTCCTCGCACCCTGGCACAAGACACAAGACAGTGCATTGGAAACGACATACACGGCTCTGACTTGACTTTCCAGTCAACTGGCTGCTCAAACTGTGTGACAAGATTTCTGTTATAATAGGATAATAAGAGAAACGTCATTTATTATAGATTCCAAAAACAAAGATCTTCCTCATGGACTTCTATTAAATATAAAAAGGGCCGTTTGGTTTACGGTCCGGTTACGTCACATGTCATGCGATGACCTCTGCACACAAGAGGAGATGTTGTGGGGTTTTGAGAAATCCAAAACGCTTCAGGGTTTGATTTCTCATCGCGTGATTTCTCATCCCAGCTGCTGTGGGTGCATGAAGGGACAGTATATATTGTGTTTAATACTCACAAATAAATTCATCTGGTCCACCTTCAGCCATTCTGAAAACCTGAGGAAAAACAACAACAATGAAAAGCATGGCGTATTTATATTGCTGCAGTCTGGACTGTGGATACTTCAGCCAGATGTATAAACTAGAAAGACGCTCAGCCATGAAGCGAAGGATAAAATCAGAAAGCTAAAAGAGAGCTCAGTACAGCACGTCACAGGAAGCCAGTCTCACTTAGGTTTTATCAAAGCTAATATTTTATTACATTTTTTTTTTAATGCAATGTTTGTTCAGTTAACAAATCTGAATCCAGCAAGGCTGGATTCCGCAGCTCAGCCTGCAGCTCAGGCAGGAGGCTCCCTGGAGGAGACTGGCTGCAGGTCTCTGGTGGGCGAAATCAAAGCGCCATGGCAACTGACATCACAATGCACGGAACACACCTTCTCCTGTGTTCTGTTCTCTCAGGCTGAAAGCTGGAGTGAGGAGGCTGACTCTACTGCTCCTCCGCAGGCAAGGCAATGAAACCCTTCATCGTGGGATCATGCAGAGCGCTGTCTGTGGCAATGCTGCAGTCCTGTATTTACAGTATACTGCCATCAGGGATGTTGAGGGTTTATTTAGTCCTGCATTTCTGCTACTGATAACCCCCCTGTGCTTTCAGACTTGTGTCACATCTATCTAAGGGTGCTGCCTGTGAGCATTGCACAGCAGTGCAGATAGACTTGCTCATCCTTATTCTTACTCTGAGGGAACACAAAGACACGTCCTCAGGCACAGTGGCTTCAAACCTGCTTCCAGGAGACCAGCGGGAGACCTAGTCTGAGGCGACTGTGCAGTATCAAACCCCAAGCCCCCCCTGGTGTGCCGTGCAGAGGCCTGAAACCTAGTCTCCTGAAACCAGGTTCCACCCCACAAAATGGCTCCGTGTTCCCTCTGCTTTACAGATGAAGCACTAGCCCGTGGATATGAGGTTTTCAGGGGGGTCTGGGGGGACTGTTAAATCTGCAAAGTTTTGTTCCACCTGCCACAAAGAAGATGCACACACATACACCAATACAAAAAGAGTTTCACAAGCCATCAGAGTCACGAGCTTTCATAGAAACAGACATCCACTAAGCACTGTGTAACACTGCAAGCATGGGAAACACAACAAGGTGTTAGTAATAATTAGACGTTAAAAATAATAATAATAATAATAATAATAATAATAATAATAATAATAATAATTTAAAATGCTTTTAGGAAAGGACACAGGCTTTCTGATTACCTGCCAATTAAAACACACAGCACTGTTAACTGTTATAAGGGAAAGGAGAAGACATTGAAAAGTACTGGATCCCATTGTGCAGTTAATAAGTTATTTACAGAATAATACAGAACCCCACAGCTGGGTCCAATGTAATTGAATACACTGGAGAGAGGACACATAGGCACACTCGCGTGGAATGGAGACAACAATCGCATTGTTCTGTAATGGATGGCTACATGAATTCTAGAACAGGCGGCAGAACGCAGTCAGATGCAGCGGGTGGGCGTGTAACAGTGTACAGACACTAGGCTTGTTGAAGTCAATATTAATAACGGGGTTTGGATCATCGCGTATTAAGCATACGGGTGACATCTGAATTAAACAAAACCCATTCAGACTGCTGGACAGTTAAGCATCAGGGTGGCAAGAGAATGAAAAACACCATACTGTGCTTTCAGACAAGCGGGCGGCTGGAATCAACGCATCTCCCTCCATGTCGTTATTAAAAGATGTTTGAAGAGAGAAACATTGAGATGCACAGATCTATGCACAGTGAAGCATCCCCGTGCATTAACACTGGAGTGGAGTGGGGCTGCACCGCTCTCAGAAAAAGCACGCAGAACTTCAATAAAGAGAATGGAAGGATTCACGCGGAAGTTTCTAACAGGCACGCTCACCCCCAGACCGTGCTTAGATGTATTAATTAACACACGGGGTTGCAGCAGCAGGTTATTTTATATAACCACATGTCTACACGGCTGTGTGAGACACCTCCTCACAATGGTCTGTTTAGACGAAGCGGGGCGATGCCTTTCACAAACACCAAGCCGCACTGTGCAATGCAGACTGGGACCCAGTCATGACGGGATCCGGGATTCATTCGGATTCCAAAATCCGCCCGGGTTTTGAATCCGATCTCAGCTCTGTCCGCAAGGCAAATGTAACAAAGAACAGTCGGCATGGCGGATGGACTGGAGACTGAAAAGCGCATCGGGAGCTGATCACAATGCATGCTGAATCCTCCTCCAACACCGCCGATATTCACTTTAAAAACGCGACATGCAGATACATAACTACAGCACTGACGCACCGTTCGGAAAGTTACGTGCAAAAACAAGGCAGTGTTAAATTAGAACAGTTACCTGGTTTCCAACGACCAGAAATTAACTGAATCCTGACTCCGGGTTCCAATCCGCTCCGGAAACCGCGCAGGACCGGAAATAATCTGGAAGCGAGGTGATCTGGCAGTTGTAGTTTTTTAACCGAGCCCTGCTCTGCAGAGTTACTGTAGGGGACATATTAATACAGAGAGCACGCCCCTTTCTTCTTTTATTCACATTGCATGTTAAAAGAAGCAGAAACCATTTTCAAATGATCTGCCGGTTCTAATTTAGTATTGTAATGTATTCATTTTAAACACAATCATCGTCTGTGCGTAGAGCATTAGGAGACTACATCATATTATTAACCCTATGAAATGAGGATTTGGATCATTGATACGCTGTACAGCACGCACCTTTAGCACGGTGTGTCTGCGCTTTTACCGTGCTTTACTCGTGCGTATACTGTGCTGCATTTACCAGTTTAACCCGGCTTGCCGACTGCCATGTTTATTGCTTTACCGTGCTTTCAATGTGCTTTTACTATGGGGAACTTTTAAAAGGGGTCGAACCTGCGCCCAAACCTAATGGGACTGGTACACAACCTTTGTTATTGACTCCCTGCCATGTGGACCGCGTGCTTTTGCTGTTTTTAATTACCTTGCGTTACAAGCACGTGAGCAGTGTGCGATTGTATATATATATATATATATATATATATATATATATATATATATATATATATATATATATATATATATATATGATGTACTGTGCAGCACTGGGATCAGTGCGAAACAATATATACTGATGAGGAATGCGTCATTCAAGTTCATCCCAGACATGCTCACTTGGATTGAGATTGGGGGTTCTGGTGGCCTTGGAAGATGCCTGGAATCAGAGCACGGTCAATTCCTAATTCCCATTCCAACACATTGTTGCTCAAAACTGCAATTAGCAGCACTCCGTTAAAATGAGCTTCTCACCAGTGGAAAAGAAAATGACTTCAGCTGAAGTCAGCGTGTGTTCATCGATTAAACTGCCTTCAAATAAAAGCAGGTGAACAATCACAACACTTGGTACGTCTCTAAAATATCCATTCCACCTGCGATTCCTTGGAAGGAATTGGGATTGGGATTGGAATGGAAAAGCCTGCCTGGGATCCGTGGTGCTCCTCCAGTCACTGGCACACGATTGTGGCACGGTGGACGGAGCCGTCACTGTCCTGAAAGGAGGACTCGGGTGCAACTGCAGATAGACTTGATCAGGAAGTAAATCACAGCATGTGTGACCAAGGGACTACAACATGCTCTGCACCAGGGGATGCCCAATCACATGAGCAGACAGGTCCAAATAAAGGGACCAGGCAGTCTTTATGTACTGTGCTGTACATGCAGTTTATTAATAAATAATACTACTAATCAACTTTCATGGCACAACTAACAAAAATCAAACACACTGCATTTTGTTATTCAATATTTTTTATTGCTCCAAATTCCAATCTTGATATGCTGATTAGTCCTAATAACCCCTGCACTGCGTTCACTGAAACATTTCACAGCAGCAGTCAGTTTTTATATAGCAAAGCCAGTCTCAGATATCAAGTATTTGTAAGCAGATACATTATTTACAGGTGATATTTATTACAGGTAAATTATATTCATTTTTCAGGTAGGCTTGTATTAGGCTCAGAACAGTATGAAAACAGCCTTTTTTACCTTTAGTTAGAAAGTTAAATGACAAAGGTTGCAATGCATTCTAAGTAAGCATTTAAGAGGCATCTTAAGCAGACAGTGAAAGTCATTATTACACAACCCCCCTCTCAGCACTGAGTGGCTCCGGATACTTCAGACAAGCTTGAGAGATAACCGTCGATGCATAAGAGTGTGCAAAGTGCACAGGCCCCTTTAGTCTTTTCATACAGAGTTTACTCCTTCTCATTAAAGTATTGTGTATAAACTACAGCTCCTAATTCAAATACAGTCATCCATGCCAATGTCGTTTTTACATGAAATGCTTTATTTATTTATTTATTAATTAATTACTATTTGTTTTTGTTTTCTACAATGACTGATGGCATTTGTGTTTCTGGTTTACATCCAGACCAAACTGGATGTCTTAAATTGATGTAAGTATTCCCACAATAACGCTTAGAAACAGCGGCATGTTGCATGGAGTTAGGATAGCTACCCGCTGTCTTTATGGGTTGCAAGTCACCATAACAATTAAAATATTCTACCCACACACACACACACAGACACACACACACAGACACAGACACAGACACAGACACAGACACAGACACACGCGTAGGGTACAGACTTTGTGTCTGGGTGTAAATGCAATGAGTCCAAGGGAATGGACTGATGTCCTCTGCTGTAGAAAGTTTGCTTCAATTTGTTTGCTTTTGTTAGTCTAAAGATTTGTTGGCAAAAGCACAATAAAAAACAATGCATTGGAAATTCACAACAAAAAAAGCAACAAACGCAGAACTGACCGGCCCCTTGTGGCTGTTCTACTGTAGTGTTCAAAGCAATTTGAAAACCACACATAACATGCAGCTGGGCTCGCAGACCCTGATCAGCCCTAATCTGGGATTACTTTACCTGAGACACCATTAGGGAGTCCAGGATTAGTGAGAATCGGGTCTGTGGAACCAGCCAATAGAGCTTTGTGCAAGTTAGGTTAGGCGCTTCTAACTGCTGGGCTTCTGCACAGACACCACGATGCACACTGTGTGTTCTGGAGTTTAATGTTAGGGTTGTCTTCCAGCAGTGCTTTAGAAACCGCTCTCTCACACTAATCCTAGACCAGCAGTAGCACGGTAACTGTGTAAGAAGTGTACATCTATACAAGGACACGCTGGGGTGTGCTGTAGGCTACACAATACTACTGCATGTTTTATACGATGCATCACTTCTGCACCTATGTTGCCAAATGGATTTTAGCGCCAGGAATAACAAACAGAAAGCAACCAAAAAGTTTAAATAAATGTGCGACTTATGATGATGCAGCTGTGTAGCTGTGAGGCAGTCGACTGGCAAGACAAAACTGGTCATTGTTACTGGACCCCGACACAGAGGATCCTTTAATGCAGAACATCAATGGTTTTAGTTATACTGAAACAAATGTTTAACTTACAACTCTACCTCAATGTCTTCAGAAAGACTTGTAGTGAAAATGTTTCTTTTAGGATTGCTACACAGGAGTGCTTCCCTGCTGCGGGGAAAAGACAAGGATATGAAGTATTTCAGAAAGACTACTGCTCTCCAATGAGCATGGAGAATGAATAACTTTAACCTCCTTGCATGCATGTAAAACAAGCAACTTCAGCTGCCCGTTATTGAACCCAGCTCTGTGATGCATTTAAAATGGCAAAAGGGTTATTAATGCAGTGATCTGGCTACAATTCAGTGTTTTACCCACACTTTTATTTAAGGGAATTCTCACTTTGCTTTAGTCTGTGGATACTTGTCTCTAAAAGATTAGATATCTAAATAAAGAGAGCTTGAGATGTCTGTTTCATCCCGTCTGAAAAAACAACCACACACACAATCACACACACAACACACACACACACACCCAACCACCCACCCACAATCACCCACACAATCACACATCTCCGAAATCAAAGACTAGCTATGACATTCCCTTCAATTCAAATCCCACTTTGTAGAATTCCTTTTCTTAGTCAATAAACATGAATTGTAAATGTGGGAGCACACGTGTAGAGGTAACAGAAACCTCTGCACACATACCCTCCCAATTCATTTCCATGTTGCATATAGAGCTGAAACAATTTATGGTTGTTTTTTGCTCAACCCCAACACCACTCAATAAACAGTGGCTGGTTTCACACACCCCAGTTAGCACTAATCTTGTGACTGTGTTCCCTTCGGTGCCAGTGCTGGTGCGGTGTGTAAAAGCAGCCTGATCAACTGCATCAATCGTTCTAAAGTAATGTGAATGCGTGGATGGGTATTTGCACAATGATCATGCACTGGGGCAATGTGAATGCGTGGACGGGTATTTGCACAGTGATCATGCACTGGGGCAATGTGAATGCGTGGACGGGTATTTGCACAGTGATCATGCACTGGGGCAATGTGAATGCGTGGACGGGTATTTGCACAGTGATCATGCACTGGGGCAATGTGAATGCGTGGACGGGTATTTGCACAGTGATCATGCACTGGGGCAATGTGAATGCGTGGGCGGGTATTTGCACAGTGATCATGCACTGGGGCAATGTGAATGCGTGGGCGGGTATTTGCACAGTGATCATGCACTGGGGCAATGTGAATGCGTGGGCGGGTATTTGCACAGTGATCATGCACTGGGGCAATGTGAATGCGTGGGCGGGTATTTGCACAGTGATCATGCACTGGGGCAATGTGAATGCGTGGGCGGGTATTTGCACAGTGATCATGCACTGGGGCAATGTGAATGCGTGGGCGGGTATTTGCACAGTGATCATGCACTGGGGCAATGTGAATGCGTGGGCGGGTATTTGCACAGTGATCATGCACTGGGGCAATGTGAATGCGTGGGCGGGTATTTGCACAGTGATCATGCACTGGGGTCCCCATGGCTCCGTTCACTTTGCTCTTGCTCTTGTTCCTGGGAAGCAGCTTCCTGTTGATGATGCGGCTGAGGGTAGCAGACTTCCTCTCCTTCTCCACAGCCACGGGCTGCTCCAGGTACACCAGGTCGTTGTGTGACTGGCTCATGCCCGGTTCCTTCCGGTGGTGCGGCGTCGGAAGAACAGCCTGGCGCTCTTGTGCAAGAACCCGCCTGCAGCGCCGGGAGGAATGAAAGCACGGGTTACATATCAAACATACCACATTTATTAATGCCTCTTTAATAGGGGTGCCCCACCTTTCTTCTAATGAGAAGGGCTTACATATCAACCTGCAATAGACATTTCTGCAATGCTCTGGATACAGGGATGGAAATAAGAGTGCCACTGCACAGCGGTTTGATCCAGTCCTGGTTTTACTATGTTTAGATAGACACTCCTGAGCTTGGTACCTATACACTGTGGCTAATCAAGCTCCTAGTAAAACCTGGAATGAGTGAAACTGCTATGCAAAATGAGTCTGCAATACAATGAAAGACACTGAAGCCATTTACATGAGGACTGCAATACAATGAAAGACACTGAATCCATTTACATGAGGACTGCAATACAATGAAAGACACTGAAGCCATTTACATGAGGACTGCAATACAATGTATTCTTTTTATGGAGCATTTAGGATACCCACCACCTTTATCAAATATAACCACGTCTATTTTGTCATAGGTGGTGGATCACAGTTGCAATGCAATCTCACAGTGTGGCTCGATTTAACTGAATTCACAGACTGGAAGCTGAAATAAACAGTAACACAGGGATTCTGCTCTGGCATGGTGTTGAGAACAGCTGGCACAGTTTATTTCTATGATCTTCACAAGTTTCACTGCAGCCATTGGTTTAATATAGTTAAAGGATGATTGCGTTATTTTAACTAATCAGAAGGAAGGAATCAATAGCCTGTGAGGTCATCAGTTTACAAACGCTCTGCGTAGCAGCAAAGGCAAGCCTGTATGCCTAGCAACAAAGGCAAGCCTGGCTCGCTTGGGAACCAAGGTTTCTACAACTATGAAAACAAGTGTACTTCCCTTCACTGAGTGCAAACTCACTATCCATATATATGGTACAGTCTTGAATGAACTCACTTGTTTTAGAAGAGGTTAATTCTGTTAATTCTACCGAACTAGAAGCAAAACAACACAGTTATATATTACAAGTCCTCTTTAGCTCCCTTAATGGGTTTCTGTTTTTCATTTTGTACCATTAATATGATTTTTTTCCTTGTTTAAAAAATTGGAGTCAATTATAGAATGGAGGAAACACTTTGAAAATCTGGCCCACAGTAACATATATCCTCCATCAGGGATGAAAATAAGACTCCCGTTGCATAGCAGTTTGATCCGTTCCTGATTTTACTAGGAGTTTAGTAAGACTTACCGGAGCTTGTTACTGATACACACTGTGGCTAATCAGGCTGGTAAAAGCCTGGAATGGGTGAAACTGCTGTGCAATAGGGGTCTTATTGCCATCCCTGTGCTGTGAATACTAAATTAGAGCTAGCAGGATCACGTACAAAAAGAAGTAGGTCCTGACCTGCTTACTGTAGAGGCGGAAGCTCTGGAGAATAAAGACGCAATTGCTCTCATAAGGAATAACAAGCTTGATTACACAGCACGAGCGCCACTACTGTTACAGGACATGCATGGCTATGCTCATAATAAGAGCACAATTAAAAAAACACATGTACAGCTAATGTGTACCAATCCAAACCATACGCTAAAACAGCACCTATTTAAAACTGCCTGTGCAGTTACTTACTCTGGATTTACTCTGTAATTATTTCAGGTTAGCACTGGCTTCCTCTTAAGGTGGCGAAAACAAAAAACAAAACAAAAAATAAAAAAAAAAAGAATCAAAAATAAAATGTAAGACAGGGAACAAAAAAGAGACAGAATGCAAGCAACTTGTATAGGAAGCATGCAAAGCAACGAGACAGAATGAACAATATGAAATACACATGCTGTACAAGCATGCAGAGGTCACACCAGTGAATAAACACTGAGGGATTCTACCCAGCGCAGCGACCCCCAGGGTATCAATAACAATATGAAATGCACATGCTGTACAAGCATGCAGAGGTCACACCAGTGAATAAACACTGAGGGATTCTACCCAGCGCGGCGACCCCCAGGGTATCAATAACAATATGAAATGCACATGCTGTACAAGCATGCAGAGGTCACACCAGTGAATAAACACTGAGGGATTCTACCCAGCGCAGCGACCCCCAGGGTATCAATAACAATATGAAATGCACATGCTGTACAAGCATGCAGAGGTCACACCAGTGAATAAACACTGAGGGATTCTACCCAGCGCAGCGACCCTAAGGGGACTCAACCAGGTTATCAATAACAAGTCAGCACGGCACAAACACTCCGGGTTAAGGGTTACTGAATACTGAGTAACTGGAGTTTTAGTACACCCTTATAAAACTTTACCACTCTATTTGTGCCGTTTTATCACACTGTACCTCGCTTTTCTTTACAATGCTTATCTATGTTTTAGGATGGTTCGTAATGCTTTATTACACTTTGCTATGCTTTCACTATGGGAGATTTTTATAAGGGCAGTATTGAAATTACAGAACAAAGGAAACTGTGCAGGTTTCACATGCCATCAAACCAACAGAACTGTAAAAACCTTCTTTGGTGCAATACGATGGAAAAACCTTGTCCAGGGAGAAGGAAATCTTGTTGAATTTGTGAAATGCGTGGCTTGTTAGAGTGGGCAGTATGCAAGCATCTTTAAGGCAGAACAGGCTGTTCCAAGGCATACATACATTACAGCATTTCATCTGCAGCCCGCTGTGTAAAACCCTTTCCTAATAATGTTAATGAAGCCATGCTGCTGTCCTTGTGTTTCGACAGCAGTTAAAGCACATTCAGCATCTGATGCGATTTGCATTGCTCATGCTTGACTGACAGTACAATCCAAAGAAAAAACACACACAAGAGCAAGGGACTGTCCTCCTCCTTACCTCTGGCTTTCTTGATGGTGCCAGACTCGGACACGCACAGTGAGAGTTGGGACTGGGTCTCGGTGTCAGGGTCCTGGACAGCGCTGAGCTCCCCCCCTCGGGCAGGGCTGCCGCTGGGACCCTCCTGTGGCTTGGGGAGCTCCAGCTCGAGGGGAGGGGCCTCTGGAGCAGCACAGAGAGGCTCCTGGGTCATCGAGGCGTCCATCGCTGCAGCGTAGCCCCTCATGAGGGCCGTTTCATCGTCCTGAGATATAGGAGACTGAAAGAAAGGGACCAGTACAACTAATTCAATACAAACATTTGTTTTTTCAGATGGCAGCACAAATAGTCTTTGCAGATCAAGCCCTGCAGGCACCCAAGTGTGTTTTTAATCTTAGCAAACTAGCAGGGTTGATTTGATCAGCCCATACCCAGCCAGGAGAAGCCACAGCTGGATTTGTTTAACGCATTTTACAGTCATTTCATTTCAAACTAAAATAGAAGCCAAAAGGAAAAGAAATAGAACTGTAGCATTTTCTTCAGCTGATTCCAAACTGAAGCTGTTTTCTTATGCACTGCATTTAGGATTTCGTACTTATATTTTGGAGATTCGTTTTTTATTGCAGTTGCTTTTAATCCAATATCGTTCTAAAGACGGGCGAAAACAACGATACAAGCTAAAAGAAATGAAAAGAAATAGAACTGTAGCATTTTCTTCAGGCGATTCCAAAGTGAAGCTTTTTATCTTATACACCCCATTTAGTGAGTTAGCCATTTTTAAAGGCGTTTTTTTTTCCCCTGCCGTAGCTTAATCTAAGATCATTTAAAATCGTTCTAAAACAGTGCTACAAGCTGGACACCTTTGCCACCCCTGAGATGATGATGGTGCTCTTCTTCACTGGAGATTTCAGGCGCTGCTTGGCAGACTCATGTAGCTGCCGAATCGCTGCTTCTGCCACCGGGTCTGTGCCGTTCAGCATCAGCAGCTCTGCAAATGAGAAAACACAAAGCAGTCTGTATGTGTGTGTGAGAAAACACAAAGCAGTCTGTATGTGTGTGTGAGAAAACACAAAACAGTCTGTATGTGTGTGTGAGAAAACACAAAGCAGTCTGTATGTGTGTGTGAGAAAACACAAAGCAGTCTGTATGTGTGTGTGAGAAAACACAAAGCAGTCTGTATGTGTGTGAGAAAACACAAAGCAGTCTGTATGTGTGTGTGTGAGAAAACACAAAGCAGTCTGTATGTGTGTGTGTGAGAGAAAACACAAAGCAGTCTGTATGTGTGTGTGTGAGAAAACACAAAGCAGTCTGTATGTGTGTGTGAGAAAACACAAAGCAGTCTGTATGTGTGTGAGAAAACACAAAGCAGTCTGTATGTGTGTGTGAGAAAACACAAAGCAGTCTGTATGTGTGTGTGAGAAAACACAAAGCAGTCTGTATGTGTGTGTGTGAGAAAACACAAAGCAGTCTGTATGTGTGTGTGTGAGAAAACACAAAGCAGTCTGTATGTGTGTGTGTGAGAAAACACAAAGCAGTCTGTATGTGTGTGTGAGAAAACACAAAGCAGTCTGTATGTGTGTGTGAGAAAACACAAAGCAGTCTGTATGTGTGTGAGAAAACACAAAGCAGTCTGTATGTGTGTGTGTGAGAGAAAACACAAAGCAGTCTGTATGTGTGTGTGTGAGAGAAAACACAAAGCAGTCTGTATGTGTGTGTGTGAGAAAACACAAAGCAGTCTGTATGTGTGTGTGAGAAAACACAAAGCAGTCTGTATGTGTGTGAGAAAACACAAAGCAGTCTGTATGTGTGTGTGAGAAAACACAAAGCAGTCTGTATGTGTGTGTGTGAGAAAACACAAAGCAGTCTGTATGTGTGTGTGTGAGAAAACACAAAGCAGTCTGTATGTGTGTGTGAGAAAACACAAAGCAGTCTGTATGTGTGTGTGAGAAAACACAAAGCAGTCTGTATGTGTGTGTGTGTGTGTGAGAAAACACAAAGCAGTCTGTATGTGTGTGTGAGAAAACACAAAGCAGTCTGTATGTGTGTGTGAGAAAACACAAAGCAGTCTGTATGTGTGTGTGAGAAAACACAAAGCAGTCTGTATGTGTGTGTGTGTGAGAAAACACAAAGCAGTCTGTATGTGTGTGTGTGTGAGAAAACACAAAGCAGTCTGTATGTGTGTGTGAGAAAACACAAAGCAGTCTGTATGTGTGTGTGAGAAAACACAAAGCAGTCTGTATGTGTGTGTGTGAGAAAACACAAAGCAGTCTGTATGTGTGTGTGTGTGTGAGAAAACACAAAGCAGTCTCTGTGTGTGAGAAAACACAAAGCAGTCTGTATGTGTGTGTGTGAGAAAACACAAAGCAGTCTGTGTGTGTGTGTGTGTGTGTGTGTGTGTGTGAGAAAACACAAAGCAGTCTGTATGTGTGTGCGTGAGAAAACACAAACTTTTCTTGTTACATACAGACTGCACTCCCAGGAAAAGCAACATAACCCTGCATACAAAGCACTGTGATTGTGGATTGCCATTTGGGACTGCTGAGGGGCACAGCAGCATACAAACATAAGAGGAGGCCCCATTCGGCCCATCTTGCTCGTTTGGTTGTTAGTAGCTTATTGATCCCAGAATCTCATCAAGCAGCTTCTTGAAGGATCCCAGGGTGTCAGCTTCAACAACATTACTGGGGAGTTGGTTCCAGACCCTCACAATTCTCTGTGTAAAAAAAGTGCCTCCTATTTTCTGTTTTGAATGCCCCTGTATCTAATCTCCACTAATCTCCTTGTTTCTTTTTTCAGGTCGAAAAAGTCCCTTGGGGTCGACAGCAGTACAGCATGCTTCTTATAAGAGGAGATATATATTTACAGCTCAATTTAACCAATTTCCCCCCAGTTGTTTAAGGTCTGTGTGTTTGTCTCTCTGAAGAGAAGGTTATTCCAGGCTCCCTTCCCTCCTACCTCAGAGGAGGACAGGGCCTTGCTGACTGTAGCTCCTCCTACCTGTATCAGAGGAGGACAGGGCCTTGCTGACTGAGGCTCCTCCTACCTGTATCAGAGGAGGACAGGGCCTTGCTGACTGTGGCTCCTACCTGTATCAGAGGAGGACAGGGCCTTGCTGACTGTGGCTCCTCCTACCTGTATCAGAGGAGGACAGGGCCTTGCTGACTGTGGCTCCTACCTGTATCAGAGGAGGACAGGGCCTTGCTGACTGTGGCTCCTGAGGGGCCAGTTTGATCAGAGACGCTTCTTTCAGATAGTTTCAGTCTAGAGGGAATCTTCATGGGAGAATCTAAACAAAACAAGTATACTGACATGTTATTTCAAATGTTACTACAGGCGAAACAGCCAACAGCTGGAGCTCATAAAAAAACAAAACAAACAATAAAGACTTCTTTAGATTGTTTAAATCACGGTAGCCGATCCCTTTTATTTGTTACATTCCACTCCAGGTTTAACAGGTAAACTGATATACTGACTAACTACTTTAGGGTCTGGGTGGGGGTTTAATTGGTTCAATTAAACAGTTTAGAGCAGGGCTGGAACAAAGACCAGGAGTGGAAGCACTGACTTGGGCCACTCCTGCTCTGTTCAGATTCAATTAAACAGTTTAGAGCAGGGCTGGAACAAAGACCAGAAGTGGAATCGCTGACTTGGGCCACTCCTGCTCTGTTCTGATTCAATTAAACAGTTTAGTGCAGGGCTGGAACAAAGACCAGAAGTGGAAGCGCTGACTTGGGCCACTCCTGCTCTGTTCTGAGCTCCAGAGAGGTGGTGTCAGAAACGCACCTGCACTGAGCCCTGAAGGAGATCTCCCAGGCTTGCTCTTCACCGCAGTGACCGTGGTCACCACTGTCCCACACGGCATGACGGTCCGGTCCATCTCCACCTTCTTGGTGGGGGCGGGGGTGGGAGCCTGCCATGACCGCAGCTCACTGGGCTCCAGGTATGTGAACTGGAAATAACAATAAGAATAAGAACAATCTTCATCACCATTAGCATTACCATCATCATCATCATTATAGTTCTCATTACCATCACCATCATCATTATCATTTCCATTATCTTCATCATTATCATTAGCATTATCTTCATCATTATCATTACCATTATCTTCATCATTATCATTACCATCACCATCATCATTATCATTATCATTACCATTATCTTCATCATTATCATTAGCATTATCTTCATCATTATCATTACCATTATCTTCATCATTATCATTACCATCACCATCATCATTATCATCATTATCATTATCATTATCATTACCATTATCTTCATCATTATCATTAGCATTAGCAGTAATACTCCTATTTTAATATCTGTATGTGGGATTACAGAAAAAAATCGATTTCTATTTCTATTTAGCACGCTCTGGAAAAAAAAGGGTGCTAACAAGGATGAATATTGATCTGATTTGAAATAAAAACTGGTTGTCTGTAAATTGAATATTCACTTGCAAAATGGATCCAAAGGAGATGGTGCAGAGCTCTCCATTTAGAGCCCACTAGTGGTAGTATTATCAGAACAACGTACATCCAATACTATACATGAGGCTGTGACTCCTTCAAGGGTTTGAAGGGCAAGCTGGAATATATTACAGCCTGCTGCAAGATACACCTGCTCAGGGATTTCCAAACCATTTGATGGATTTCTAGAGGCTCTCCGGTTTCTCACATGCGTATTAAATGTGGATATCGCGCAAAGATTTTTCACTGTTCCTGCGTGTTCTTGAATTTCAATAAATTTTTTCTTCATCTTCATAAATCAAAGTAATTCTGGACATCTGTAATTCTTCAACTACTTTTCTGAGAAACATTCCCGTACAAAGCTTATCTACAGAGGAGGACAACAATGAATAAAATCACCAGAACACAGGTGGTATATTCTAGTGGAGGAATTCAGTGTTCATTTTTCATGCCATGGTAAACCTCCCTGGACAACAGGCATGCTAATAAATCTCTTTTTATTACTATCATGAGGACCAAATCTTCTGCTTGGAAAGTAGCTCTATTTTAACACTCACTGCACATGCTTCCCACCCCAAACAGAAAGGTTTTTGTTAACTGCTTCTTTATATTTTAATAAAATGGTGCAACACCTGTTTGTGCTGCAGTGTGCAGTAATTCTAATCATGTAACTGACTAGAAACCTTTATGCAACACATCCGGGCTGCACAATTTCGGTCATTGTTCGTCCTGTTCTCTTTGTCACTTAAACGTCCTTCAAGGTTAATCAGTTTATTACTGAATACTCCCTATAAACCCGAGAGGTCCCCGGACCTCGTGAACCCCTGCAATGCATTACTGAATGCTCCCTATAAACCAGAGAGGTCCCCGGACCTCATGAACCCCTGCAATGCATTACTGAATGCTCCCTATAAACCCCAGAGGTCCCCGGACCTCGTGAACCCCTGCAATGCATTACTGAATACTCCCTATAAAACCCGAGAGGTCCCCGGACCTCGTGAACAGCTGCAATGCATTACTGAATACTCCCTATAAACCCGAGAGGTCCCCGGACCTCGTGAACCCCTGCAATGCATTACTGAATACTCCCTATAAACCCGAGAGGTCCCCGGACCTCGTGAACCCCTGCAATGCATTACTGAATACTCCCTATAAACCCCAGAGGTCCCCGGACCTCATGAACCCCTGCAATGCATTACTGAATACTCCCTATAAACCCGAGAGGTCCCCGGACCTCGTGAACCCCTGCAATGCATTACTGAATGCTCCCTATAAACCCCAGAGGTCCCCGGACTTCGTGAACCCCTGCAATGCATTACTGAATACTCCCTATAAACCCCAGAGGTCTCCGGACCTCATGAACACCTGCAATGCATTACTGAATGCTCCCTATAAACCCCAGAGGTCCCCGGACTTCGTGAACCCCTGCAATGCATTACTGAATACTCCCTATAAACCCCAGAGGTCTCCGGACCTCATGAACACCTGCAATGCATTACTGAATGCTCCCTATAAACCCCAGAGGTCCCCGGACGTCGTGAACCCCTGCAATGCATTACTGAATACTCCCTATAAACCCCAGAGGTCCCCGGACCTCGTGAACCCCTGCAATGCATTACTGAATACTCCCTATAAACCCCAGAGGTCCCCGGACCTCGTGAACCCCTGCAATGCATTACTGAATACTCCCTATAAACCCCAGAGGTCCCCGGACCTCATGAACCCCTGCAATGCATTACTGAATACTCCCTATAAACCCCAGAGGTCCCCGGACCTCGTGAACCCCTGCAATGCATTACTGAATACTCCCTATAAACCCCAGAGGTCCCCGGACTTCGTGAACCCCTGCAATGCATTACTGAATACTCCCTATAAACCCGAGAGGTCCACGGACCTCATGAACCCCTGCAATGCATTACTGAATACTCCCTATAAACCCGAGAGGTCCCCGGACCTCGTGAACAGCTGCAATGCATTACTGAATACTCCCTATAAACCCGAGAGGTCCCCGGACCTCGTGAACCCCTGCAATGCATTACTGAATGCTCCCTATAAACCCCAGAGGTCCCCGGACCTCGTGAACCCCTGCAATGCATTACTGAATACTCCCTATAAACCCCAGAGGTCCCCGGACTTCGTGAACCCCTGCAATGCATTACTGAATACTCCCTATAAACCTCAGAGGTCCCCGGACCTCATGAACCCCTGCAATGCATTACTGAATACTCCCTATAAACCCCAGAGGTCCCCGGACTTCGTGAACCCCTGCAATGCATTACTGAATACTCCCAATAAACCAGAGAGGTCCCCGGACCTCGTGAACCCCTGCAATGCATTACTGAATACTCCCTATAAACCTCAGAGGTCCCCGGACCTCATGAACCCCTGCAATGCATTACTGAATACTCCCTATAAACCCGAGAGGTCCCCGGACCTCGTGAACCCCTGCAATGCATTACTGAATACTCCCTATAAACCTCAGAGGTCCCCGGACCTCATGAACCCCTGCAATGCATTACTGAATACTCCCTATAAACCCGAGAGGTCCACGGACCTCATGAACCCCTGCAATGCATTACTGAATACTCCCTATAAACCTGACAGGTCCCCGGACCTCGTGAACATCTGCAATATTTGTACGCCACTCCCTCTTCCGATGGTTCAGAAAAGTTCAGGCAGACACAAGCCCATGAAATGATGGGTACCTCAGCAGAGATGGACCCTCTCGCTGCGTCGGTGCTGTTCAGTGCAAAGGTGTGCAGCCCGGAAGGATGTCTCTTTAACAGATCCAAAGGCACAGAAACCAGACCCAGCGTAGCACCTATGGCAGAGAGGAAAGAGATCCTTCCATTGGAAACGTGTATCTGGGGCAGACCTGCTCAGGCAACCTTGTGTTCACAGCAAGGTAAGGAAACTGGCAATGGATCAGCTGCTAAAAGCATATCACTGTGTGGCAGGAGCTCCTCTCACGCCCCCTTTGATCAGCTGCTAAAAGCATATCACTGTATATAAATCCAGTGGTTAAAGAAAAGGGCTTGTAACCAGGAGGTCCCCGGTTCAAATCCCACCTCAGCCACTGACTCATTGTGTGACCCTGAGCAAGTCACTTAACCTCCTTGTGCTCCGTCTTTCGGGTGAGACGTAGTTGTAAGTGACTCTGCAGCTGATGCATAGTTCACACACTCTAGTCTCTGTAAGTCGCCTTGGATAAAGGCGTCTGCTAAATAAACAAATAATAATAACAAATAATAATACTATAGCCTTTTGGTTTTCTTAGGAACCCATTTAATGCCATTGTCCTCATTTCAGGGACAGGCTACTTTGTCATTTTTTTGAGAATTTCTAACTGGTATCTACCTGTTATTTAAAATTTCTCTTTGACTATATTGTTATGATAACTTTAATCTTGTTAACCCACAAAAGTTAAGTCTAAATGCAATGCATCAAATTACACATATACAGCTTGTGTTCTGATTTTTTCAAAGAGAATTAAATGTGGTTCTTAATGGGTTATGCGATAACTCCAGAGTGACAGGTGCCTTTGACTTTCCTAGATTTTAATAATCATCATAATAATAATAAAGGTCAGTTATGAGTCTTACGCTATACTGGTACTTACTTTTTGGGGGCTTGCCCTCATCCAGAAGCTGTATCTTTAACTCCTTTGATTTAGCACTGAGCTCACTGTGAAAACATACAAAAGGAATCACTACCCAGCTCCACACTGCACACTGTACAGCAGTATAACAGTATACAGTACAGGACTCACTAGCCAGCTCCACACTGCACACTGTACAGCAGTATTACAGTATACAGTACAGGACTCACTAGCCAGCTCCACACTGCACACTGTACAGCAGTATTACAGTATACAGTACAGGACTCACTAGCCAGCTCCACACTGCACAGCAGTATTACAGTATACAGTACAGGACTCACTAGCCAGCTCCACACTGCACACTGTAGAGCAGTATTACAGTATACAGTACAGGACTCACTAGCCAGCTCCACACTGCACACTGTACATCAGTATTACAGTATACAGTACAGGAGTCACTAGCCATCTCTACACTGCACACTGTACAGCAGTATTACAGTATACAGTACAGGACTCACTAGCCAGCTCCACACTGCACACTGTAGAGCAGTATTACAGTATACAGTACAGGGCATCCTGTACGTCAGACAGCACAGGCATGATTGGTAATATTGGTTGTCTCTCTGATGCGTGGTGCAGATAGTCAATTTAAAGTATATGGTGCTAACACAATAATGCATTAGCATCACTTGGTAGATCTCACCCTTTCCTATATGAACGATGCACACACTATGTTAAATAATGCATTAGCATCACTTGGTAGATCTCACCCTTTCCTATATGAACGATGCACACACTATGTTAAATAATGCATTAGCATCACTTGGTAGATCTCACCCTTTCCTATATGAACGATGCACACACTATGTTAAATAATGCATTAGCATCACTTGGTAGATCTCACCCTTTCCTATATGGCCGAATTGCCTTTTCTCGTTCCCAAAGTTTTGTCATGTTCTCATGTTCTTAAGGGTAAAAGGCATTCTTTTCCCTGCACTATGCTGGGTACTTACAGCATGACAGGCTGGTCCCACGAAGGGGTAGTAGTGTTCTTTATTACAGGGCTTGACAGCTGCTGTGGAGGGTCATCCAGCTGTATTGCAAAGTATGGATGTATACTGCCTAGGACAAGAAACACAAAAACAAGCTTAGCACATTGGGGGACAGACACCATTGTGAAAATGCATTGCACATTACTTGCTTTTTTAAGGCATGAAGCATTATAAAGGGGGCTATTTTGATGATCTGAACAATGGCGGATATATACACCATGTATACACCGGATGCAGGACTGTTTTCTTTAAAAGCATCAGGAGTGATTATGAACGGAAGGGAACGGCTGCAATGAACTATAGCAGAGATGGGATCACAAGAGCAGCCAACTTTCAGGGAGCAGAGAGTCAGGGAAGGACCGGTACCGGCTTGTTGAAACATGCAGCTTATTAGAATCATCTATCTGCACAAGAATGGAACAGCCCAGTGAATGCATTAGTCTTAATGAATAGCACAAAGCTGATCCAGTGAATGCATTAGTGTTAATGAATAGCATGAAGCTGATCCAGTGAATGATGCTACTATGAGGCACCACTCCAAAAAAAGTGATGAAGCTGCTGCAAATCAATAAATACAATTCAATAAAACACAGCCGATAGCATGTGACTTGAACAGTACTGCAGCTGCAGATTCAACACATACTGACACACAGGTATGTTTAATATACCTACCACCTGAAACTCAAACACTGACACATATACACACAGTGCAGGACAGTCATCACACAGATACTACGAGCCAACAAGAGAAACAGGAGGCTGCTAAACCACATAGTACAGCGATGGGAATAAGACTGCTATTGCATAGCAGATTCATCCATTCCAGGTTTTACTACAAGCTTGATTAGCCACAGTGTGCAGGTAACAAGCCGGGTGGGTCTTTTCTTCACCAGGGATGGATGAAACTGCTATGCAGCGGGAGTCTGATTTCCATCTCTGCAGTGATCACATGTATGCTGTAATACCTGCAGCATCATCTCCAGTGTTATACATGGTGATACCTGCAGCATCATCTCCAGTGTTATACATGGAGATACCTGCAGCATCATCTCCAGTGTTATACATGGTGATACCTGCAGCATCAACTCCAGTGTTATACATGGTGATACCTGCAGCATCATCTCCAGTGTTATACATGGTGATACCTGCAGCATCATCTCCAGTGTTATACATGGTGATACCTGCAGCATCATCTCCAGTGTTATACATGGTGATACCTGCAGCATCATCTCCAGTGTTATACATGGTGATACCTGCAGCATCATCTCCAGTGTTATACATGGTGATACCTGCAGCATCATCTCCAGTGTTATACATGGTGATACCTGCAGCATCATCTCCTGTGTTATACATGGTGATACCTGCAGCATCATCTCCAGTGTTATACATGGTGATACCTACAGCATCATCTCCAGTGTTATACATGGTGATACCTGCAGCATCATCTCCAGTGTTATACATGGTGATACCTGCAGTGTTATACAAAGTAATACCTGCAGCATCATCTCCAGTGTTATACATGGTGATACCTGCAGCATCATCTCCAGTGTTATACATGGTGATACCTGCAGCATCATCTCCAGTGTTATACATGGTGATACCTGCAGCATCATCTCCAGTGTTATACATGGTGATACCTGCAGCATCATCTCCAGTGTTATACATGGTGATACCTGCAGCATCATCTCCAGTGTTATACATGGTGATACCTGCAGCATCATCTCCAGTGTTATACATGGTGATACCTGCAGCATCATCTCCAGTGTTATACATGGTGATACCTGCAGCATCATCTCCAGTGTTATACATGGTGATACCTGCAGCATCATCTCCAGTGTTATACATGGCTTTTATATTCTTCAATAGTAGTTTCCAATCGTGAGCCCTCGGCGGTTTGGGGGGAGAGGTGACCCGAGAAGATGATGATCCCACATTTTGGATACCCTACAAGCAAAACAAAAAACAAACCTCTTCTGTACAATTTAAAAACATCAGGGCTGGAAATAAGACCCCGACTGCGTATCAGTTTCACCCATTTCAAGTTTTAATGCAAGCTTGATTAGCCCCAGTGTACAGGTAACAAGCTCAGGTGTGCCTTATTAAACTCATAGTAAAACCAGGAGTGGATGAAAGTCTTCTTTCCATCGCTGTAAGATGCTCTTCCACTAAAACATTTTTAAGATATGATGTGCACGCCCTTTTTTGGAATTCACTCCAGATGTTGCAAAACATGTGCAATTGTATTTATGACAGAATACAAAATGCTGGTACAGCATCTCCAAATTGCACATATCACAGCAATAGTAACTAACGGGCAAAAACAACTGAAATCGACCAACAATCCGATCAATGGAAAAATCAAAGGTTGGTCAGTAAGACATACATCGTATTCCCTTAGAAACGATTTAAACACATTGGTCAGTAAGATATACATTGTATTCCCTTAGAAATCATTTAAACACGTTGGTCAGTAAGATACACATCGTATTCCCTTAGAAATGATTTAAACACGCTGGTCAGTCAGATACACATCGTATTCCCTTAGAAATGATTTAAACACGCTGGTCAGTCAGATACACATCGTATTCCCTTAGAAATGATTTAAACACGCTGGTCAGTCAGATACACATCGTATTCCCTTAGAAATGATTTAAACACGCTGGTCAGTCAGATACACATCGTATTCCCTTAGAAATGATTTAAACACGCTGGTCAGTCAGATACACATCGTATTCCCTTAGAAATGATTTAAACACGCTGGTCAGTCAGATACACATCGTATTCCCTTAGAAATGATTTAAACACGCTGGTCAGTCAGATACACATCGTATTCCCTTAGAAATGATTTAAACACGCTGGTCAGTCAGATACACATCGTATTCCCTTAGAAATGATTTAAACACGCTGGTCAGTCAGATACACATCGTATTCCCTTAGAAATGATTTAAACACGCTGGTCAGTCAGATACACATCGTATTCCCTTAGAAATGATTTAAACACGCTGGTCAGTCAGATACACATCGTATTCCCTTAGAAATGATTTAAACACGCTGGTCAGTCAGATACACATCGTATTCCCTTAGAAATGATTTAAACACGCTGGTCAGTCAGATACACATCGTATTCCCTTAGAAATGATTTAAACACGCTGGTCAGTCAGATACACATCGTATTCCCTTAGAAATGATTTAAACACGCTGGTCAGTCAGATACACATCGTATTCCCTTAGAAATGATTTAAACACGCTGGTCAGTCAGATACACATCGTATTCCCTTAGAAATGATTTAAACACGCTGGTCAGTCAGATACACATCGTATTCCCTTAGAAATGATTTAAACACGCTGGTCAGTCAGATACACATCGTATTCCCTTAGAAATGATTTAAACACGCTGGTCAGTCAGATACACATCGTATTCCCTTAGAAATGATTTAAACACGCTGGTCAGTCAGATACACATCGTATTCCCTTAGAAATGATTTAAACACGCTGGTCAGTCAGATACACATCGTATTCCCTTAGAAATGATTTAAACACGCTGGTCAGTCAGATACACATCGTATTCCCTTAGAAATGATTTAAACACGCTGGTCAGTCAGATACACATCGTATTCCCTTAGAAATGATTTAAACACGCTGGTCAGTCAGATACACATCGTATTCCCTTAGAAATGATTTAAACACGCTGGTCAGTCAGATACCCATCGTATTCCCTTAGAAATGATTTAAACACGCTGGTCAGTCAGATACACATCGTATTCCCTTAGAAATGATTTAAACACGCTGGTCAGTCAGATACACATCGTATTCCCTTAGAAATGATTTAAACACGCTGGTCAGTCAGATACACATCGTATTCCCTTAGAAATGATTTAAACACGCTGGTCAGTCAGATACACATCGTATTCCCTTAGAAATGATTTAAACACGCTGGTCAGTCAGATACACATCGTATTCCCTTAGAAATGATTTAAACACGCTGGTCAGTCAGATACACATCGTATTCCCTTAGAAATGATTTAAACACGCTGGTCAGTCAGATACCCATCGTATTCCCTTAGAAATGATTTAAACACGCTGGTCAGTCAGATACACATCGTATTCCCTTAGAAATGATTTAAACACGCTGGTCAGTCAGATACACATCGTATTCCCTTAGAAATGATTTAAACACGCTGGTCAGTCAGATACCCATCGTATTCCCTTAGAAATGATTTAAACACGCTGGTCAGTCAGATACCCATCGTATTCCCTTAGAAATGATTTAAACACGCTGGTCAGTCAGATACCCATCGTATTCCCTTAGAAATGATTTAAACACGCTGGTCAGTCAGATACACATCGTATTCCCTTAGAAATGATTTAAACACGCTGGTCAGTCAGATACACATCGTATTCCCTTAGAAATGATTTAAACACGCTGGTCAGTCAGATACACATCGTATTCCCTTAGAAATGATTTAAACACGCTGGTCAGTCAGATACACATCGTATTCCCTTAGAAATGATTTAAACACGCTGGTCAGTCAGATACACATCGTATTCCCTTAGAAATGATTTAAACACGCTCACTATTATAGGTGTCAGGTTTATGAGAAAAAGTAGGTGCCTGTGGGCATGCTGAACAAATGCCTACGCCTTGCTTCACAACTATTTAAAACTCCACAACACTGCAGTGTCGTGAACTCCACGGCTATGCAACATATTGAATATACTGAACATACTGAAGGCTGAAATAAGAGACACTGAGAGACTAAAAGCTTCACTTCATGGTAAGCACTCTATCTGATAGAGAACTGCATCACAGCAGTCTGAGATTTACCCCAAATAATAACTAATTCTCCAGCTCTACAGTACATGTTCCTGCACAAGCCACTGAAGGGGGCTAAAAATAAGCTGCGGGTTCCTCGGGGGAGAGGCAGGGGGAAGGAGAACACTCACCTTGGCCTCTTTTCCATCTGCAGGTTTGGTGCTCAGAAGCACAGATGGGCGGGCTGAACAAATGATATCTTCAAGTGTATTTGTGAGAGCTGCGATATCTGGATTTCCTTCAGGCAGCTGTACAGGCGGTTCCAAGCACAGATGCATTAGGAAAATGTATAAGGAAATAGAGAAAAACAAAAGCATTACTGTACGGCAAGCTTTGACTAGCGGACATAAACACTTACACAGGGCCAAACAGACACAGAATGCTCCTTTTGTACACGTAACTTACAATGAAGGCTCATGAAAGAACCTGGAGGGGATCAAACTGCTACTAAATGGGAGTCTTAAATTTTATTAAGGAGTTGATTTAAAACAACCTACACCCTGTCGTAATTAGCCACAAATGAATTGACTTTATTAGAGAACTTTACAGCGTCAGGGAAGCCACTTTATTGTTTGGGGGTAATCTTGGGATAACCACAGATAGAGCAGTAAAGTGCACACAAATAATCCAGCTGTGACTTATCATGGCAGGTGACAGAACGATCAAATCAACCCCTTACAGTGCTAACAAAACTGGAAGAGTGAGCAAAGCTGGAGAGCAGCTGAATGCACAGAAAACACTGCTAACAAAACAACAACTCCTGCACTCTCTCGGGCAACATGTTTACATTCCTGCAGGAGACAAACATGTAGGTTCACTGGTGTCAGCCAGGGCAACATGCCATGTACTTTACCAGTACTGGGGAACAGAACAGGATACATCCAGCACCGGTTTAGATAGGAACACACAGGCTTGACATTACAAACACAAAAACTTCATACTGCTGTTGGGCTTTGGTCAGGACATTGCTTTTAAGATGTTGCATTTAATGTTATTCTACCCCAAACCCAAATGCAATTTTTTTTCAATGCAGATCTCAGCACAGCACTTCCAAGGCAGGGCAGTGCTGCGCTCCAGTGCTGCAGTCCTGCAGGGCTTACTGACCGACCTCCTCTCTATTCCTTGGTGTGACCTGCAGGTTCCAGTCTTCCAGGCGTGAAAGGGACCAGGAGACTTGAATATCCTGCTCCGCCTCATGCAGCCTGAGCTCCAACTGCAGAGCAAACACACAGCTCAGTCAGGAAGGGTTCAACAGAGTCACCTTATAAAGCAACTTCAAATCCTTCTCACGCTGACAAACACATCGAAAAAGGAAGATCATTGATGCTCCTTGCAGGCCTATCCTTTACTGGAACTACTATGTATTGTTCAGTATTTCTATTTAATTATTTATTAATTTTCTTTAAAAACCATAGTAGTCGGCAATTATTTTTTATTATTTTCTCCTGATTTAGCTCACCGCTACTACCCCATGCTGACTCGGGAGCGGCGAAGATGAACACACGCTGTCCTCCGAAGCTTGTGCCGTCAGCCGACCGCTTCTTTTCACGATGCAGACTCACCATGCAGCCACCTCAGAGGTACAGCGTCGGAGGACAACGCAGCTCTGGGCAGCTTACAGGCAAGCCTGCAGGCGTCTGGCCAGACTACAGGGGTCGCTGGTGCACGGTGAGCCGAGGACACCCTGGCCGACCTAAAACCGCCCCCCCCGGGCGGCGCCAATTGTGCGCCGCCCCCTGGGAACTCCCATTCCAAGGTTGGCAATGAAATAGCCTGGAATTGAACCGGCGACGTCCAGGCTATAGGGCGCATCCTGCACTCCACGCGGAGTGCTTTTTACCAGATGTACAGATCCCAGAACAGTAAAATACAACAGAACACAACTACGGCAAAGTTCCACAAGAATGCCTAATTCAGATCATCTGCGACTAAAATGTCACGGGAGATATCTCAGCTGACCCTTAATACAATCAACAATGATAGGCTTCCGCACTCATGAGCAGCTGGCACTGAATGAAGTAATGCGATGACAGGAAAAGCTTTATTTTACTAAACTAAACACAAGGATATTCCCAGTATAAGGTGGACTATACTTGAATTCACACAACCCTCTGTCAAACACGTCTGCATTAGGGCCAACTGGATTGTTTAAAACAATTACATTTTTAATACTTGAATTTCTCCCAAAACGCAGCGAGAAGCATTCATAAGCCTTCTTCCTAACAGCAAACTCAGTGGTTAGATGTGCATTTTCTACAGTCTGATAGCATCTCAATGGTTAGATGTGCATTTTCTAGTCTGATAGCATCTCAGTGGTTAGATGTGCATTTTCTACAGTCTGATAGCATCTCAGTGGTTAGATGTGCATTTTCTACAGTCTGATAGCATCTCAGTGGTTAGATGTGCATTTTCTACAGTCTGATAGCATCTCAATGGTTAGATGTGCATTTTCTACAGTCTGATAGCATCTCAATGGTTAGATGTGCATTTTCTACAGTCTGATAGCATCTCAATGGTTAGATGTGCATTTTCTACAGTCTTATAGCGTCTCAGTGATTAGATGTGCATTTTCTACAGTCTGATAACATCTCAATGGTTAGATGTGCATTTTCTACAGTCTGATAGCATCTCAATGGTTAGATGTGCATTTTCTACAGTCTGATAGCATCTCAATGGTTAGATGTGCATTTTCTACAGTCTGATAGCATCTCAATGGTTAGATGTGCATTTTCTAGTCTGATAGCATCTCAGTGGTTAGATGTGCATTTTCTACAGTCTGATAGCATCTCAGTGGTTAGATGTGCATTTTCTACAGTCTGATAGCATCTCAGTGGTTAGATGTGCATTTTCTAGCCTGATAGCATCTCAATGGTTAGATGTGCATTTTCTAGTCTGATAGCATCTCAATGGTTAGATGTGCATTTTCTAGTCTGATAGCATCTCAATGGTTAGATGTGCATTTTCTAGTCTGATAGCATCTCAATGGTTAGATGTGCATTTTCTAGTCTGATAGCATCTCAATGGTTAGATGTGCATTTTCTAGTCTGATAGCATCTCAATGGTTAGATGTGCATTTTCTAGTCTGATAACGTCTCAGTGGTTAGATGTGCATTTTCTAGTCTGATTACGTCTCAATGGTTAGATGTGCATTTTCTAGTCTGATAGCGTTTATACTGTTGATAAAGCTGACAATCGTTAAGCTTGCCTAAAGCACTGCACTCCAGATATAATGCAAGGAAGCGCTGTGGTTTTGTCATGCAGCGTTGTAACCATTGCCTGTCTGGTTTGTAATCTTGCCTGTAGTTTGAAGGGGGAGATTTGAATGCTGTACGTCTTCTGCAGTCCTGCTGCTGCGGCGGCTGTCCTCCGAGCCACGCCGAGGGAAAACTGCACACTTTCCCCGACGACTTGGCAGCACACAATCTAGAACAAACACACACACCAACTATTACTCAGATTCACTGCATTAAACAGTACTGCACATATCCCTTCCACAACCCAATCCAATACATTTCATTATAAAATCTGTTTATTTATTCATTCATTTTGTAGTGCATGTGAAAGGTGCTATATTGAGAGCACAAGAAAAGAAAAAAAAGTCCAGAGTTGTCCAGAGTGTCAACTGTGATGGGGACACTTGCTTAATAAGAACTAGTCACTCATAACCCCAAAACACTCAATCAGAGCTACCCTAACCCCAATCCCAACCCCAACCCATAACCCCCAAAACACTCAATCAGAGCTACCCCAGCCCCAACCCCAACCCTAACTTCAAAAACACTCAATCAGAGCTACCCTAACCCCAACCCCACTCACAGAGCTACCCCAGCCCCAACCCCAACCCCAACCACACTCACAGAGCTACCCCAGCCCCAACCCCAACCCTAACTTCAAAAACACTCAATCAGAGCTACCCCAGCCCCAACCCCAACCCTAACTTCAAAAACACTCAATCAGAGCTACCCTAACCCCAATCCCAACCCCAACCCATAATGCCCAAAACACTCAATCAGAGCTACCCCAGCCCCAACCCCAACCCTAACTTCAAAAATACTCAATCAGAGCTACCCTAACCCCAACCCCAACCCTAACTTCAAAAACACTCAATCAGAGCTACCCTAACCCTAATCCCAACCCCAACCACACTCACAGAGCTACCCCAGCCCCAACCCCAACCCTAACTTCAAAAACACTCAATCATAGCTACCCTAACCCCAATCCCAACCCCAACCCATAACCCCAAAAACACTCAATCAGAGCTACCCCAGCCCCAACCCCAACCCTAACTTCAAAAACACTCAATCAGAGCTACCCTAACCCCAATCCCAACGCCAACCACAACCCCATAACCCCAAAAACACTCAATCAGAGCTACCCTAACCCCAATCCCAGCCCCAACCCCATAACTTCAAAAACATTCAATCAGAGCTACCCTAACCCCAATCCCAACCCCAACCCATAACCCCAAAAACACTCACAGAGCTACCCCAGCCCCAACCCCAACCCTAACTTCAAAAACACTCAATCAGAGCTTCCCTAACCCCACCGGCAGTTAAAGGCAGCTCTGGCTGCGCAGTGTTCTGGTGTGTCGCAGAGAGTTAAAGGCAGCTCTCTCTGCGCAGTGTTCTGGTGTATCGCAGAGAGTTAAAGGCAGCTCTCTCTGTGCAGTGTTCTGGTGTATCGCAGAGAGTTAAAGGCAGCTCTCTCTGTGCAGTGTTCTGGTGTATCGCAGAGAGTTAAAGGCAGCTCTCTCTGTGCAGTGTTCTGGTGTATCGCAGAGAGTTAAAGGCAGCTCTCTCTGCGCAGTGTTCTGGTGTATCGCAGAGAGTTAAAGGCAGCTCTCTCTGCGCAGTGTTCTGGTGTATCGCAGAGAGTTAAAGGCAGCTCTCTCTGCGCAGTGTTCTGGTGTATCGCAGAGAGTTAAAGGCAGCTCTCTCTGCGCAGTGTTCTGGTGTATCGCAGAGTCAGCATTCCTTGTTCATCCCCTCACTGATACCAATGAACTGTAAGAGGCTAGAACTTAATCTCCTTGTGTTTCCAATCACTAGCGGTTAAGATGAAGTATCGCGCACACAGGATCATGTCAGGTACCAGTTAATCAAGTTATTTATACAAGAGGAATTTATTTACAGCAAATGCAATTCCTTAAAACGTCTTCTAATGCACACAGCCAACGAGGCAGTGCTCTCTCCAGCTTGACATTTACACACTTGTTCCCCCAGTCATGGGTGGGAGTGCTGGATGCTTACAGTAATCATTTCCTGGAAGTACATTAACAACATAAGGCTGTACTGCTGCCAAGGCAAAGAAAAGAGGGTCTCCCAAGTGCAATTTGGACCATTAACGTCCTTTTCAGTTATTGTCTAATGCACTGCAGAAGCAAAGTGAAATGACACAACAATTAAAAAGAAGTAAACAAAGCAATAAAGCACAAAGCTTTTAACAGCCCTGCATTATGGGATGGAGAGCTATTAGCTATCATGACATGAGCAAGGCTTTCATGCCTTTCCCAGCTGAACCATTCGCAGCTCCATCTTGTGTTTTTCATTGAGCGATCGTTACATATAATGTTTGTGTATTTGCACCTGTGATTACTGCTGGTGATTTAGAACAGACAGAGTAAACATGCTAAACGTGTGTAGTTGTTTATGTTACCTTTGCTATGCTACACAGCAGCTGTGTGTGCAAACGCAGCCGGCTTCTGTCACGTGACCAGTCTGGTGTCACACAGTCCACTCCATGTGAAAGGCGTGGCTGGAAGCCACGGTGAGGCAAGCTCTAATAAAGTGTCAGGGTGGCTTTACTGCGCTGTATGTACAGTACAGTACATGGCTTCTGAAGAGTCGAGCCCTGGTGAAAGCAACCAGTCACAGCCAGTTGTAGTTTCTTTCTTACCTTGTCCTCGTCTACCTTTCGGAAACTGGAAACCTGGCTGACAGCCAGTTCTGCTGGTTGAAGTCCGCATTCTTGAAATGTGAGCTGCAAAGGTCCCTGAGTCATAAAATAAGAAGACAGAGCACTTTACTGTGAAGCCTTGTCTGTCAAGGGCATTAACTGCAGCTGTGGCAAACCATACATCGTCTGTCCTCTCTTTAGAAAAAATACAAATCCTACAGCAGCGTGACATACAAGGCTATCCAAACCAACGAAGGCTGGCTGATTGTTTTCCTGACCCTGGTTTTTATTTCTAGAATAAATTCCTTATTTTAGGTGGAATAATTAATAAAGTAAAGACCCAAAGCTTTTGATTACTCCCCCCACCCCCCATAAATGTAATCATTTGGATCATTCCAGCACAAAAAAATAAAGGTTTGAACTCAAAATCAGAGGGTTTGCAAGATATGAGGAATCCACCAAACCACCAGGGAAGCTCCACTCTCCAACCAATATCATTTAGATTAGTTTATTTTAAATCAAACTAAACTTCCCATTTCAGCTAGTGAGGAAGCTACAGCAGGAACGTAAGCCAACATGAGGTGCGTTGTCATCGTCCCTGCTCACAGCTGTGCAGTAAACAGGTAAGAAACAGCTTGACACAGTGTTTCTCTACCAGTGTAGGAGCTGAAATGAGGGAATGTGTCAGCGACACTGGCCTTGGACCCTGCTTACCTCTCTAATCTGTACTACTACTTGAGAAATAACACACAGGCATACTTCTGTTCTGTTTGAACCGACATGCACAGCGCTTTGAGATTACTGTGGCATGAAAGGCACTATATAAATACAATCCAAATTGAAAGTACTCCTAGTAAGACAAGGGAAAACGAAGACTCCCATTGCATTGCAGTTTGATCCATTCGTGGCACATATGGAATCACTGTGACAGATCTGTCCCAGAAAAAGCCCACATCCTGGGATAAACCAGCACCAAGGTCAGGTGCGATACCAAAAGGCTTACTGTGTGTTATACAAATACCACGCCCAGGCACCATCACACACAAAGGGACTGCAGAATATAAAGTTGTGCACAGCACACATACAGTACGTTGAGCTTTTCCAGTCCTCTATCCACAGCAATAATATTACACACACACACAAACTTCTGTTGTATAAGTTTTTTTTTTTTTTTTTTAAGTAAATCCATATACTCCATTGATGAACACTAATCAGGACAGCTATACTGTACACTACAGTACAGCACAGCACAACACAGTACTGACAAGCGAAACATTTAAACAAGAACGCCAAACTGAAAGTCCACGCGAAAGAAATATAATCCTATTCATTAGCAAACATCTGCGCTAAAAACAATACGACAGGTCGAACACCTCACCCACTGCTGCTGCCGTCACGTGACTAACAAGACAATAACTTTATTCAAGCTGATACAATGCGCACGCACATTGTTCTCTGAATGTTCACTTACTGTATATCTAATTAGACAGTTAGTAATCAGCTGATAGTAACTCGGAGCAATGACAACCACGGGTCAAAAGCATTGCGTGTTGGTGTCTTTTTGTTTTTGCATTTGAAATAATGCACTTGTGCACAGTACATCGTCACTCGTGTAAACACTCACCCCAATCCGTTTAGCTTCTTTGTTAATGGAAGTAAACCACGCTTCCTGCCACTGGCTTTTCCAGTTCTTCAACGACAGCGCCCAGCTCAGTAACCGGTCAGCTTCTTCCGACTCAGGGAAAGCACCACAAGTTCTACTCGGGGTCCGAACCCGGAAAATGCCAACCGAGTACTGGACTAAATAGAGCAGCACTGTCACTAGGGAGGCAGCGAAGAGAGTAGCCAAGCAAAACCATTGCATATCAACGTCACCCGGCGTTAAGCATGCCAGGACACTTTCCAGGAGCGACATATCTGAACATAATACAGTATCTTCTTAAAAAAAAAAATTAAAACATCTAGCACACAAACAGCAACAGATTTTTGAACAAATGTGTGTATACTTTGGCTATCCTTGTTTTGTTTAAAAAAAAAAAAAAAAAGCTGTAATAATAATAAAATAAAAACACGAAGCGCACAAACGAAAGTTTTTAACGGTGCATATATTGCCTCGCGATACAAAAAAACCCCGAAACACAACTACACTGAGGTCATCTGGTTCCGTGTTTTCAACCTTTGGTTAATAAAGAGAAACATTAAAGGAAAATGCATGACCAATGCCCTGTACATGTTTTAAATTCGACCACACACAACTATTTATTTACACAGCCAGGCCCACTGACAGCCAGTCAGTCTCGGTCACACACGCAGAGCAGCATTCCTCAAACTGCACAGCAGCTCTATACCCACTGCACTGCAGCGCTCAACAAAGTTGCTGCCCTCCTCTGAACAGCTTTGCATAGCAGTACAGCCCACCTGCCAGCAGAACCGAGGTGTCCCAATTTAAAAACCAAATGCTGCCGGCGTGATTTTGTAGCTGTGATGAATAAAAAAGACTTGCTGTAATCCGACTGGACTATGAGCTCCGGTTCCTGTCTGTGCTACTTTCGGTACGGCCAGTACAGTTAACTAGCACATAGTGCCCGTCCCTGTATGCACTGCGGCTTCTTAAAGGTGTAGCGCGACATAAGAAAATCGGGGTGGGAAGCGGTTTGCTGAGTAAACGCGATACAGTAGACATGCCACGCGCCCCAGGCTGCGGAAACTACACCTTCTTAATGATTTATTTATCAAAACCAACCGAACTGAGTTCACTTGGAACCGAACTCTGGAGAAAAAGAACTGCGTTCCTTTTGCATTCACACACTGTACGCACCTCAGTGCAAAAGGACTCGGCTCAGTTCCTTTTGCATTCACACACTGTACGCACCTCAGTGCAAAAGGACTCGGCTCACTTCCAAAGGACTCAGTTCCTTTTGCATTCACACACTGTACGCACCTCAGTGCAAAAGGACTCGGCTCACTTCCTTTTGCATTCACACACTGTACGCACCTCAGTGCAAAAGGACTCGGCTCAGTTCCTTTTGCATTCACACACTGTACGCACCTCAGTGCAAAAGGACTCGGCTCAGTTCCTTTTGCATTCACACACTGTACGCACCTCAGTGCAAAAGGACTCGGCTCACTTCCAAAGGACTCAGTTCCTTTTGCATTCACACACTGTACGCACCTCAGTGCAAAAGGACTCGGCTCACTTCCAAAGGACTCAGTTCATTTTGTTGGTTCACGTCAACATTTTTCTGAAGTGACTGTGCTTTCACATTGCACAGAAACAAACGAGCCGAACGCATTCCTGTTGTCCAAACAGACTGGGACCACCTCTTGAGAAGTACTCTCAGTTCGATCCGATTAAAGCGAACTCTGAATGGGACTGGGTTCTTTTGGAGCATTCACATATGCCTCCAAAACGAATCCGAACCGCACTGAGTTCGAAAAAGCAGCGCAAACTAACCCAGTGTGAATGCTTTACATCACAATACACAGAGGAGCTGCATTCGTGTGCCTGGGGTGGGGATCTAAATAGACTGGATAGTGTTCCAACAAACCAAACCCTTGCGTTTGTGCAAACTCTTCTCATTGAACAGGCTGTTGCAATGTTTCCACACCCTGTCCTGTGCCAGCTGGCTCACTGGGACATCCGGGAGAATGGGTCGTCAATAACAATGCGCAATGCACTAGGGTGAAACGGAGCTGCTTTCAATGAAAGGAGGTAAACAAACACTCTTTTGACGACTGTCTGCTCGAATCGGGCATATCATCGCTATCCTCCAGTAACTGTAACTCTTACCATAAAGATGCGTTTGGTAGGCATTCTATTCATAGGCCACGTGATTAAAAGCCCAATCATTCCGTATCAATATGATTCATTATTGTCTTTGACATAGTATTACACACACACACACATAGATAGAGAGCTACATTAAAAAAATACACTTTACAAATATATATATATATATATATATATATATATATATATATATATATATATATATATATATATATATATAGTAGTCTTATTCAAAATTATAGTGTCCATTTTCGTTTTAAAAACCCATACAAATTTTGCATCCAAATGGCTTTGAGCAATTCAATTTTAAAACTCTCGGCAGAGGTTTTTTATCCTCTATGCTTCCCGTACAAAGTCACCTGATGTTTACATCGCGTTTGCTCCGCCCCTCAAATGGGCGATCGTGTATCTGTGTAAAAAGAACAGCAAAAAAAACAAAAGGAAGAGACATTCTGTTCATTTGAGGTGCTTAATCGATTGCATTCTTATTAAGTTTATTACAGAGATAGACTGTAGAATATTCTAAACAAAGTCTGGTGTTTTTAGTTTGGTTATACTTGTAGGTAGCTGTCTTTATTATTTTTTGGACAATCGTAGGATTTATAAGAAATAAATAAATAAGTCCAAACGCATTTTGCTTGTCCTTTTTCTTCAGCCTAATCTCGGCACGTGATTTGGGTAAGCAGGCCTGTGTATCGAGGTAGGGTCACGATGAACTGCCGCTCGGAGGTGCTGGAGGTGTCGGTGGAAAGTCGGCAGGTGGACGAGGCCATGCTGGCGCTGCTCCACACGATCCTCTTGCACCGCAGCACCGGCAAATTCCACTACAAGAAAGAGGGGACCTACTCCATCGGTACCGTGGGGAGCCAGGACATCGACTGCGACTACATCGACTTCGCCTTCGTCAGGGTCTCCTCCGAGGAGCTTGACAGGGCGATGAGGAAATCGGTTGGGGAATTCAAGGTGGGGCTCAATTCAATCTTGTATAATAAATAAAACAGAATATATAATAATATTTTTTATATTATACAAGGGCAACGCCGCGTTAGTAGCCACATCACGACATGTTATTTACACCTTGAATAAGAGCTAATAGCCAGGGCAAACGGAGTTATTTATTATGTGACACGTCATCTCTTTTATAAAGGTTTACCATGTTCACTTTGCTAACCATACTTTCCCCATGGTTATAAGATCCATTTACCGTACTTTAACATGGGTTGTCTTGTTTTAAAATGTGCTGCCATGCCTCTGTGGGCTTTACAATGATGTCCTATTCTTTACCGTGCTTTCACTGTGCTTTATTACCCTGTGTAACGCTTACTATAGTAAACCTTTTCTAAGGGATCATGAGAACAGAACGTTTTACCTGAAAGATTAGGGACTACCTGTACAAGTTAGGAATGTTATATCCGGTCATTCCACCGTTGCAGAAACATGCTGTGGGATCAATTACTTACTAATAGGGTTCCCACGTGACTCCATGTACAGAAGGACAGTTCAGGCTTTTCAACTGGCATGGCAATGCATTCTGGTACACCTGGCTCTGCTTCATTTCACAGCAGGACTACAATTACCAGAATGCATTGCGCTGTGAGTTGAAAAGCCTGCACTGTCCCAAGCTGTCCTCGTGTACATGGAGTCATGTGAGAACCCTGCTTCCACATGTCCCAACCGGTCACGCTGCATTGGCAGTACGCTGATAACATTCGCTACGGAGGCTTACCCTTGCTTCCTGCTGGGCATTGTCTCCATGGTATAACACGTGAGTGAGCCAGGCACAGGACATAAACATGTACCAGGAAGAGCAGGCTAAGCTGTCTTAAGCTGATTTTCCCAAGTAAAAAAAATACAAAGAACAAAAATATCTTCAGAGCAGCGATGAGGGACCGGTGATAATGTAGCTATTGAACATAACGAATGTGAAAGCAAAGTCATCACTGCTTCCAGATCTCTGTGCAAACATTCAGCACGGATGATCCCAACTGCCATTGCACAGCACAATGTGGATGCATTCATTTTAATATAGCACTGTCTTTGTATCTTAAAGTTAAAAAGATGACTAATAAGTAGGCCACAAAGCGAGACCTGCCTTAAAAGACAGTGTGGTATCGCTGCTGTTTAAATGCACGAGCACATACTGCTCCTAATTCATCAGCAGTGTGGGGCTTAACCTACTTTGCGGTTCAGTAGAAACTGTGCCAGTTTAGTATTGTGGGGAAGGGAAAGGTGCTTCATTCTACTTTGCATGAGTTTTCTGTAACGTCCCCGTTTATCATGCAGCTGCAAACCACCTTTGGAACGAGTCTGAGCCAGTCTCACAGCAGCCTTGCACAGCTTCAGTGGATACACCTCGAGGACAGGCAATACTGCACCTAGCAGGAACCGGCACACACTGAAGACAGACAGGCAGTGTTGGGCGTGCGTGCGACTGAGGGTGGAATGAAACCCGTGCAGTGGAAGGCCTCAATTCTAGGGGCTGTTTTATAATAATTGATCATTCGTTTATGTTGCAAATGAGAAGAACGCTTTTACGTTTCCAGGGAGCTGTACAGGAGATTCTTCACTGAAGATGGTATGCAGGCTCGGGGTCTATTCCTGTTTTTCAATTCCTTTTTAAAATTTATTCCCAGTTTCCTTTTAATCAGTTCCAACACATCATTGATCAAAATAGCAATTAGCTTCTTACAGTGGCAACAAATTACTTCAGATGAAGTCAAATGAAAGCAGCTGAACAACCACAACCATTATTATGGCTCTAAAATATCAATTCCAATTCTGATTTCTTCGAAGGAATTGGAAATGGGATTGGAATTGAATAACAGGAATTGACTGCAACCCTGGTGGTATTAACATGCACTGAATGGTCCAAATATATTTATCTTCCCCCCAAATTATTAGAAAAGCAGTAATTATGCAAATAGTTATGTGGTATGTTTAGCATACCTTTGTCAAGGGAAAGTGTGTTTGAAAACAAACAGTGGAGCTACTTACAGGCTTTTAATGCCACGGTACCTACAATCACTTATTTCTATTCAAACCTTTTAATGGGTTTGTGATGTCATGTACTACAAAGTTAATGATGTGACAGTCTACTATTCCTTTCTATTGAACCTTCAGGCATCATGGTATTGAGTCTATCTATCTATCTCTATCTATCTATCTATCTATCTAGTTATTATAGATGTGGGATCTATTACAGGATGCTTTATGCAACTCTGGCAGTGACGGCGTGGGGCAGATATCTCTGGAGTTCTACCAGAAGAAGAAGTCCCGCTGGCCCTTCTCGGACGAGTGCATTCCCTGGGAGGTGTGGAGCATCAAGGTGAACGTTGTCAGCCTGGCCAACGAGCAGGAGCGGCAGATCTGCCGGGAGAAGGTGGGCGAGAAGCTGGGGGAGAAGGTCATCAACATCGTGGAGGTGATCAACAGGCACGAGTACCTGCCCAAGATGCCCACGCAGTCGGAGGTGGACAACGTGTTCGACACCAGCCTGAAGGACGTGCAGCCCTACCTGTACAAGATCACTTACCAGATCACAGACTCGCTGGGGACCTCCGTGAGCACCACCATGAGGAGGCTTATTAAAGACACTCTGGCTTTGTGAGGAGCAGTGAGCCATGAGCAACCAGGCAGCTGCTGCCGAGTTTAAACACAGACTGCCTGTGTGCTTTCTAACTGCTTTTCAGAACATGTTTTATTATTATAAAAACGAAAAAAACAATTCAGCAAAATAATACAGTATACAGGAGCTGGGATTTCAATGGCCTTCTTAATTTGTTGTGGTGAATTGGATTGGATTTAGTTTTGTAATGTCTCCATTTACTTTCAGGACAGGCTGACGCAAGCTTCAGAATCTCTTAGTACGTTTCCTTATTGACCTTCATAACTAATGGAAATGTTTCTAGGTTCCCAGATTCCCCCGAGTCAAATTAGCATCAACAAAACACCAGAATTAGGTTCTTGTCGCTTTGCCAAGGCCTGAGTCATTTCATCACATGAAGCTAAAACAGCTATAAAAATATCACTGTGGTCCATAGCAACCAGTTATTTTGCAATGTGTTTGCTCTGGCTTTCTCGTGATCCTCGGTTTATGTTACCTGTCCCCAGGTGGCAGTATTTATCAATTCCTAGTTCTCCTGTTCTATGTTAAAGTGTGGTCCACCTCTAAGCTTAGTCAGGGTTCCTCGTAGTTGTGCACTGAGATGGTATTCAGTATCTTGAGAGACAACAGCACATCTGTGAGACTTGTGACCCGAGCAACACACAAGCTTATTTTAAGGACTGAAAAGTGTGCTTGCGTTGTTAATATCCCTGCATAGATCCTTTCTGATCCTGTGTTCCGCAGTGACCAGGATGACTTGACAAAGTAGCTTACAGAAGCACCACATTGAGTGAGAGGGTTAGGAGACCCTAAAATGAGAAAATAACATTGTCATCTTGTAGGGTTTATGATTATTCATGATTATGATTGAAGGGAGATGTAACACTGCAATACTGTTTAAGATGTGTATCAGACAATATTTATAAAGTTACGAAATAAATTTAGTTGGACCCATTGTTTGCTGTCTGTTTTTTTTCTTTCGCAATCAATTATGACTCGGTCGTCTTGCTCAGTATCCCGCCTGCAGGATTACGTACCGGAACACATAAAACAAAACAATGTTTTGTTGCTGCAAAGCTGCAGTATCACAGATGAATTTTTATTTTTATACTAAACTAGGACTCCTGGATAGGGTGTGCTACATTCTCCCAGGGCTGGGATGTCAATTCCTGTTTTTCATTTCCGATTCTTTTTTATGATCAGTTCCCAATTCCAATTCCAGTTTCCTGCTTGAAACAGGGAGCACAGAGAGGTCCTGCACGTCCACAGCATGCTTGTGTGCAGCTCTGAGAAGTGAAATGGTTCATTTGTTATACTGAAGGAACATCTTCATCATGTACATCATATTTTCAACATGCACTTCAAACTGAACACCCTTCTCTGGGACACCTTTTAATGATTTCTGCAAACAGTTTTTTTCAGAGATTTTTCCTTTGAAAACAAGTAATACAATTCTAGAGACGTCTGACCTAGGAACAGATGAGTTATCAATCCTCCACATACTAGGAAACAGGATGAGTAATGAAGCTGGCAGCCACACACTCATTCTCAGAACGTTATTCCCTTGGCTCTTTATTAGCATCAGCTTTAGGAGGGGAATTAGCAGTGCCTCCTTTTCAAAGAGAGATCTGTATCCGCTTCATGCTTTAACTGTCTGATTTGAAATGAAAGCTGCTACATTAAAAACCCCTAGAAATGGATCATCCAAAACACTCAATGGTAGAACATGCAGTAAAACTGAAAGAAACTTTGACCAATGTTTTGAAGAGCTTTACTAAGTTTCTTTTAGTTTTACTTCAAATAAGCCACTGGCCAATCAGTCCAGCTCAAGAATAAGCCGATTCAAACAGACATGCTTTTACATGTGATTTAAAAGACTGGACTGTGCCAGCGTTCCTGATCTGACTCAGGACGGAGTTAGCAGAGCAAACAAAGACCATCGCTCCATCACTTCTAGGAACTGCCAACAGTGCAGCCTTCGCTGATCTGCAGGTGCGACTCGGAGCCCAAGGGACCAGCTGCTCTCTAAATGATAAAGGCTCCAAACCATGAAGGGCCTTATAAGCAGTAAGTCTATGATCCACTCTCAGTAAAAATAAAAACAATGATATCACACATTCCCAAGTAAATTGTGATCGATGAGAATAAATGCACTGAAACACGAACAGATGACTTGTTGGCTTTTATTTCAGCAGCTAAGAAACCAATGACATGTACAGTAGAAAAAGTACTAACACAAAACACTGCAATTTATACCTTAAAAAAACAGGACCGCTACTGCAATCCGAGTCATTACAAATATGAGCAAGGTCATTGCAGCGCTGTTAATGTAGAATAGTCTCAGGGAGTAAAGTATAGAGTACAGAACGCTAGCACACATGGCATTAAACTCCTCCGCGGAACACATTCAGTGTCTAACAATCGTTCAAAGCATGTACTTGTATAAGTGAGCAAGAACTAACCTGAAACAAGCTTTTTATAAAAAGTATTCATGAAATCAACAAGTGCTTAGTATCTCTAACGGGTAGCCTCTTAATAAAAGTTTGCTTGTTTAAAAAGTCAGTGATGTTTTCAGATGTATTTGTTTTTATAAGTGCTAATGGTCCCTGCAAGATAAAAAAATTGCATATTAAAAAAAAAAAAAAAAAAAAAGAATCGCATTGGTGATGTAATTTAGGCAGAAAAAACACCCAGAATTAGCAATAAATGTTAATCAACAAAGCGAGAGGTTTGATTTTAAAGCGAGCATATTTTAGTGTCCAAAAAACATAAAATGTTCATACATTTCATCCCTGAATGAAATGCCAGGATGAAACAGAACATCAGGTTCATGTCATTGCAAGGACACACAGAGCACTCGCTAGAGGGGCAGCTTTGTGGGGTTGAATTAGGTGCTGTGCACACCTACGACAGACATCGCTGCTCTGCAGGCGGCTCCACACCTCCACTATTTGGGAGCAGCCCTTGTGCAGGTGTGGAGCTGCTGTGGCTCTTCATGAGCAGCTGCAGGAAGCAGATCAACGGTCCAGTTTTTAAGCAATCCGCTCCTCTAACTTGTAGTGTTTCCTATTCCTGATGTCAGTTTTCCATGGTTGTGCACTCATGCAACTGCTCATTTTGTACGACTGAGATTTCTACCAGCGGACACGACGGCTGTCTTTGCAGACGCATCTTTAAATGCTCCCTGGGAAGTCGTTTGCTTTTCTACACATGTCTAAAAGCTCCTTGCACAAGGGATCTCACTGACTGATCTAAAGGGAGGGGGACCGAAATATCATTGTTGTTTAAATCATGACCTAGTCTGAGGCAGCTTTGCTGTATCAAACCCCAAGTCTCCCCTGGTGTGCCGTGCAGAGGCCTGAAACCTAGTCTCCTGAAACCAAGTTCCAAGCCACAAAGTGGCTTTGTGTTCCCTCAGCTTTAGATGCTTGACTTCCAGCACCTTCATACGCAACAGTGCCCTGCATTAATAATCTCAACCGTGGTGACAGTTAGACCCCCCTCACCCTAAACAGGTGTGGAAGACTGGCTGTTTTCAAAGGATCACCCATAGATCATCCAATTGCAAGACTGGGTGATCAAAACAACAGCTTCTACACAATGTATTTTCATGACAACTCAGAAATCCGCTCTGGTATTCCAGTATTCCACGGACCGACCTACTGTTGTTAAGGTACGCTTCGAGGACATTTCACACCGCAGTGAGGGTGTAACCAAGAAAGGGAAACATGCCAAACGTTTAAGCTGACACCAGTCAGCAGTGAAGCCTACAAGGTCCAGTATACATTTCACATGCTGATTAGAAAGCTCCGTGCCGCAGGACTGTCCGATCCCATCAGTCTCAAAGGGCTCGGCAGGGTTAGAAGAGTACTGATACAGCACCCAGTTTACTAAGGCTGGACTTCACTGCATTTAAACCCTCACATTAATATACAATATTATTCAAGGACAAAAGGGTTTCCTCTGTGTGTAATATTAAATACAATTCTTTGGAAAAAAAAAACCCAACAACATAAAATTAGATCTTTCTACCATACACCATAGAGACACTTTCTTTTTCTCCCAAAAATATTTTTAAGAACACAGTTGCATTTTAAAATATGAAGACAAAAAAGTATTTCTCAGTTTTGACATGCTTTTCTCCACATGCTCATCTACATTGTTTTTTTTGTTTTTTTTAAATGCTTAACAAAAGCAAAGTTAGTATATTTTGGAGTTGCCGGCACATTTAAAAATAGCATTGGCTGTAAATCAATTGAATGCCAAGCACACCACAAAGCTGTCCCAGCTAAGCAAGAATATATTAACGCTGTGAGCATTTCACGGCCCCTTGTCTATTTAGCATCACAAGTAGCAATTAGCAATTAGAACAAAAATAGGCAGAATAACACAACAATGGAAAGGAAGCAATTCCCCTGGTGCACCATTCAAATAGAAAGAAAAAAAACAGACAAAGATAATAAAAGGTATTACTACTGGACTGCTGGAAAAAAAGACAAAAGGAAACCCGAATGCTGTCAAAATCACTTTAAAACGATTTCTAAAACCTGTCTTCAACCAAAAAAAAAAAAATCAGAACACAAGCTGTATTTAGGTCATTTGATACATTGCATTTAGACTTAACTTTTGCGGTTTACAAAATGAGAGTAAGTTATCATTACAATATAGTTAAAGAGGAAAATAAAACAGATACACTGTAGATGCCAGTTATAAATGACAAAGCAGCCTGTCCTGAAATGAGGACAATGGCACTTCATGGGTTAAGTTCTAGAACTCTGAACAAGTAAACAGAGTTGATGCGTGAAAGAGTTTCATTTACAGAAACATGCATGTGTTACACTGTGCAGTCTGCAGCAGTACAGCATGTTACCAAGGTCATGTGTTACACTGTGCAGTCTGCAGCAGTACAGCATGTTAACAAGGTCATGTGTTACACTGTGCAGTCTGCAGCAGTACAGCATGTTAACAAGGTCATGTGTTACACTGTGCAGTCTGCAGCAGTACAGCATGTTACCAAGGTCATGTGTTACACTGTGCAGTCTGCAGCAGTACAGCATGTTAACAAGGTCATGTGTTACACTGTGCAGTCTGCAGCAGTACAGCATGTTAACAAGGTCATGTGTTACACTGTGCAGTCTGCAGCAGTACAGCATGTTATCAAGGTCATGTGTTACACTGTGCAGTCTGCAGCAGTACTGCATGTTACCAAGGTCATGTGTTACACTGTGCAGTCTGCAGCAGTACAGCATGTTACCAAGGTCATGTGTTACACTGTGCAGTCTGCAGCAGTACAGCATGTTAACAAGGTTTATTTCATGAATGTTGAGACTGTAGCGCTAAAGAGAAGCTGAGCGCACACACACACAGACACGCTAACATACAATGCACACGCGTGTTGTGTGACTGTGTGTTCTGCAAGAGCACTTGTGCTATTATACTGAACTTATTTGAACCTATTTTGGTAACAAAATAGAACTCTGCCCTCCACGAACCAAAACATTTCAATAGTGTGGCTTATAAAGAAGCTGTGTTTAAATGAAACAGTGGCTTTCATAAGGACTAATATCCCCGCGCCCACAGAACAATAAATAAATAGATATAATAATGAGGCGCTTAGCCTTTGTGGCTACAAGGCAACAAGTGCGAGATCCAAGGGGATTCATTAGGGGCTGATGCAAGAGTGAAATAATTCACTCGTTCCAGGGAGGAGGAGAGATCTTCAGTTTCATATTCCTTGCTTTTGCACCTTGATTTAACACTGACAATTGCAACGCATTGCTGATGCTTGTTTTTAACCTTATGTCACTTGCACATATATTGTGTATGATGATGATGATAATACAGACTAGAAGATACATTTCCTTGGTGACAATATTCACCAGGGCTTTCATAACAGCATCAGCAGGCTGTAACCTATTGAAAAGTAATAAGCTGTACAATATGCAAATGCGTTTTAGTATTTATGTGTGCACTGCAGAGCAGAGCACAAGCTAAATCTACAGAAAATGCCAGGTGGTTTAACTTTGTTATACAGCAATCTCCCTTCCAGTGAGAATCAACTCCCAGAGCAAGCAGGATCACATTCATTCTCCCTCTCTTGTTTTAAAAAGGCCAGTCCTCTTACCTGGTAGCAATCATTCAGAGTGGTTCTTATAGCAATTTCTGAGAGCATGTGTGTTGTGTGTACTTTTTATATCCCCTTCAGTCACTGCGTGTACAATTAGCATTTTGGCAGGGAACTTCTTGAACTCCACAGAGTTCACACAAACTGTTTTCAAATTCCGAAAAATGGCGAAATGAACGAAAGGGTGCTTTTACCTGAGATTAGGATCTGCTCATCGCTTCTAGTCCTATCAACTTCTCTCTCGATTTCTTAATTACATTTTTTAGGAAATCCGAAATAGTTTCGGGGGTTCGAAAAGTTGACCTGCCAAAACTTTGAAAAAAAAAAAAAAAAATCTATATGTATTTGTAAAATAGATATACAGATAGGAAATTTAATATGGTTCAGTTATACACACAGTGATCAAAGAGGATTAGGATACATGTAAAATAGGGTAGATCTGCCAGTATATTCCTTATATTAGTCGAGCACCAGCCCCACCTAGTGCACAGCTAGTGTATTGCCAGCAATACAAAAGGAATCTTGATCCAACGTGGCAGATCACTGTATGGCAGTACGTGTAAGAAGACACGTGGCTGATGTAGCCCATGTTCCACATGTCCGTGGCATGCAAACTGAAGCGAAGAGCAGCTGCCTGACTCTGGTGAAGCACACCAGCGCAGCAGCGGAGTGATTGCAATTCAAACCACAAAGAAAGATTGCAAACATCAGAAAACCAGAAAGAGGCAGGCAACCTCAGCATGCAAACAGGAAGTTCCTATTTCAAATCCCAAATCAAAGCCATCATTCCTCACGCAGAGCTGGGCATCGAATACAAACCAACAGCATTGTGGGTGACAGCTTCTCCCGCTTCCACTGCAAAGTATTGAGGGTTTTTTTCTAGATGTGTATACAAGGTATAAAAATGAGGTTTCAGAATGGTTCTGTTATTGCTAGAAGTGATTCAATTCTAGATAGAGACAAGGACTACTTTCTAAACACGGCTGCAATGCTTGTGATAGTGCTCTACTGCCACAATTACTTCTACGATGTTACTCTAGCAGAATAAATTCAGATTCATTATCGGTTTTGTCACTTTTCTTTTGTTTGAATGACCAACTGTAAACCAAACCCCAGTTATTTTAAGATCCAATATCTACTCCTGCATATTCTGAATAAAACCATTCTGCACTGTTCAGAAACAACTGAGATATTCAGAGATGTTGAGAGACGTATTATAAATCCCCAAATCCTTCAATGAGACAACGCCACACAAGGCATTATTAAGAGACATTGTTATAGACACCTCTGGTATCCCTTAACCCTTAGCATTGCGATGACTAGCTGTGCTACGTGGCGCTCCACCTCATCCTAAGTGCTGTCGTCATGGGCAAGTGCAAGACTTCAGCACAGCAAGAGCAGTATTTTCATTCCTGCACCCAATCGTTCCTGGTTATACATTAGTGTGGCTCTGTTCATGGCTCCACAAACTGAAGGCTGTCTTGAAAGTCCGGTGGCAGAGTTTGCACATGAACTGTCTTTTGAAGGTAATTGCCGAAAGCGGAGGGGCGTGGTAGAAGAGAGTATCCGACTCCTGAGGGGTGACGGATTTCTCAGCATCGCTTGGCTTCGGGGTGGAGAAAGAGGAGAAGGAGGCCCTCCTAGCTCTCTCCGCCTCGGGTTTCTTTACCCTTGAAGGGGGCGATACTGGCTGTGGGGGTGCGGGTGTAGGTGGGGGAGGTGATGGGGAGGCGGAGGAGGGGTGTGGTGGATCGGCTTCCTTTGACGACAGCTCTTCCGAGGAGGCCATGTGGGATTGGAAGTGGCTCCAGAGACGGAAGTTGGTTCTGAAGGCCTTGTTGCAGATGTGACACACGAAGGGCTTGATGTGACACAGCAGCTCCTGGTGACGCTCGAGCTGGTTGCGCACAGCGAAGATCTTGCCGCACTTCTCACATGTCCAGATGTTTACTTCCATGCCAGCGGCATCGTCCTTCGGTTCCACCCCGGGCTCGGAGACCTCGTCGTCCTCCACCACCTCCACAGCTTCCTCCGCTGGCTCTTCTTTGATTTTCAAATCCAACTTCCGGGAGAGGCTCAGATCCTCTGGAGCGTTCAGGGAATCGTCAGAGTCCTCAAAATGCATCTGTTCCGAAGAATCGCTGAGGACCGGGTCATCTTTGGAAACCGTCGAGGAGTCGCGTGCGCCCCTCACTTCTGCAGACTCGGGTTCCGGTCTCGCAGCTTCCTCGGGCGTTTCCCCGTTGAGATCGGCAGGACTGAGGGACAGTCGCTCTTTCGGGGTCATCGTGTTTTGATTGTGAACCTCAACCTGGTGACGCCAGATGCTGAAGGAGGACTTAAAGGTGCGCATGCATTCAAGACAGGTGAGCTTTTTGTATTCACACTGGCCCTCGTGTTCTCTCTTTAACTCTGGGGTGGTGAACCTCAGATTGCAGTACGGGCATACGGTGGCATGCCTGCAGAGTCTCTCGTGGTCTCCCTGTTCCACTGGCGAGGGCAGTTTCGCATTGCAAAGTTTGCAAGGGTACATTTCTTGTGTTGTCCCTGGACTGGGGCTGGTGGGCGGCTCCTGCTCTATGGTCAGATCATCACCACCATCGCCACCTTCTTCCCTTTCTTCATCGACCTCCGTTGCAGGTTTTTCCCCAGGATGCATCTTTACGTGCTGCTTGAACTGTGAGTGGAAACGGAACACCTTTCCGCAGTAGACACAGAAGTAGTTCTTAGCTTTTGGCCTCATGCCCCTTTTGGGAAAATGCTGAGCTTGGGAGCCACCTAGTCCTTGCTTGTTCCTTCTCAGCTTGGCCATCAAGGCTTTCTTTATTTCCCTTTCTCTGACGATGTCTATGAGCTTCCTCTGAAACTTTTCATCCAAGACTGAGTAAGAGCTGGAAGCTGGGGCCGGGTTCTTCACCACGCCGTGCTGGGTCTGGCAGTGTGTCCACACTTTAAAGTTCGTATGGAAACGCTTGTGGCAGATGTCGCAGGAATACGGCTTCTCGGGATTGTGATACATGTTCACGTGCCGATAGAGTCCAGTGTTGGATCTGAATATCTTCAGACAGCTCCAGCATTTAAATATCCTGCTCTGCCTCGTTTCGTTTAATTCGGGACCTCCTTCCGTATCGGAATCGCGGGGAGCTGTGGCACGTCTGGTGTGTTCCATTCCGAAATCGCCATCGTCGATAACGTACTTGGATTTCTTAGACTGGGTTCTCTTGCCGTCTGCCCGGGACTTCCTTTTAAAAGAGTGCTTGGTTACATTTCTAAGGTGCTCAGTGTTCATCTGCAGGTCTCTCAGGTTTACCGGCAAACTATCCCCGACAGTCACTCTTATTATCTCAGAAGGATCCGCGAGTGGGCTGCTTGGTTCTGTTTTCACGTGGACCTGTGTTTCAGGCGGCTTGCTGAAAACACCAGGTCTACGGTGTGGTGGCTGAATAACCTTTGGCTTCTCCTTGACGCGTTTGTGCTCAGCAGACTTTTCAGGCCCTGGCCGAAGCACGGTTTCTTCTGGGGCTTGCATAGATTTCAATTCAAAAGCTGGGGAATGGAAAGGAACCGGGCTATCCATAGACAATGACCTGCGCAAGAGACTCTTCACAAGTGGGCCGCTCCTGTCGATTCTCTGTCTGTCCGGTCCTGGCCTTCCTGGAGAAGCATGGGGTCCTACACTGGAATGATGCGCCAGGGTTCTGTGGTCTCTGTGGTCTCTGTGGCCAGTGCTGTTCGGCTGCACTCTCTCCTGCAATGTTCTCGAATCGTTAAAGGAGAAAGAAGTGGCCAACTGCGGCCTCATAGGCGACGTCTGGATGGGCTTCCCCATCTGCAAAACAGTGGCTGGGCTGGTCATTCTGACAAGACCCTCAATGACACCGGAGGACTTCCTGACGGGCGAGGCGCTCGCTGGAGTTCCACGTTCTTTGTTATTACCCGAAGAAGCGCTGCTGTCTTTTGCCCAAGCTTGACCGGATTCACTTACGTTTTGACTAGTAGATGTCTTGTTGCACTTTATGGAGGAAAACTGTTTTAAATCAGCCAGTGGCGTTGGGCTTGGCCGTTTCCCTTGTGCTGAACTCGGACGTGGTTTATCACTCCGACCCTGGCACACAATGACACTCCGTTTTTGCAAACCACTCTCGTCCTCCTCAGAGAAGGGTGCCTTCCTCCTGGAGCCAGCGTACAAGGCTTGTGGCTTCTTGGACAGGATGTTGGTGAGAAAGGAGATCCCAAGGCTGTATCCAAGTTCCTGGACCGCTGCTAGGCAGTCCTTTTCAACAACGATGGAAGAGGAGTAGATGTAATTCAACACGTCCTCAAAGGCATCTGGTTCACAGAAATCGAGCTGGACTACGGACCGGGCTTCGCCATCTCCCCTGGCAAACAGCGAGTGGAAATACTCGCTGCTCCCTGCCAGGACGCTCTTGTGAGCTCGGAATTTGTGATCCCCCACGATCAGAAGAACATCGCAGAGTTTCCCTTTCAAGCGCTGTTCATTTAGAGAGCTGAGCAAGGACACGGCATGTGCTGGGTTAATGTAATGAGTCAGCCCCTCCATGGTGCTCACCCTGAAAGAGACAAGCATGTAGAAACGTTAGTGCTGGATCACTCAGACTTTTTTTTAATTATGTCTCAATCCTAAAATTCTAAGTGATGCAAAACTTTTGGCCAGAGCTGTACATGTGTTCTGAAGCGATCAGTGTCTCAGTCTGAAGCTGTCTGTGATCACCCCCCCCCCTCAGTAGATGGATACAGCCACACACTTCATTCAGTGTCAGTCTGAAGCTATCTGTGATCACCCCCCCCTCTCAGTAGATGGATACAGCCACACACTTCATTCAGTGTCTCAGTCTGAAGCTGTCTGTGATCACCCCCCCCTCTCAGTAGATGGATACAGCCACACACTTCATTCAGTGTCAGTCTGAAGCTGTCTGTGATCACCCCCTCAGTAGATGGATACAGCCACACACTTCATTCAGTGTCAGTCTGAAGCTGTCTGTGATCACCCCCCCTCTCAGTAGATGGATACAGCCACACACTTCATTCAGTGTCTCAGTCTGAAGCTGTCTGTGATCACCCCCCCCTCTCAGTAGATGGATACAGCCACACACTTCATTCAGTGTCAGACTGAAGCTGTCTGTGATCACCCCCTCAGTAGATGGATACAGCCACACACTTCATTCAGTGTCAGTCTGAAGCTGTCTGTGATCACCCCCCCTCTCAGTAGATGGATACAGCCACACACTTCATTCAGTGTCTCAGTCTGAAGCTGTCTGTGATCACCCCCCCCTCTCAGTAGATGGATACAGCCACACACTTCATTCAGTGTCAGTCTGAAGCTGTCTGTGATCACCCCCCCTCTCAGTAGATGGATACAGCTGCACACTTCATTTTCACAGGCTACACTTGCAAAAACCTCAGCCCTTTAGTCATTAGTCAGGGCTCCATGACAATGAGTTGGTCTCCAAAGAATCCTTAGAATGATCAAATACTGGAAACTTGTTTGTGAGCAATATGTTGCTGACATAACAGATGAGTTCATATTTCATGTATTTAAATCTCTTCCTCTTCTTAGAGGGAGGGAGGAAGAAGAAAAAAAAAAACACCTTACGCAACAATTTCCCGAAACAGCCCTGAGGTTCATTACAAACACTCCTGTGGAATGCACTCCTGCGGCCCCTGCCAGTCTGTGTGCGAGACTCCCTGTTCGTTTTCTTCGTATCCTTTCTGAATTCCAGTTTTATTGAGGTTTTTTTATTAGACTGTGTGTTTTTTTTTAATTGTTCTATTTTTATAAACTGGCTTTTTATCAGAGTTTATTTTCTTCTAATTTTACAATTCGTCTATTTTTTTGTTGTTTTTTGTGTTCTTACATTTTGTATTAGACTCATTTTTAATTGAATTGTTCTTTTCTTTTTTTGAGAAGTGCGTTGGGATCCTTGTGATGAAAGGAGCAAAAGAAATGTGAATTATATTGCATCGTATCCTGAACAGGACCCAGACCCTACTAGTAGAAATGTGAATTGTATTGAATCGTATTGTATTCTGAACAGGATCCAGACCCTACTAATAGAAATGTGAATTGTATTGAATCGTATTGTATTCTGAACAGGATCCAGACCCTACTAGTAGATTAGCGACAGTGTTCTGTACCATGGGCTTCCTGCAGCCCATTTACACTGTGGCAGTCCTGCAAATACTCTTCCAGAACTTGAAACACAAAGTTTGAAATTCTGCAATAAAAACTAAACATAGAAAATGTCTTGGTTAATGTGTCTTCACACACACCCACCCAGTCCATTAATGAGACTGCAGCCCTCTTCACACACACCCAGTCCATTAATGAGACTGCAGCCCTCTTCACACCCACCCAGTCCATTAATGAGACTGCAGCCCTCTTCACACACACCCAGTCCATTAATGAGACTGCAGCCCTCTTCACAGACACCCAGTCCATTAATGAGACTGCAGCCCTCTTCACAGACACACCCAGTCCATTAATGAGACTGCAGCCCTCTTCACACACACCCAGTCCATTAATGAGACTGCAGCCCTCTTCACACCCACCCAGTCCATTAATGAGACTGCAGCCCTCTTCACAGACACAACCAGTCCATTAATGAGACTGCAGCCCTCTTCACACACACCCAGTCCATTAACTTGCTTTCACGCCCAGTCTGTCTACATGTGACCCTGAAGAAATGCGGTTTCTGCTAACAGAATAAATAAATACATACTGCATTTCCAAAGCCAGCAGTCTGAGATAATATCCACGAGAGACTCCAGGTGCTGATTGAATGCTTTTTACTGTGTGCAGCCTCTCAGGATAGGCATGATTTCAAATAGTGCTGCTATTAGGAAATGTGGTTTGAACCCCAATGCAGGGATAGAAATAAGACTCTCATTGCACAGCAGTTTGATCCAGTCCTGGTTTTACTATGAGTTTAATGAGATACACCTGAGTTGTTACCTAATGTACACTGTGGCTAATCCATTCCTGCAATTCTGTTTATTTGCACTTTCTCTCAAACCCTGCCATGATAAGAAGAACCTCCTTAGTGTGAACATGACTGCTGCACTGAGCCTGCTGTTGCATCCCTGTATGGCTGACTGGCTGAAGAAATCCCTTTGCAATCCAGTGGTCTCAGGGATCATTTACAGTCTTTCTGTTTTAATAAGAGTGCGGGCTGTGGTGAATAATGTGGTTATGAAACAAACACTGCATTAAAAAGTATTTAAGACAAGTAAACTTCCCACCATATGCACATACTATAACTACTACTACGACTACTACTACTACTATCGAGGAGGGTCTCTTTGACTGTGGGGCCATGTTCAGGGCCCTTGTCCGGTCACGGATTAAGTTAAAGCACGCCCACGCGGAGTCCCCTGGCGACATGACCTCTTTTGTTGACAAGTGGGCTCTAGGGGGCGTGCTCTGTACCACCCCCCATTTGTTCTTAATATTTAATTTACAGCTCTTTTGACTGGTTCTTCAGTTAATTTAGTTAAGGCTCATTCCTGTTAGCACCCTCAAGGGTGCTAACTAGAATTTTTTTTCAGCTGTCTTTGGACAGCTGGTGTAGTTTCTAAACGTGCCTTAAATAGGACTACTACTACTACTACTACTAATAATAATAATAATAATAACAATAATAATATAGCCTGCAGACAGACGGTCACATGCCTCGGTATAGCCTCAGATTCTGATATTATTATTATTTATTTCTTAGCAGACGCCCTTATCCAGGGCGACTTACAGTCGTATTCTCAATATCTGGTTTTCTTAATATATGTAAAAGTGTAAAAATACAGACAGGTGGACAGGCAGCAAGACCACCAACCTCTACGTACATACCAACAAATTCTGATCCTATCAATGACTTGTGTCAGGAATGTCCTCAGCAAGTTTCATTAGATAGCTACCTCTCTCTCTCAGCCTTCATTTATCCCCAGATTATAATGCTGTTAAAGAATGTCCTTACCAAGTTTCATTAGATAGCTACCTCTCTCTCAGCCTTCATTTATCCCCAGATTATAATGCTGTTAAAGAATGTCCTTACCAAGTTTCATTAGATAGCTACCTCTCTCTCTCAGCCTTCATTTATCCCCAGATTATAATGCTGTTAAAGAATGTCCTTACCAAGTGTCATCACCACTTTACCTCCAGCAATACAATTTAACATCTTCTGTGTATTCATTTACTTCATTTAAAACTCATTTAGCCCTACTTGTTTTAAGAAATGTACAAATTTTAAATCACATTGGAGTGAAAAGGTCTCAAACTCTTAAAGCCAATTTAAAACAATAAAAGGATGCTGGTAAAATATGCAGTATATTGTAGAGCGATTTCTTTAACATATTAAAAGGATGCTGGTAAAATATGCAGTATATTGTAGAGTGATTTCTTTAACATATTAAAGGTTTACTGTATTCAGGAGCTTGTAAATACCAGGTACACAGTCAAATCAATCAATCACATGTATTTTATATAGAGCCTTTCCTGCAAAGGCACCGCAAAGCGCTTACAGTCAAAATACGTGCTTAACTAAACAAACAAACAAACAAACAAATCAATCTCAGGCTCTACACATAAGTTCCACAGTTCCAAATGTATAAATATCTTTGCTAAAAAGTGAGCCATTCACCGCTGCGAGGGTTGTGTGCACGAAAAACAAAAGTTCCCGAGTAGGTAGATCGCAGGTATAGAAAATGAAAAGCTGGATTCGTGTGGTTTGTGAAGGAGTTTAACAGAGTTCAGGATAACATGCTGGCGTGTAAACCGCCGAAACTGAATCTGAACCGCCAGGGCACGGACTGGATAACTTGCAGAGATAAGGGCGTGTTTACTTCGTAAATTAGAAATAAAACCACATATTAACGATCATTTGCAAAGGCAGGATCAACACGTTACACTACATAATCTGCAAACCACACACCAGGTTTACATACACATACACACACACATTATTTTTTTTTATTTATTGCTGTTTGCACTTTCCACGCGTGACTTTTAAGAGGCTGTTTTAGGAGCCCCGAAACAAAAATGCAACAAAGTAACAATCCTATTGCGGAGCCACACACGTTACGCTGTCAGCTACTGGCCCAGAGCATGCGTCCTGCACTATTTTGGGCTTCTTGCTGACTGGCAAGTCACATGCGTAGTGTCACAAAGAAGCCTATTTAGGGCACTGAGCATGTGCTGTTGGAGCAGACACCAGTCGCTTTGGAAAGTGCGCATGCGCAGCTCCCGACTCGGCGACTGCAGCCGCAGCTGAGAGGAGAAAGAAGCAGAAATCACCTCAGAGTTACGTCAGGAAAGGACGCCTTTTCCAAACAGTAACTGGCAGGGTAACAGGCTCTCCGTTTTGAACCCAAAGTTATTTTCAAGTCTGGCTTACCCTTTCGCCTCGTCTGTGTTCCCCGCGAGCCCCACCAGCTAGACTTTCTTGCAGAATTCCGTAGAGCGTGTGACTGTCGTGATTCCATCCATTTTGAATTTGACGTCATCCCACATCAGGGATGAGGTCATCGCAAAGAACGCTCGTCACGTGCGCCGGGCTCTGATAGGCTGACTGCGGACCGAAGGGGCATCTCTGTGAGAACTTGATTGCCAGATCTTTGACTGACTGACGCTATCCCGCCCAACACAGCGCCCGCTGAGCGATGTTACAGAGCGCCCTCCTTTGCTCTGTGCAGACAAGTCGAAATTTAACCCATTCAGTGCCACTACCCTCCTTTGCGGACAGGCTGCTTTGTAATTGTCTGGAACTTGTTTAACTGGCATCTATCTGTTATTTAAAATGTCTTTCTAACTATATTGTTATGATAACTTACTCTCGTTTTCATAAGTTGAAGTCTAAATGTAATGTTCAGAGTTTGTTTTTTTCAAAGAAAAAAAATGGGTACTTAATGGGTAAGTTGGAAACATAAGGAATTTAAAAAAAGTCATTTTAAGTTTTCATCTGTGAAGCAAAAACGTAGCATGTGTTCTGAAAGAAAGGCTAGTTGTAATCCTGTTAGCTGCTAACTGAAAGCTGAACGTGTGTATCGAGCCTATTTCTGTATTATACATAAGCATGTTTTTAAGTTCAATTTGCCCTAGAGCCTAGGTAAAGACAGAAACATATTTATTTTACAAACTAGCTTTTGTTGACGTTCAGTCTATATTAGCACAGGACTGTACTTTTAATAAAGAGTTCACTTCCTACAGTGCTTAGAGACCATCGCTCAAGAGAATAGACGAAGGGAAGCCGTGTGGATTTTACCTGTGACTTTACAAGGCTGTGCTTGGGATATTAACACTGATATACTTGCAACATGAGAGCATATAGAGAGTGTCCCTTTAGCATGTTATCCAGGTGCAAAATCAACACTCGGCTCCACAGAGTCCTGCGTTTGAAATGTGAAGTCGCGTTGCTTTTTCTAAAATCAACACTCCGCTCCCACAGAGTCCTGCGTTTGAAATGTGAAGTCGCGTTGCTTTTTCTAAAATCAACACTCTGCTCCACAGAGTCCTGCGTTTGAAATGTGAAGTCGCGTTGCTTTTTCTAAAATCAACACTCCGCTCCCACAGAGTCCTGCGTTTGAAATGTGAAGTCGCGTTGCTTTTTCTAAAATCAACACTCCGCTCCCACAGAGTCCTGCGTTTGAAATGTGAAGTCGCGTTGCTTTTTCTAAAATCAACACTCGACTCCACAGAGTCCTGCGTTTGAAATGTGAAGTCGCGTTGCTTTTTCTAAAATCAACACTCGGCTCCACAGAGTCCTGCGTTTGAAATGTGAAGTCGCGTTGCTTTTTCTAAAATCAACACTCGACTCCACAGAGTCCTGCGTTTGAAATGTGAAGTCGCGTTGCTTTTTCTAAAATCAACACTCGACTCCACAGAGTCCTGCGTTTGAAATGTGAAGTCGCGTTGCTTTTTCTAAAATCAACACTCCGCTCCACAGAGTCCTGCGTTTGAAATGTGAAGTCGCGTTGCTTTTTCTAAAATCAACACTCGGCTCCACAGAGTCCTGCGTTTGAAATGTGAAGTCGCGTTGCTTTTTCTAAAATCAACACTCCGCTCCACAGAGTCCTGCGTTTGAAATGTGAAGTCGCGTTGCTTTTTCTAAAATCAACACTCCGCTCCACAGAGTCCTGCGTTTGAAATGTGAAGTCGCGTTGCTTTTTCTAAAATCAACACTCGGCTCCACAGAGTCCTGCGTTTGAAATGTGAAGTCGCGTTGCTTTTTCTAAAATCAACACTGGGCTCCACAGAGTCCTGC